>CAFUXE010000955.1:232015-281512 GCA_903364295.1 Serranus cabrilla
ATTTGTATTTGATATTCAACTTGCTATGTCCATAGATACAAATGACTTGATTGTGCTCCTTGTAGTTTCTGAGATACAGACATTTCCCTACAACACTACATTTACTTTCTGGGCACATGGGCCGACTGCTCTAAAATCTGATGAAATATATAGAATAAAAAGTGGTTAACATTGTGAGGTAGCGCATGTCTTGGCAGATGTCTGCACTATTGGAGTGCCCTTGTAGTTCTTTCTTTTCTCTTTTTCTGTCAAGTTGAAGTTATGTTTGGATCACAGGGAACGAGCAGTTATTGGACGAGTGTTTGCTTTTCCTCCCGGGGGAAATATTGATTTGTACAACATAACAGTGTCTTTATTGCTCCTGTTTTATTGCCCAAAGTGGGCTGAACTGTTGTTGGTGCACTTGTGAAGATGACCATGTCCTCTCGCTGTCTGAGCTCTCTGTGTGTGTGGAAGCAAAAGGGGCTGGTATCCATTTATTTTCACTTCACCTCAAATGGGAATCTTATCTCACTTATCTTGAGGACCTTTAGCTTTTTAGAAAATCCACCTCCTCAATTTACTCAACCCTTCTGTTTCTTAGTAGATCCCAATCTGTCTGAGTTCTTGTCGATGGCACATACTGTTCTGAGTTTTGAAGATCTTGGGTAAAGTCAATTTATGTTCTTGTGAATTTCCCTAGTGGGAACTATGTTTTCTTATTATTCTGACACCACACGAATGGTGCACAAATACCCTGGGAAATGGTATGTTGCAGTTGGCTGCCTTGTTGTGGTGAGGATGGACTGATGCAGAGGTTGCATAAGACTTTTCTGTTGTCTACCATTGGATGGACAGGGTCATAAAAATGCTGTCATATTAAGTTGTTATCTTTCATTTCCATTTTTTTAAATTATGACATTTAATGGCATTTAATTAAAAACTTAATAAATATAAAGTCACATCTTATAGGCCTACATTATGCAGTTCTAAGGTTACAGAGAGAAAAGATGAACAGAGACAGCAGCCGTGCGATCACTTTTTTTAATGTCAACACCACAGTGATGAAAAATAATAAACAGAAAACAGGTGAAACGAGCTTGTCCTCCATCGTCCACTGCATCAATCCCTCTTTTTTTCACCTTGCTGATCAACGTTGGCCTTCAAAAGTTTCCCTCATCATTAGAAAAATCTATCAATGACTGAAAATATTTGGTAACCCTTGGACTGATGGAGTCAGTGACCATGATATATACAGATCCTGGACTGTGTAGAGTTTTTCCTGATAATGTCTTACAGCTTTCTATTTTTCAATAGTAAACTAAACTAAAATAGCTTTCAGGGTTAGCAGAAGTGAAAAATTATTTGTGTCTTACCCTGTGATTGGGATCCAGTTCAAAATTCAATGGGTTCATCCTTGGCCCATGCTGCACCCTTCCACCAAGTTTCATGAAAATTGGGACAACAGCTTTTTCCTAATCCAGCTGACAAACTGACGAACAAATTGAAATTGTGCGCCTGTTAGCTTGTTTTGTTGTTCTTCTGCCACCTATTGGCCGGAAATAAAGTAGTGCAGCTTTAAATGACACATAGGAAGTAAAGTAATGCTTCTGGAGTAAAGATCATTTCAAAGAAGTATTGCCATGCTATAGTACGTTCACTCACACATGTACACACACTCAGCCTACAGAGAGACACAAAGTAATCACAGGCCTCACTCATAACATACACACACTCACACTGTGATCCTGGAGCCTTGTGGCTGCAACACACACTTAACAGGATTGAACATGACTGAACACGTTGGGAATCACACCCATATTGCAGGCATCAACACACACCATGAGCACAGCTCCTGTGAAAACAGACAAAGGTGTAATTAACTCCAGAGGTTTACAGCCTGCTGATGTAACTAGCTTGTCATGTCCAGTCTCTATTTGTCTCACTCGCTCTTCAACATGCACTCTGTTGTTTCTGCGAGGTAAAACTCTGAGGCTAAAAGACACAGTATGCAGGGTGGAATTTCTTTCTTTCTTTTGAGTCTCTCACTCGGTCCCTCTCTGGGTCTACAAAGGCACAAATGCTGTAGAATAGTTTGAAAACAAAGCGACAGGAAGTGATCACTGCTGTCCAAGCTCATGGTCCAAACAAACACAGATGCTTCAGATACTTAAGTTTGTTAGAAAGTTTGCTGATTCATCCTAGCAGGAGGTTCCTAGAGCTCAGCCAAATGTGATTTCTCTCCTTTTGGAACCCCTCCACAAAAACACAAGTGTGATTTAGCTGACGTTGAACGTTTTGTTTGACTTGAATGAAAGACTGCAGGTCGTTGGGGTTTCCGTGTTAAAATCTCATAGCAGATGTGCTCAGATCCTAAAGAAGTAGTGTCATCTACGATGGTCACATGAGTCATGCTAATGTGTTGTAGCCTTGCATGCATAAATAGTACAATATTTTTCACCTCTTGCGTCAAAAGTAAGTGGAATCTAGCATGTGATGACCACATGTGTAATGCTCTTACAAACAGAAAGGCCCTTCTTTCTATCCAGTGACCCCTCCACTCCTCTACAGATGTCTGTTCCTTTTAGTACACTTTCAGCAGTGAAATGCCACACACACACACACACACACGCACACACACGCACACACACACATAAACACACACATGCACAGTGCTCGTCTTAGGTATCACAGGGATCTCCTGTCTCCCTATGGACTTACCTCGTGTTGCCTGCCTGCTGCCAGACCACATGGTCTCTCTTTCTGAACACTTATTGTGTGTGTGAGGCTCAGTGAGAGTGATGGAGTGAAGGGCTGGACCAACTGACCTAAAATCTATACTGCAATGATGTCACATTTAACTTGATAACAAGATAGTACGTTTTTTTTTATGTGTATGTATAACACCCATACTTTTAATATGTTAATCCTGATTTAGTACAACGTCGAAAAATGTTGGACTGTTCTGGACTGAGACTTGATTTCTTGAAATTTGCATTAGAAGTAAGCTTTAAAAAGGCTCTTGCTGCAAACAAACTAAATTCTCTTCTTTGTCCTATTTATACCTATGGAGTCGCAGACAAATGTGCATCAGTACACACGGAGGCACAGGCACATAAACCTAAACGGTCCAGCGGTAAAAATAAAGTCAAAGGCTGTGGTTTGTCTTGTAGGTTTGAGATGCCCAGAGGAAGTGCTGAGTAGTTGGTAAACATGGCCGCAACACCAACAAGGGTTTTTAGCAAGCCGGTGGTGAGAAGTTCTGCATGGGATTAATCCTGCACACAAAGACAGACTGAGACAAATACACTTCTAAGAACTAACACATTACATCAGATATCCTGTTCTGTATTACATTTATATTACACACCTGGAATTCTATCTTCTATACCTTCTGTACATCTTATCACAGCAAAAAATAAATGAAGAAGAAATAAAACAGAAATAAAAAGAAATGAAACCATAAAATATTGTCAGTGCTTGCATTTGTCATCATAGCTGTTTACACATTAAACAAACCTAGGCAATGTTTGCTATAGTTGTTTACTTTTGGAAAGATTTCATTATTTGTAATATAGCCGACCAGGGTTGGATGATGTATTGGCTGATTTTCATTTTTTTCTTTTTCTTTTTTTTAAACATAAACACAATGTAAACAAATAGAAGGGCACCTAAATGGTGCCTTATGGTCTTTTTTTGCAAGACATGGTTCACATCAGCAGATGCTTTGTGTCTTTTTTATGGGTCAAAGTAGCTCTACACCTCACTCAGATCTTGTTTCATTGATTGGACTTTGCCTTTCATTGACTGGGTTTGCTAACTCCTGATTCCAATTAGCTCTCGGTGGAGTCATTAGCCTAAGGGTTCACTTACTTTTTCAACCAGCACTACGAATGTTTCATGGATGTGTTCAGTAAAGACATGACATATTATAATTGTTTGTGTGGCATTAAGCACATTGTGTCTGTCTATACTTGGGACTTAGATGTAGATCAGGTGACAAATTCATGCAGAAAAATAGGAACTTTCAAAGGGTTCATATACTTTTTCTTGCCACTGTACTTTGGGATGCATGGTTTGCTGTGTGCTGTTCATGTTCTGTTTGTTAAAATGTGGTTGATGATAACTAAAGGCCAAGAATTGGCTGCACTCTCTCAAAATGTTTGGCAATGGCAAACTGACAACCGTTACTGAGCCCTTTTGCTATGTTAATGAAAGTGGAGAATAAGTTGTGCACCCGCCCCATGATTTGAATCAGCTTGGCCTCTACTACACCATTCCAATTTCATGAAAATTGGGGCAGTAGTTTTCACATAATCCTACAGACAAACAAAACATAAACTCCTTGGCAGAGGTAATAATCTCGAAACAGATCCCTTTGTTGTTTTTCTTTGGTTTTGTTTTTTCACAGAAACATGACCAAGGTACACACTGAGCAAGACATTTTACCTTCAAAACAATCTTGTCAGTGCTCTCTAATGGACTAACTCAAGTCTTTCTGAACCTTAAACCTAGTTTGTCTTTTCTGTCCTGCAATTTCTAATCTTCAAACATTTATATCGATCTGCAAAAAGCTAAAATTGCAATAAATAAATTCAAAAATTGGCCAAACCATAAAAATGCATACAGTTGATAGCCGGATGCTAATGAGTTATTCTGCAATGGAAATTGTGTTCTACCAAGGTGAACTATTCCTTTAGTTTATGGAAGAATTATCCTATCTTCATTCAAGAGCGTAGATTTTCAGTTTGAGAGCATGATCTTATTCCTTTTCAGTGACACAGCTCCTTCTTGTGCACAGATTTATTCTCCTTGTGTGCTCGCATGCAGATTTCTGCTGCTTTCCTTCAAAATTTGTGCATGAACTCAAAAATCACATGCTCGGGCTCACATTTCTTCTCCTTGGACACAAACATTTCACTCACGCTCAAATGTGTCCTGTGCGCATATTAGTTCTACTGTGGACTTTTGGTGTAGGGATTTGGCATTGGTTGTAGCAGCTTGACTTGCTGCTATTAACAAGGCAGCAGGACATGCTGTACAGCCTGGTACTCACAGCATTGTTACGATGATTAAGGGTTATTGTGACTTCTTATCAAGCTCCAGAGTCATTGAGTTGAAGGACCATCATCATCTAAACAAACAATTTGAAATGACTAGAAGAGATGAAGCTTAAATGTCCATGAGGAATCTCCAGTGTTGAGAGAAAGCATCCATTTTTTGGTTACCAGTTGTTAACTTAGCTTTCTAATGACATGATGGACATCTCACTTTGGAATGAGTCTCCTCATATGTTGGCTTCGCAGCAGGTTATCTTGGTGGTTTAGAGTGACGGTGACAGGTTGGCGTGGCTGGCACACTCTCCGACTGGCTCCAAGTTTTGGTTGTAGCAGAAGGGCAATTTTGGTGGAGCCTCAGCAGACAGGATGGCATAGTTGGCAGAGTGGAGGGTGGCAGAGCTCTGAAGCTGATAGCGAGGGCTCAGAATACACCAGACTGAGTTGTGGTGGAGTAGACAGGTTGGCGCGGCTGGCACACAGTTGTGGTGATTGGAAGACAGACGGAGGTAAGGGTAGCCCAGAACAAGGTGACTTGGCACCTTCAAAGAGGAAATGTGTGTTTGGTTGAGTATACATTCATCATCTCTGTGTTTCTTTGTGTACAAATGCGTTTTTTGGACTTCTCATGTGTGCTCTGTGTGTCTTTTCTTGCATCATGGAAGGGTTCTCCTCACCATTGTACACCGGGTGTGTATCCACTGAAGCAGGCACTCCTGCTTCCTGCTAGCCTCAGAGCCAACTTGTCTTCTTGCCAGACATCGGTAACTTGGCACTCTGTCTCTTCCTTTTTCCATGTGGTGAACACGTATGTCTGTCCACACGGATGTCTGTCGGCACATCTAGGCTTTTACAAATGGGGAAATGACACATGTAAAAAGAGCAAATCACTTTCCTGCCTGGGCCTGGGAGTCATGCATGCGCCTTTTCTCTGCCTATATTTGTTTTTACGGACCATATGAACATACAGTGTATTCCTACATGTCAACAGGGAGATAGAGTGTGCTTAACTGTTGCTGAGGGGGCTTGCATATGGCATGGGTCACATAGGTCAACACATTAAAGTCCCATCAGTGTCCACATGACTCTCAGAGTAACCGTGTCCTCCGTTGTACTGTGCTAAACAAACCTCCGCACAGCAACAACACCCTGCAGGATATTGCTCACTTACATAATAACCTGCATACATTACAATGCAGTTGTTACAGCAATAAAGCCCTTATTAAGGTTTGATTTCCCGCTATAAGTGCATACCATTTCAAGTGCCCTTCTTTCCATCAAACCAGTCTACAAGCAGAGCAAAAGGGCGATCCACAGAATGAGCAGAAGAGGTAGATAACCCCTCTATCTCATCTCTCTTGAACTTTATCTGTTGTTGTGGCTGTAACAACAGATAATTGTTGTACTGTAGAGGGAACAAATATTCAGTGAAACTCATAGACAGCAGTGCTGTGGTTTGGACTGGATTGATGAGTGCCCTTTTTAGACCGGACAAGAGTGCTTTGAAGGCAAATGTGTGGCTATACTGTATACATAGTGTTGGCTCTAGAGTGGACAGTGCATACCCGGTCCATTATGAAGAGCCTTGATGTAAATCAGGAGCCAGGCAGAGAAAGCCCGACCAGTGATTACCAACAACACTACTATTGTTTTTACCTTGTGAGTCCCTGTGTTTCATCATGGCAAAATGTGGTCCTGGCAAGGTGCTTATATGTCCATTTATCTGTGACCAGATTTCGTTACTGTGAACTAGTGTTCGAACCATGAAACTTACCAGAGTTATATTGAGATCAAAAGAAAAGGCAGGGTTTAAAGATTTAATCGGAGCAAAGGTATCATAAGTAGGTGTGTTGAAAGTAAGGAGGGGGCTTTGGCATTCCCCTGTGCCCCATAGCCTGCAAGATGCAGTCACAAAATGTTCCATGTGTGCAGTTCTAGATGAGTTTGAAAGTCAGAAGTAGAGTATCAGAGTATCGGAATTAGGGAAGAATTTGGTTAGTCCCATCTTAATACCCCTGGTCGGGTTTCCTATACAAGATAATCAATAGTTGGTGTCATCAAAATAGTTATCCAGATATATTCCATTGGAACTAACATATGGTCTTCGTCATGCTCGCAGCTTGGCTCCAGGGATGCTAATGTCAGCTGGTCAGTCGGTCAGTTGTTTGGTCCACTACTTTAGTCTGGATTAAACTGAAATATCTCAACAACTAAAGGATGAATTGCAATTCAAACTTGTAGTAACATTAATGCTTCCCAGACAAAAGCATGAGCTCAAAATCTTCATTTGTCCAATTCTCTGGTCTATGACCTGCAAAAGAAATGTAACACAGTATTCTTTGGAGAGGACTCTAGTGGATATTGAGAATGTGTCTATTATTGTTTTTGATTAACTGTTAAGTCTATAAAAAGTAAGACACACAGGTGTCTTCAGATTCCTTGCTCTGGTTGATTTACAAGATTTAGATTTACAATTCAGACTTGCAATTATATTGAAAGTGTCTGCAAATACTCACATTTGAGTATTTCTGACAATTAAGATTCAGTATGTAAATGATGAGGACTAAGACTACCGGTGCACAACAATTGTTGTCTTGTTTGCTACAGCGGCTGTTTTTCTATGATCTCATCAACAACAGTAACCTCCTCAAGTGTTGCCATGTTATGTTTCATTGTGCATATATTACGTTCTCGACTAAGCTACTCCAGTTGTTCACCAGGGACCACTCAGCATTCATTTGTAAGTGGAAAGAATATGAACCACATTGTCTTATTATTTGACAGCATGTAGACATAGAAAAACTGCAACACACAGTCTATTTGAATGTAGTTCTTGTAGTAATAACAGCGAATGAGGGTTAAAAGAAGAAGAGTCTCACTCTCTCTCTCTCTCTGGATATTTGTTTGTTGTGGTTTCCATGGAGGTTTAGCCTCATCACTGCGTGTTAAGGCAGAAAGTGCTTGACCTGTCTTCCTCCCCAGGCGTCAGAGGTCACAGTCTGCTCAGTCAAGGGTGGACAACCTATAAACCTGCCTGGTTTCCATGAGATACGTTTCCTGTACACATAGAGATAAATATACACGTCTATTGCACGGCACATCTGCGTGCAAACTCCTTTTTCTGTCACACTCTCTCTCTTTGTCTACTATCCTCTGTGTTAATCATGTCCTTGCAAAGGGTTTTAAGAGGGCCAAAGAGCAAAATGTAAAATAGTGCTGGGGACCATTATTGAGTGAAACAGAGGGAAGATGCAAATCACTTACACTTTCAACTCTCCCTTTGTGTGTGTGTGATTGCTTGGCCTGTCTCTCGCCTATGAAGCTCTGGTGTCGTCTTTCTGCCATCTGCCACAGCCACCCTACTGACATGCACACACACACACAGACATGCACACACATATTGAGCTTTCATGTAATGCTGTCATCACATAACCTCTTCTTTTTTCTTCTCTTCTGCTGGAGGAAGTCTCAGTTAGGTCTCCACTCACCATCTGATCAGAATGTGTTAGCATCTACTTTTGTTAAAGAAACAAAGGAAGCAGACTTTGCCTTGAATATGAAATTCAAGACTATGCATTTGGTGTGTGTTTGTGTGTAAGATATGAATATTTAATTCAGCCCCTCCCTCCGTCATGTATTAATCATGGAGCAGTCTGCTAAGGCTGAAAATAGCGCCTAGCAACCCAGAAAAACAAAATTCACAGTGTTGTTGGTATGTCATGTGCTGCTGCTCGTTCATGTGTGACGCAGCACATGGCCTCCTCTCACATTTTCCTTCTCTCTCCCCATGTCAGTCTGTGGCAGTGGAGATTTCTCATTTGCATGAAAGATACTTGCAGTCATGCTTACTTTCATTTCGAAACAGTTTCAGTCTTTGAGAAAGTTGTTTATCGGTTTTGGACAATATTTGCTTGTCAAAGTCACATTCCTGCACAGCCTGCTGTGTCTGCTTTGACACCCACTGAGCATAGGCAAAGTTTGAAACAGTACGTGACTGTAAGAAGGTGCGCTTCGGGAAAAGTGGTGATAATTGCAGGATTACTGACCCCAGCATCCGTACCAGCTGCCAATCTTAAGGATAAACTGAGTCATTACATCATTTCAGCCGAGCTGTTTGCAGGTGGGAGCAGAAAAATGGCAACAAGTTTGTGGGATTTGCAGAGAATCTTTCAACAAAAGAGCTCGAATACAAGACCAAGCCAGACCCTGTGTGTCTACATGATGATACCCGGGAAATGCTCCCAAATATTCGTTAACAGGCGTCTTGCAGTTCAGGCTTATGATAGTCTGGTCCGTGTGTACAATACAGTAGTACAGAGTATTAGGATATTCATATGTTGTTCATTGTATTGACTGCAGTCCATCACATTGGATTTGATAGAAAAGAATGGCAAAGAGATGCTGTCTTTCATCTTAAACTGTGTTTAAAGGTGCTCACATCATCATCGAGCTGACATGAAAGAACAGTTTTCCAAATTGTATCCAATTCCTAAAGACTTCTCTCCATTTTCTCTCGTAGGTGGCCAATATGGTCCGATTAGCAGCATCTTTGTTGTTGTTTTTCTCTTTTTGCACAATTTCTACTTCTTCCACTGTTATCTGACAGATTAGCCTACAGCAATACATTACACGGCCATCCACTGACTAAAGTATGTTTCTGCAGCTTTGTTGATTCACTCTAAACTAGTTGATGTAAAAAATCCCTTATTCCCATTGTCGACATTTGAAATTTCACTTCAAAATGTGCTCAACCTTTAATGGAAACATGGCTACTGTTTTCTGTGGTGCACATTAAATGCTCGGTTGTAAACACATTTCCTAGATATAATACTGAAGTTTAATTTTCTTTGACAAATGCATAACGACTAAACATGTAACATCTATATTCTTTATGCCTACATGAGAAACAACAGCTCAAGCAAGAATAATAAAAGTCCTTGAACATGTGAGGAGCCTCATCATTATGCATATCGAGGAAATTAAGTGCTATCCCATAAAGATATGCATGGTCTGCCAGTGGCAGATGCTTCAACTAAGTACAGCACATCCGCTCTAATTATCACTTTGAGCAAAGGCAGGGCAGAGACTTAGTCAGTTTCCTAGTTCATCTGCACTGTTTGTGGCACTGCCTCGTCAATAATATTCAGCACAGATGTACACATTTACTTAGAAAGGGGTCAAATATAAAGACCTACCTCCGGATCTTAACTATCAGTATTGGATCATTAAAATAAAGACGGCAGTTAATCAAAAAATTGTTTTAAACCAGTCATATTAGTGAACTCATACAACAAAGCAAGACAATGACTAGTTCTGTAATGGCCTCTGATGTCAGTCCGACCGGTCATGTGATCACTTGCAAGCCCCTAATGGCTACAGGGGCTCAACAGCATGTCTACTGATGTAGAAGCACAAGGGCAAGTACACCTCTGAATAAAAGAAACAAAATGATGGCCTTGGAGTGGCCTAGTCAAAGTCTTTACTTGAATCCAGTTGAGATGCTGTGGGAGGTAGTTTAAGTTAAGGGAAGTGAGCCAAACTTCCTTCACAGCGAAGAAACATCCGGTCTCCACTTGTCTTTGGTAGCAGTTGTTAATGCTAACGGAGGCAAAACCTGTTATTTAATTAACTGGGGCAGATACTTTTTCACATGGGTGATAAAGGTGGTAGATTTTTTTTCATTCAATTAATTTAATAGTAATTTACAGGTTTTTTTTTTCATTTATTCTGGTGTTTGTCTTATATTTGATTTTATTTGAAGATCTGAAAGCGTTGAGTGTGACAAAAATAGAAGACATCAGAAAGGAGGCAAATTCTTTTCATTTGTGTCCTTCAACATCAAACTACTTTTTGCCCTTGAATCTGGGGGACAAACGTCCTTAACTCTGGCTTTATACAAATTAAAGATGGAAATCAACATGGCCTCTTTTTCATTACTTCTACTCAAACCCTTTTTGCTGGAATACAGAGCCCACACACACACACAGAAAAAAGTTCCTTCCACCTTTCTGAACACACCAATCCAAGGTCCCATCCAGACGTGAATGTAATAAAACTTTCTTATTGATGGTTGTTTCAAGCCGACAGATGGTGTTCCCTTTGGAGCTTCAGATTAGGCTAGTCAATTAAACAAATTGTGTTCAAGTTAGCCTTGCTTTCGTTTTTCTCTGTTAAAGTAAGATTATTCAATTGATCAAAAGGTTATGTACAAAACTGTGCAGATTTGTAATTAGACTTCTTTAATACATGGCTTCTGGCAGCAGCTTGTTGAGAGGAGTGGGAGTAGTGAAGTTGAGAAGCTTGGTCTGAATGTGTTTCCTACAAGGACAAGTGAATTGTGTATTTTACACTTTCCATTTACTGTTCATTGCTGAAGCAGGATCAGCATTTATGTTTCACATAAGAAAGCCTGCAAACATAAATGCAGATGTTTAAGTTGGGACTGTGATATCTTGCCTGTGGACCCTTTAAAAAAAAAAAAAAAAATCTTCTTAAGTTGTTTTGTAAATCTATTCCTCAAATTTCATAGAATTATAGGGATTTTGTTATCCGTTGCTAATTTCATTCTTTTGCAAATAGAAATACTGTCACTAATGTGGATGAGCAAAGAAATTAACCTTAATCCAATACCGCATAGTCAAGCTAGAAATGAGAATTATTTAGAGATGTTTTTCAGTAAGCCCGTCAAGGTTTAAATAATTATAACCTGAGGCCCCCTGGTTGGATTAGTTGGCTCGTAATGTGTGAGCACTTTGTCCTACNNNNATCTGATTGTGCTGAAAAGATATCATATTTCTCTGCACATCTGCTTTGCTCTTGTCACTTTCTTTTGCTTGTTTTCCCTCATTTTCCACTTGGTTTGTCCATATTCCTGCCCAGTTATCTATGCCTCCCTTTCCCTGGAGCTGTAGACAGACACTGATGGTTTGATTCTGTCGAGCTGCGGGTTTGATGCACCACATTAAAGCCCTCCTTTCTTCTCTCTCTCTGGCAGGTGGCTTGACCAGCAACGAGCAGCCTGTGGAACTTCTTAAACCAGCCGCTCTCAACCATTTCGGTATGAAACGTATCTTTATATACCTCTGTGTGTGAAAGCATACGAAATACTTTGACTTGCTAACAGATTGGATCTTACTTCTGTCTCTTTATACCAGTACTAAACTCTGCTGCTTCCCTGCTTGATAATAACACTCACTTAGAGCTGAGTGATTGATGCAGTCATGTCTTCAGGTTTGCTGTGGTGTGATGCACCACAGGTGATTACAGAACATCACTGCTCAATTGGGGATTTGGCGATATCATGGTGGCCTTAGCCGGCTAATGTACGGCTCGACAACACACTCTGTCAGTGTGTGTTTACGAGGAAACTTATCATTTACTCCTGGGCGTGTAATTGCTGACGTCGCACATTGTTTTTAGTACACGCCAATGTATTATTCAGTGGTTGACATTTTTAGAATCCGCACCGCACATGGCGTGTGGAACACGTGCGCACACTAGGAAGCGCACGTGAAACGAGACATTTTGTTGGAACTTCACGCTCTTGTTGACAGGAACGTGGGATCATCACGCCACATCAGCATGTCATCAACCCACAAGCGGCATGTTTGTCCCATGTGGCGAGAGGATATGCTGATGCTGCGATGATGTCACTGATATGGTTGCCAAGACCTGGAGCCTTAGCCTGGTAATAGCATGGTTCCTATGCCTGAAGCAGCGACACACGTCACTGCAAAAACACACAGACGGACGTATAACACATACAAACATATGTGGGACGTGTAACGGGTTTGTAATTGTATGATGTGTTTCATTAAAAAAATTGTTTTTTAATGCAACTTTATGGTTGTGTGGTACCATTCTGCGGTTAAGTGTTTTAGGTCAGCTTTTTAGAAAATTTGAAACAAAAAGCATGGTTATATTTTCATGACCATGTTGTAGAAAAAGTATATTGAGCTTTTAGGTTGGGTTAATAATAATAATGCTAAAAACAACTTTAAAATTCCAATTGAAAGCTATGAAGCAAAGATAGAAGAGCATTATACTATTGATCTTATAGAACAGCATTTATTATGAATGAAAAGAAAAGAATGATGTACATTTGGAGCCTACACACTTATATCACATTTAGACCTGCAGAATGCAGGTTACCACCTGCCTTTGGGACTCTGCATCTCTAATGAGGAGAAATATTAAGTAATTGATGTTGACATTTACAAGTGATTTAGCTGACTCTCTGAGAGGCAGAGAGAGGCAAGTGAAACTAACAGTAAAAGTAAAAGCGACTCTTTTTGGTAATGATGCACTCTACTTCTGTGGTTGGTAGATTAAGTGTTAGAGCTAAATTATCAGAAATTAAAGGTGACACATTATGCTCGTTTTCAGGCTCATACTTGTATTTTGGGTTTCTACTAGAACGTGTTCACATGCTTTTGATATAGGAAAAAACAACAAAACATTATTCCTCTCATGCTGTCTGAATATATGTATTCACCCTCTGTTGGAAACACCGTTTTAGCTCCTGTCTCTGTTACGTGCAAACCTAGTGCTAGTGCTGACCTGGTGCTGGTATCTGCTCAGAACCTGTTTGCACTTCTCCACTATGTCACTGTCTCCGCTCCCTGTAAGCATTATTAACACCTAACAAAGATGTTGATATTTACCTCTGTTGGAAGCTAACTCTAGCCTGCTAATGCGAGACCATATCGATCACATTGCAGTTAAACAGATGAAATACAGTTAATGATACACATTTTCATTGGTCTTGTTGGTCACAATAATCCTGCAAACCATCCCCTGAGATAAGCTGTTTTGGTTCGAGACCAGTAAAGATTTGGTGCCGCCCTGGAACCAGTTTTTCTTCTTTGGTTACAGACCAGCCATCGAACTGCCTTGGAAAAGGGGTCTTTGCACCATCCTTGCAGCCATAAAATAACTGTAACGGCACTATAGCAGCACTTTCTACCTACAGGCTATATAAAGTAAAACTGTAAAATCCTAACCTTACAGGAGTCCTGATGGCTTATATAAGACTGTTTTATGGTTTAAAAAGTGAGAAATGATAAAAATCACTTTTTACTAAATGGGACCAGTTGACCAATGTCATGTGCATGTCTCCTGTATGAACGGGTTGTAAACATGTGAATGCCCTGGGCTTTTCAGAAACATATTTCATGTCCATTAACTGTTGAGCAAATGTGGCCTCTGAATGGATTTTCATTGTTTTTTTCTTCGCTGTAGTTTAAATTAATTCCGAGCCTTTGCTGGCTGCCCACTACTGTCTAAATGTCAATATCATTAAAATATTTTCAACCATATAGGCAAATTGCATTGCACTTTAAAATGCTGAGAAACTGCACACACATCTCTACTATGTATAGTGAAATCCAGGATGTCTAGGTTGGAGTGTAGTAGGTCAGGTATTGAGTTTAATGCACTACTTCCACAGTCAAATCATTGGACTGCCGAATTAAATGAGACTTTAAAAATTCAGAGTTTAGTACAGCCCTAATAATAACTAAATGTTTAAATGCCTGCCAAAAAAAGGACAACAGCATTTTATTGGAAAAAGAACAGTACAATGCTCTATTAACACATTCATGAGATGTGTTAGAATTAATTAACTGAGTGCCAAGTGCCACAGTAACACTTCCTGTGCGTGTATGTGTTTGTCCTATGCTGTGAAGTCCATTTAAACACAGAACCTGATGAGACGGTAACAGCGGCAGTGGGCGCCGGTAGCTTTAAAGCCACCAGCCTGTGTGTGTGTCTGTGTGTGTGTGCAGTTTTTTGTTACAGACAAGTTTGGGATCAAAAGTAGAACGAGTCGATCAATCAGAGTGAGTGACTCATTTGAAAATTTGAAAAGGAGGAAGAGAGAGGTGGAGGAGGGTGATGATGGAGACAGCTTTGGGTGCATATTAAGCAGGATGACTAAAGTGTGCACAGGATGAGGTACTGAGAGGGGAACAGAAGTCAGCACCTTTCAGAGTCACCTCCTCACTTAGACGACGCAAATGTGGGTTTGAGCATCTGCTTGTATCTGCGAATCCACATGTGACATTAGGAGAGGGAATTAAAGACGAGACGCACACGCATTGATGTGTTTGCACACCATGTCTGTCCGTCCATCCCAGCATAAAGCCTAAACTAGGCTCTTTTACTCCCCAAGCCAAAACAGCTTTCTCCCACTCTGCACAAATTAGCAGCAGCCCACGCTCCACTCACACATAACTGTCAGAGCACAGACACTGCAGGGAGTGAGGAGGAGGGAGGGGAAGGTGAGAGAAGTGATGAGGAAGGAGGGAGGAGGTGGGGGGGGGGGAAGACAAATTGGGAGAAGAGGATGGGAAAATAGATAATGTAGACCAGAAGTGGTTTTGTAGCTCACAGAAGGGCTCCGTTATGGCTCCTTTCATCCAGGCCTGGTGTGCACCGTTGGTAATCGTCAAGAAAAACGTGACAGTTGTCTTTTTTAGTCTTTTAGCCTTAATTCTTTGCACACATGTCCATTTTGTGTCTGCACAGCGCTGATATTAAGCAGAATGCGAGGCGGCGAGCAAGTTGAGTAAGAAGCATGAAGAGCTGTTCACGCAGGAAGTGGCAGACCTGTTGGCCGGCTTCTGTTTTTTCCGACTGAACAGCGTTTCTTTATTTAGAGTTGTCAATTATCTATGAGCACTTACGGCCCTGAGAGAGAGGGAGGTGTAGGTAAAATAAATGCAATGAATGAATGGATGGCGGTGGCGGCGGCAGGGGTGGGGGTGGGATGGAGACGGTGAAAGAGATAGACGAAGAGAGACATGGGAGGAGTACAGCAATTTGAGGAGAAGAGGGCCTGGGTAAGTAGAAAAAGAGGAATGAGGAAAGGCACATTATGCAAATACCAGCAGACTCATTACCATTTCAAAACTCTGGAAAGGAAGTCACAAAAAGTGGAGAGAAACATATTTTTGGACGACGCCAAATTCATTCTGACTCTCTGCATCTCCATCTCTCTCTCTTTCCCTCTAACACACATCACCATCCCTCTCTCTTGCACTCAACTCCAGTCTCCTCATTTCTCTGCATGTGATTTCTATTTCTGTGCTCACTTGGCCTCTGATTTTACATGTGCAGTCTGAATCTTAAGCTGGACTGTACTCTCAGTGGCCACTTCATTTGGTATACCCAGCTAATGCTATACAGGGATTCCCCTTTGCATACAGAACAGCTTGAATATTTAACTTGATCTTCTAAAATATTTAGAAAAAAAGGATCTCTGCACACCTGAAAGTTTGACAGGTGCGTTGGATGAAAGTGCTGCACTCTTGAAATGAGAAAAATCAGCTAAGGCCACACTGAGCTCATTGTCATGTTTGTGGAGCCCCTTTGATGAGGACAAGTGGTTTTTGTCACGGTGTATTATCCTGCTGGAAGTAGCCATTAGAAGATGAGTAGACTGTGGCTATAAGTGTTTGGTGTGAACAACAATTGCACCTCTGGATCATGTCTACGTGCTTTGGTGCACTGAACTAAAATATAAATGCAACACTTTTTTTCTCATTTTTCATGGTTTAATGAAAAGATAAAGCCTGTCTGTATGCATCTTGATATGGCACACATGTCATGCATGGACTGTCTTGGCAAAGTGATTACTAAGATGGAATTTAACAACTTTGTGACCAAAATGTAATAGAAAAATATAAATGCTGCGTTTAAGTCTTTGCTCAGTGTCAGTTATGTTGCCGCCAAATTATTGGTTGATTAGGTATTTGAATTAAGGAGCAGAAACTTTGCACTTTAAATATCAACTTGGTGCAACACAATCAGATCTTACCTGACTTAAGGAGTCCTATCATATTTTAGTTTTTCCTATCTTATCTCAGGTAAGGAAATCCTTAACACTGTTCATTATTAACTTTTATGCTTGTTATCTCGACTCGGACACTTCCTTTCACAATTCATGAGCTTATCAACTTGTGACGGTTGTTTTTCATCATGTTATGATCACCTACGACTGGTATATGTTTCCTCATCCTTCACATGGGAAGCTTTCAGGGAACAAAAACCCATTAACCAGTCCAATTACACTCGGCACCGACATCCACGGTAGAAAGAAGCCTTGATTGCGGTGAGTTCCTCTCTTCTTGGAAGCTCGATGCAACAAGCAGCTAAATTGCATATTGCTGTTGCCATCTTGGTTAAATTGTGTGATATGCAGGCTGAGATATTTTTGCAATATCAGCCACTTTGAGAGAAACTTTGCAGAAAATCCCAGTGCATTTATCGCACCACAACCGGGAGAGCCCCCTGTCAGCAGGTCAGCCTCTCCACAGCTCGTTGCAGTTGCTCGGCTAACTGCAGGATCACGATTCAGGTCAACCTGGATCTACTAACTAATGTTTGTAGGGTCTGACATGACTCAGTTACAGTTTCTTTTTACCAGATCCGGTTGGTGCAAAAATTTAAATTGGATATGTAGAATAAAGTGACTTTCAAAGATTACCGGTTTGAGCCAATCAAGGAACGTCGGAAATGTGAAAATGAGACCATAATTTCTGTTTTTGCAGTTGTGGTCATTTCATGTAATTTTGTGCGGTCGGGCAGAATATGGTCCCGTGTGTTAGTACTTACCAGGGACACAGCAAATGTAAACATCACCTTCCTCTATTACCTCTGTTGACTTGCATATTCAGTATTTTCCAAGCACTTAAAATTTCCTGTTTGAAGCAGCACGGTGAAGTATCTCATCACTCTGAGATCTTTTATCTTTGACGAGACAGAGCTGTGATGACGCTCGACTGATTTTTTTCACTTGTTTCCTCCTTCCTCTGAATGTCCCTCTGTTTTGATTAGTACAAATGTACGTTTCAGTTAGGTAACTGAAACGTGTATTTGTAGATAACAGATGGGAAACATGAAGAGAAGAGACAGCAGTTGAAAGGGGACAGGATTAGTGTCGAGAAGCCAGAGACGGAGAGCGAGGTGTGTTCCAGAGGACACCCCGTCTGTAGGTCACCATGACCGCGCAGAGACACTTGTCTGCGGGCCAGACCCCTGCTGCGTCCCTCCCTACTCACAGGGTTTTGCAGTTATGTGTGTTGTGTGTGTGTGCGCGTGACTGAATGCTTGACCTTAATTCTGACATTGTAAATCTCTGTGTTTGCTCTGTGGACGTAAAGGAACATGCCCTGCAAAAGGATTTAGGAGTTTGGCGGGCAGAACATTTGATCTGTAACAACCTCATTTTTACCCAATTTTCCGGGACTTCTCTTTTTTTCCCTGCTCTGTACACAATCTCTCAACCCTACTTTTTCGGCTTTTGCTGCAGTGAATGCCCCAAATCTTATGGGGAAGATATATTCCCCCTAGTAAATGTAGGATCTATGGTAAATTAAAATGCTCCACAGTTAGAACAGGTTCTATGGATACCCACCAGTTTCCCACTTCATGCTAATCTCATGCTGTTTGGGGCAGAATTTTTTCATGCAGTACATACAGAACATTTTCGCCTAATATTTGGTGCTCCCTAAACAGTCTGCGAATTGCATGAATCAGGCATCACTGTAAAACTAAGACTCTTGTGCATTCGATGAAGCCAGTTTTATATATGTGTGATGATGTTAGTCCCCACAGTAGCCACTGCATTGTACTGAGACCACTTCTTTAAACTCAACCTAACTGTATGAAAACCTCTAGGATAATCAAACTCTGTGAAACTTTACAAACATAAATCAAAGACCTAGAGAATTCAGAGGATGGATGGCTTTAGGTTTACAGAAAATCAGTGGGTTTCTCAGCAGCTTACATATCAGAAGTGCTTGCCATCCAATTGCCAAAAAACTCACATCCTGCAGAAATGTGCTAAATGTCAGGTTGAGGTTTTGGATAAGAATTCACGGCATGGATTTGTCTATGGTGATCCTCAAGATCTTGGAGCTTTAATATGGATTTTTGACAACTTTTATCAATCCTCCAGTGGTCAAGAAATGTTAAATTTTGCACCAAATCTGCATAATAAATTGGTATCAACCCAAAATGTGCTGCAGCACCTTAAAAAAGCAGGGGTTGACCATCATATACTTCCACTTAATGTTTTAAGGCCTTATGCGCTGAAAACATTTTAATAAGGGCCTAACCCCTAAAGAACGCGTTTATTTGGGTAAAATGAAGCTATAAGCACTAGCTATCATGAAACAATCATCTATTTATTTCTATTTTAAATAATTCTATCAGATGTTGCCTTATTTCAGGCTTAAAAGACTGTAACCTTGTGGTGCATTTTAATCATACCGCCCAACAATGACAGACACAATCAGCACCTGCTTGACTTGCCACTTTTCCTAATAGAAGACAACCTGTTTTGTATACACATGCTCACCAGGGAGCCCACACGGCCTTCAAGCCCTGTTGCCAGTTTCCCAGATGGGCCCCCAAAAGCCCCTACCCACCCCCACACACTCCCTGACCTGGCATGGATTCCCCTGCCTGTTGCCAGTTTGGTGTAGGCAGGAGTCGGTGGGCAGCTGCTGCTTTTCTGTTCAGCCACTATCAGGCTCTCACACACACACACACACACGCTAACAACCATGTCAAAGTCATTGCCCGAGGGATGTTCCCAAATGGATTTCCTGAACTTCTGATGAACTGACATATAATCTTCCACACTTTGCTTCATCCCACCTTCTTGTCTTTTAATGTGTCCTTATATATCTACATCTATATATATAACAGTTTGTAATAAAAATAGATGCTGACTTTCACCACACGTACAATACACTGAACAAATAGGTTCAAGGCAGCCTGCTAAAATCAGGTTTGATCCTGAGAGAAAGATTGAAGTTAAAAAGGGAATACAAAACAGTATAGCAGTGCCTAATTATATCTGCTGACATTGCCTGAGGTTCTGGCCTTCATGTCAACCCTGTTAAGGAGAGACACACACTCAAATACACACTGTTCACATTGGGGTCTATAAGACAGTATGGCAGAGTGCTCAGAGTCGGACTTGTTTTCGTCTTCCAGCAGAACAGGCAATGCCTTAACCTACTTTGCCTGCGTCTGTGCCATTATCCTGACAGCTATAGCAGGTTGGACTATGTGTCTGTGTGAGAGACTTTGTGTTTATGTGGATGTTGTCGGGGGAAAAAGATTTTTACCATGTTACCATGTCATAAATGTTGCATATGGCCTGGTGTGTTTTGCTTTGCTGGCTGGCTGCCTCGGCTTTCCAAGACATAGATGTCTGGAGAGGGAGGTTGTGTTTGAAAGAGCACAAAGTCTTTTGAAATTGATTGTCAGTTTTTGCTCTCAAAAGTACAACTGAACAGTCAAGGCAAATAAAGATTTTATATATTTTACTTTTTTTTTTCTGATACGAAGTCTAACCCTAGTCTGTTTGAAGCGGAATCTTTGGTAGTGTATCCAACTATCAGCACTGTGGATGAATTAATTTAAAATAGCACCAAATAAGTCCAGTTTTGGAATATATCTCCCTATGTGCTTGCTCACCACTGTCCAGGCACTTTGCATTTAGTGTGGGAAAATCTGCAAAATTCCGGAAACCTTTGCACAGATCTCAGCCAGTGAATAGATTTGATTGTGGTGGATCAATATATTTTGTCCAAAAAGTCCAAATAGCCATGTTATTCCATTTTATATCAGAGGATGAGTATTAACCAAAAATGTATTATAAGAACTGGATACCGGTGTCAAAGACGGCGCCTATATAGTCCAATGTAAAGTGGTCGCCTGACGCATATGCCAAAAGTTTACTTCTGATCAAAAAATCTTAAAAGAGAGAGACATAGTCAAGTTTGTTTGCAGTTTGAGTTGCCTGGTCAATAGTTATACAGACGTCTCTCTCTATTGCTATTGTGGTCTATGGGGCAAAAGCTTTTGGGCCTGCAGGTTTGCTTTTTGTTTTTGCTGCAGTACCGTGAGTGGCCACTGTACAAGAAGACTGCACGGCTGAGTGGCAGCGCTAGAATAAAAACAGTTGGTGCAACATCAAGCTTCTTTATTTAAAGCTAGGTATTCCTAACTTATACAGTTTGTAAATTTACGCTGTCTGTTTATGTGCAGATGTAAAGATAGACAGACGGATATTGTTTTCATTTGACTCCGGCCATGCTTTGCCCTTTCACATCCTCTTAAACTGGCTTGTTAATGCAGAGGTCTGTTTTGTAAAGGCTTTTAAAAGCCCGAGCAGGGCCATATGATTCCAGAGGAGTCCTCTGGAAGCTATCTATTATGGATGACCACTCCAGGGTTTGGACCTTTGCGTTGCGCTCACAAAGGGGTTTGCTAGCTTCTGGCCAACAACACCACCATGACCAGAGGTGGATCCCTCCCCTGTCCGGGAAGAGGAGTTCATTAAAGCAGAGCCCGCAGGCTAATGGCTACAGCATGGCTGTCAGTGATAGACTGTATTTTACCACAAACTCATTTAAGAGAAGAAATAGACAATGGTTTACTTTCTTTATATTAGTTTTCGAAGTGGGGTGAACTTGCAAGAAGTCCTTCAGAAGAGACTTGGACATTTGCATAACGGGACTGTCTCCTCTTCAATTACGCATGAACACAATAAACAAGCCACCACGTGTAGATATATCATCAAACATCATTGTTCCATAAAATAAATTGGACAAATGCCAAAATCCACAGTATTTTCTTCCTTTCTGAATCCTTTATCTTTTCCAACGAATGTCTTTCTTTTAGATGTTGTCTTCCATTTATATCTGTAACTGATTTACTGCCTGCAGGTCTGTTTCCATACAGGTACAGCCCATTTTAGGCAGGATGCTGTAATCTACAATGGACATAAAGAATTGTTGGGCCTTGCTTTAGTGCACAGGGACATTCCCTTGACCCATGTGATTTAAAGTGCACGGGGAGCCTTATGGTGAGCTGACATTGCTCATAAGTTCAGTTCAGCATGGCTGACAGCTAATGGCTCTCTGTCTGCTGCAAGCTCGACGCAGACTGGGAAGACATTAGCATTGAGACGGAAGGAGAGGGCGTAAAATATGAATGAACGGAGCTCCCCACTGCAGCCACATCTCCCTTTCTTGCCTTGTCTGTTTTTTTATAAAGCTGTTTTGATGCCTTGATGTTTTGAGGTCTTCCTCAGAACAGTTAGGAGCTGGTATTTTTGTAGCGCTTGTTACCTCAACTACATCGGACTGGCAGCATGAAGTATTTTGATCTGAGAACTGTGAAAAATTGGCAGCAAATATTTTTTTTCAGGTATAAAACAGATAAAATAAAGGAGTGTGTGAGCTGCATAAGTATGCTCTTTGGCCATTGTTGTACATCCATAAGCAAGAGATGGACGAAGGGGGTTTTCTTACTTTATGTACCCGGTACGAATTGTTGCTTTTTCCCTTTGCTTTTGTTTCTTTCCCACATAAAATAATTCATGCAAACAAAAGGGTAACATTAAAAGCAATGTGAGGACATTTACTCGATATCATCAGTTGGATGTGTTTGTGAGTTGGAAAGTAAACACAGTTCCTGATGAAGGTCCTATCTGCCCAAATAACATGAAAGCCCAATGCTTTGTTAGCAGTCCAGCTCAAACCTGGATTCACTCTCCGGCTGGCGATTGCAACTGTTGATTTCTCTCATCTGCATCCCACTATGCAAAGCGCACCTGGCTGCAGGAGCTGTTTAGCTCAAACTTGCAGAGTACGCTTTGTAGTTGGGTCACACTGAGGTCAGATCACATTAAAACCGCAACCAACAAGACCACTTCCTCTAAAAGGAGCCTTTGTTGTGTTGATCTACACCTGAGTGTCACCAGTGCTGAATCCTACCATGGAGGAAAACGAAACCGTCTGACTTAACCATACTGAACAAAATTGGTTTGAAACACTCAAAGGAATTTCTCGACTTTGTTGTTTGTGTGTGATTTGTCGTGCCATGACATGAGAAGATATGCCTATTTATTGTGCCGATCAGGTGCAAGTTATAAATAGGGTTGATCTTCTATCTATATCATGATAGAGATGCACTAACAGTATACTGTGATTTGGTTAACTCTCTGGAAATTAAATGGGCACGAATGATGGGATTGCTTTTTTTAAACACCCAATGAATCCAGCTACTTCATCACAGTCCTGTTTAATTGTTATTGCCATAATGCAGTCCTTCCCATTTATTTGCACCTAAAACTGAAACTCCAAAGTGAACACTGACAAGTGGTGTCTTTTGGTTGAAGCCAAAACACTTGCCTAATACACTCAGATATCTCTCCTTCTTTAGACATCTCATTGCAACATCTGTAAGGCTGGGAAGTTGTTTCACTCTATAAATCATCATATCCGATCTGACAACTCTACCAATAAACAGAGTCTACAGCCCAGTGAGACAGCAGCTCGGTTCTAAGGAAGTTATACTGTCCTGTAGCTGCTTTACTACAGGGGAGTTTATTGCCATTCAGCCAAGCCTGTTAATGTGTGTGTATGTGTGTGTGTGTCTGTGTGTGTTTGTGTGTGTGTGTGTGTGTGGGCGCGAGAGCAAGAGAGGAAAGGACTCTCAGGTTTATGGCTGCAACATTGATTCCTATCACTTCCTTTGCTTTTTCATATAAACATGTTGCACAATACACAGTGGACCCACACAAACAAACAAACAAACAGTAATTGCTCCAGAAACTAATTTTCAATGTGCCAAGACAGATATTACATATTCAACATTTTTTGGCTTTGGTATAAAAGGTATCCATGTTTGTATCAGACCATCTTATATAAAAGCAATAACATAAAAAGCTGCATTTCCTTCGTCCTCTCACACAGTATTTGGAGAATACTTCCTGGTTGCCCACTTACCATGAGCCTGCTCCGCCTCTACTTAATTGTTTTATTGTTAACATATTTAAAGGAATAAAGAGCATTTGTTAGCTACACCAGAACAGGCCAGTGACAGCTGAAAACACTGACCTATAACACAGCTGATAGCTCAGGACTCTGTACTTGTGCTGCTCTGTTAAGCCTTTTAAAATATTTTTTAATAACCTCAAGTCTGTTGCCATGTATTGGCGAAGTAAGAGAAGTGGCAGAATATGCGAGGGAGAGATTTTGGCACCAAATAACACTTTCTTTACACTTCAGCAGTGTTTTATAGCAGTATTAAATAAAGTATTAAAAGACATAAGAGGGTGTTGAAACAGTGGGCTCTCATATCGTGCATCGACTGAGCATGTTCTGTAGAAGTTGCCTAAATCTGGATTTTAATTTGACAAAGAAAGGAATTGGAAAATGATTCTTTTCAAGTGTAGTGATTGTTTTGAGTGGAAGTACTAGATTTAGTATGTGTATTTTGAGATTCTAATGAATGGGATGGGAGGCAGAAGGAGAGAGAGAGAGAGAGAGAGAGAGATGTTCAGGGGGGGTTGCAGAGATAGTGTGTATTATAAATAACCTAAATCAATAATAAACGACACAGTATCTCACATATTTGGAGTCGGGTCTGTGGTTCTCAGGGGAGACAGATGAAAAAAGCAACCCCCTCCCACCCCGCCCCTGTCACCGTGGAGAGGAGGGGGAAGACGAGAAGAAGAAGACACAAAAATAAGAGTTGCTATTTTTTCCCCCCTCCTGAGCAGGAACAAGCTTGTGGTTATGGTTTGCATGCATGCTCGTGTGTGTGTGTGTCTGCGTGTGCGAGCACATGTGTGTACATTACGAGGCGGACGCCGTCCATTACTTATTCATCAGTCCTGTCTGCCTGGCTGCCACACTGTGTATTTCAGCATGCCTTGCAATCATTATGCCACATGCATTATTTAACGCACACGCGCACGCTGACTCTGATGCAGATAGCTACACGAGCTATTTATCTCGGATATGCTCACTTATCGCCTTGTCTGGTTCTCTCACAGGCTGTTGCAAATAACTGCACACAAACCCTCTTCCTCCACAAAGACATTTATTGCTTTATCTTTATGTCTCACACCGCACTGCACTCAAGATCTCATACACATGCTTTCATTCATATGTGATGTTCATATAATGTGCACACATACCCGACTCATTAAGGCCCTCTAATGCTCCACCTTGTTGTGAAGTAATGCTGGTTGTATCGCCATTAACATGGACAGGTTATAAAATGAATCCATCACACTTATGCTCGTCTGTATGATCTTGGCTTCGATTTGACAGCATACCAGTTCTTGATTGACTGCTTTGACTCTTCAATGGCTCTCTGGCTTGACTACCTTCAAATAAAGCAAAAATACACTAGGTTTGGATTTTGTCATTACAGTATCACTTAGTGACAATCAAGTGGAAACCTCACTTTCAGTGAAGCCAATGTGGAAGTCCCTTAAACTTGCATTATTTTTATTGGCCAGCAGGAGGTGACTCCACTAGTTACAAAAACAATGTATTACCTCAGTAAACATTTTCCTCATGAGTTCATGGTCTCAGTTGCTAGTTTCAAGTGTTCTTCAAAATAGCATGATGGTCATTTTGTAAAATTTAGTCCCATTAAGAGTAAAATAGATGAAAAGGCAGAATTTCCGTTAGGTCGTGGCTGCATCATGATTGGCTAGACACTGTGTTTTCATCTTAGAACTTTAAACCATTCACAAATTAATTGGAACATATTGGTTGCCTAAAAATGTCTTTCTTCATCAGTGTTTGGTTAGACTAAAAAACACTCTCAGGAGGAGGCTGTTGATTTTTAACTAGGGATGCACTTTGCGAGACAAGCTAGGTACCTTGTGCAAGCTGATAACTGAGCTGTCTGTCCTCCATAGCTTTACCCTCTCTTCCAAATATGGAGGCTCCTGGCTTCAAAACCCAAGATGGCAACTGTCAAATGCCAAACTCTAGGCTTCAAAAACCATAGTCCACAAACCAATGGGTAACATTGTCACTTGGGCGTCAAAACGTGAACATCATTGGATACAATTTTCAACTTCACATAACAAAGAGAACTTGAAACTATATATTTGTTGTGAATTTAAGTGTACAGTGCATTGTACTGAATCACATTTATGCGTTGGCCTGCCAGATGTACAAGATGCAAATGATCTTTGACTGCTTACATAATACGCAGTTCATCTAAACAGGCTCCATGGCTATGCACTGGCAGTCTTCTACAAGTTGTTTTCCTTTTTTTTGGCTCACCACCACAGATCTTTGACCCATGATACCCTCCATCTAACCTGTCCACACGTTGGTGTTTACAGCCAAAGTTGAGTTTCTCTCCTGCTCAGTTTCAGTCTGGTCACCGGTGATTCTCCCAGTTCTAAAAATGAAACAGTGTTTGTGTGCGTGTGCGTATGCCATTGTGGTTTGGACTTGGTAGCATTTGCTGTTATCAGTGTCATGGCTGCATGAAGCTTAGCTAAGCCTTTGACGTCAACACCATACAACAAGCTGATAACGTACAACGTTATCTCAGCCAGGTGTGTGGGCGTGTTGTCTGATCAAACAAAACTTGGCTTCCTGGATTCTGGATACACTGAACTTCAAAAATAGCTCCCACAAACACACATACACAGAGCACTGCACTACACCTGCACGCACACATATATACACAAAGTGGATGTGACGTGTGCACAAAATCAGTGCGTTTACATGTAGTTAGATAATGTGATTGTTGGGTTTCTGAAGTAGAGAGACACCATGTAAACAAGCAATTTAGGTACCTTAACCAAAAATAAAGACTAGTGAAAGCGTGAGAAAAGAGTGACAGCAGTGGGATCAATAGGAATAGGATAACACAGATTTTTCAGCAAAAGTCTGTCTTCAACCGAAAATAAATAAGTATAAATTCACTTATCTTGCCTGATTAAAATCCTTCCTAGGACTATGTTCATGTCTTTAGACTTGATTGACCTCTTTCCAATCCGTTTGTTTTGTTAACCTGAAAGGGTGGGTCAAATTACACCTTAATTATATTAAGTAGTTCCCATCATATCATTCCCAGCATAGCTCCACTCATCTTCAACCTGAGCAGACAATCAATTAGTCACAGTAAGTGAAAACTTTAAACTGTCAGCTGCTTGTTAAACTTTTTAGACATACATTGCTATGATTTAAGAAATATAAATACACTCACAAGTATCACAATATTGTATCTTTTTACTTAATAGTTTATATGTAAAGACTGTGCTGGTGTGTTTTTATACTATGAAAGTTATCCTTAACTTTGATATAAACATTGCAATATACGGCCTTGCTAATCATAATCTCTGTGTGATGATACATATCACATCCGATTCTTGCTAATACACAGTCACATGGGTTGGTTAGAAATATCTAAACTATCGTGTTTTTATGTAGTGCATAGTTTTAGGGTATTGATCAGTATCTCATTGACCCCTTCATGCATGTCCCATGTCAATGTCAATACTGAAAAATACTGGACACACCCCCTGCTTTGGCAGAGTGCGATGTTAAAAAATCCTGCTAGCTATACATGCGGCCTTTTCCCTTCTTTCTCTCCGATGTGCTCAGGCTGACAGCTGATCAGCGAAACAGTGGCTCTGTTGTTTTTTGTCGTGTGCAGTGTTGACTGGCTCACCTTTGTCTTCAGGATTAAACCCAAAATAGTCTGGGATAAACAGGGACAGAGTCATTCTAGTGTTATTAGTCCTGTAAGTCGCCATGTTTCCCAGCTAAGCTGCTTAGAGACCTCTTTTGGCGGCTGCTGTGCACTACACATAAAAAAACGATTTAGGTAAACTTTCACAACTGGCCCACGCTTTGCTGCACTGTGCCTTTTGAGTCTTTGTTGCCAACACTATCAAGTTTAATGCACAGCTGGCATCCTGTCACCTCTCCAGTCTTTGGGTCTCTATGATTGAACTGGGATGACAAAGTAGACGCCTTTGCAAATGAGGAATTGCCCAAATGTGGTAATTTTCATACAATTATACACCCCCCAAGTAAACATACCATTCATACTGCAGTCAGTCCCATCCTGCCTGTTTCCATTCACTCCTGCTGGCTGAATATCAAGCTGCCCATTGATATGACAGCAAGACATATGTCAGGTGTTGCCCCCAGAGGAGCACTTGTCATTAGTGGTATCTGATGCCACTCGATTGGTGAGGTCCTTCAGCCGCCCTAATTGCTCCTCATTATCATTCAGTCCAGACCCCATCATTCATCTGCAGCACATTTTCAACAAATCCTCAGGGCCTCTACTTTCACTCACTTTCTCTCTCTGTTTATTTTTTATTTTTCCTTCTAAGGATCATGTTTTACTTTTGTATTTTTGATTTGCTCCTTATGGGTAATGATCATCTTTAGATGGTACTTTCAAATTTCCTACGTTCAAGTCCAACATTCTTTTGTATTACATCCATAGACTGTATAAAAGAAGATGAGTCTCCAGGTCTGAGAAGTGAAGTCAATGTGGAAATGCCTCATACCTGCAGTCTTTCTTCAAGAAAATTATCCTACTTCTCACTCGATTTATTACCTCAGGAAACATTTCTTGACTACCTTTATGGTCCCAGTCACTAGTTTCGAGTCTTCTTCAGTACAACATGATGTTAATTTTTTAAATTATGGACTCATTTACTACAATAGCAGAAGCAGAAGATGCGATCTGGCATGGCTAACTCGGCTAAATGAGTGACAAGTCTCCACCACAGTGACTGTTGATCAGATCGAGAATTTGTCTTAAAACTTTGACTTTGTTCATATAATTAATTGTAACATTGAGTTGCCTAAATGTCTTTTTCAGTTTCTGGTTGTACTAAAAGACACTCCAATGATTAGGCAGTTCATTCTTTTGTTGTGTTTTTGCTTGCCAAAATTAGCATCCCATTTAATATCTGACATGAACTACTGACACACCCTACTAATGAAGCTAGCTACCTTGGTGCTTCCCAGCCTCGCCCTCTCATCCAAAAATAGTCACATCTAGCTCCAAAAAACAAGATGGCGTCAGGGTGGCTGCAACTATTTATTTTATACAGTCTATGAATTAATCCATGAATGAAAATGAAATACCTGTTAAAAATTATGGACAAGACCTGACAGCATCCAAGAAAAAAAATGCTAACACATGGTACTCACAAAGTATTGAGATTTGCCATCGCTGTAAGCTGCATCTGCTGTGTGTGCAGTGGACAGAGAGTCTGTGTCTCAGTTGTTGTGAAGTGTTCCAGTTGCAAGGCCAAGCAGCAGCCATTATCATCAAGTCAACTTCACAACAATTGTCTGTTCTGTTAGCCTGCTGGTGTGTAGGAGGGTTTTACATGGAGACGGTCCAGAACTGTGTGTGTGTGCAACAAGTAACACACATCAAGAACTGTGAGCAACAACAACACTGAGCTCTGATCAGTCAAAAAAACAGAAAAAAAAAACTGCAGAGGTGGTTTATAAAAGCGCAGAGTTTGTCTAGTCAAATGAGAATGTGATCACAATCTGACGCCCTCTGCCTCTCTGCTGGTCTGTGAGTTAGACAGAGGGAGAGAAAGAGACTCCCATAAAATGCTCAACATGCCTGAGACTGCCCTCTGATGTCACTGAGACAGCGAGATAGAGAGAGGGAGAGAGAGGGAGTGAGAGAGAGAGTGGGAGGGGACCAGAGGAACAGAGGGAGGGAGAGAGAGTGGCAGCCGGAGGGCAGAGCGAAGCACGTCAGTGAGAGAAACACAGAGAAGCGATAGAGTGAGAGACGGAGAGTGTGAAAGGCAGGGAGGGAGAGAGATCTGTTCTCACTACCAAAAAACCAGGTTGGTCTGCTGTATTTTGGCGCTACAGTGGACTTTACACAGCTCGGTTCAGAGTCGCACTTTTGGCTACAAACACACACTTCTTCTTTTTCTTCTTCTTCTTCTTCTTCTTCTTCTCTCTCTCAGATACTGTACACTACACACACACACAAACGCACAGCAACCGGACAGCACGGCACAACTGATGGGTAAGAGCTCCTGTTTTTATACATGTAAACACTGTGTGTGAGATTCTCTTTCAGTTTGATCAGATTTGTAATAGATTGTGTTTTTTTCTCTTGTGAAGGATGAGTTTACGTGGAGCTTATGTGCTTACTGATTCAGATAGTTGTTTTATGTTGAGTTGCTGTGTATCTGGAGGCGTGCATGTGTTTATATAAACTCATATAGCCTATGGATATGTTCCTGTGTATGTGTGCTCACTTGAGGAGAGGGAGCGTATGTCCGTGTGATCGTTAGCTGTGTGGGCGTGCAGCTTTGAGTAGTGGCAGTGTTTATTGAATGGTAGTGATGTATGGAGACTCTTGCTCAGCACCACTCAGTGCAGCCTTTAACTGAATGGAGCAGATGGCAGTGGCTGTTCCTCCCCACAGCCTATTGTGTACATGCATGTGTTTATGTTTATGCCTGTGTGTGTGTGTGTGTTTGTGTGTGTGTGCGTGCGTGCGTGTGTGTGTGTGTGTGTGTGTGCGAGCGAGCAAGCGAATATGCATGAAAGTTAGTGCTTTAAAACCCAATGAGGGTTTTAATTGCACTGTTTCACTGTTGATTGCTCGGCTCTTAAAGAAATTTCCTGAAATGTTCCGTTCTTTCAAAAAAAGCACATAAAACTGTTGTACTGTGATCAAAAATTTCGTTTTTTTGCATTAGATTTTAAGTGCTAGATTACATTATCTGTCCTAACACAATTTAATACATTTCCTGTATTCCTGTGTTTTGGATGGTGGCCAGTGCGCATGCAGTGTGACCATGTGGCTCCACGTCTCTCTGTCTGTCTGTTTGATAAAATCCAACAGCAGTGATAGAGCTAGTGGTTGGAAAAGGCCAGTTAAGGTGTTTTATATCTCTTTCAATGACTTGATTTATTGCTTTCAATCGCTTTAGCCCCGTGCAAACTGACTGGCTGTCCTCAGAGAAAGAGGAAACAAAGAGGTGGTGACATACAGTACAACAAACTCCAGGGACGTGCGATGATATACACCAGCGTGCGCACACACCCATCCCAGCCTTGACAGTAAGCCTTGAGCTGAATGCACATGCAGACCATGTGTTGAATTAGTTGCCTGCCATCATTGGTCCTCCCTCCACCTCTAGCCCCACCCCTCCTCCTGTGTCCAACCAACCGCTGGCCACAATCCCACCAGTCGCCATGGCGTTTGCCTCCCTCCTCTGCTAGCACCTGTGCGTGTGTGGCGCACGGCTGGGTTACACCATGTCAGCGATTACTATTCAGTCTTAATCTGCAAAGCTGCTGTATGTATTTTTGTGTGCAGCTTTGATCACACACACTGTGTGGACTGCTTTTGAATTTTAAATGTGCACTCAGTTCCCCCTTAACTGTGACTAAACATGCATGGGGTTCTGTCTGAGTGCATTGATGCCCGGTGGGGCGAGGAGCTCCCTCGGGAATCCCGGTCTATAAATAACTCCCCTCTGTGTGATCCATGATCTTAGCCCCGATCATGAGAGAGAGGGGGGTGAAAGGAGGGGGGAGAGTGATGGATGACTAGATGAGGGACAGAAAACAAGAGGCAGAGGCTGACATTTCAGCAGCTGCGTTTGTGTCAGTTGTTGGTGAGTTCAGCCAGATTTCACATCATCATGCCTGCCGTAGGGAAACCTCACAACTCCATGGGATTTCACAGAGTAAACACAATTTCCCGTCTGGAAATCAACAAAGTTTATCTTACTTCCGCTCCTCATCTTTAATGGTCCTTTAGAATCTGTCAGCCAGAGAAAACTATTGACATTTTAGATTTGTAAAGCTTTTATGGGATGATGTAAGAAGAACACTGTTTCCTGATTGCATCCACACATATTCTGTTCATGTGCTCACCATAAATTGCCGGTATTGTGACATGTCGGGCCTCCATGCCTGCAGCAGGGATGTTTGCATTATCATGTCCGGTGCTGTGAGGGTGAGTCAGCTTGTTCATCTGCTTCTCCTCCCCGTTGGCTCAGCACCATTACCTCATGCTACATTCACAGAGTGCCATCCTTGTAAGCTGGGCTAATTACTTCACAGGTGCCTGCATCCTGCTGGGTGCTGTATGTCGCCCTGTTAGTCTGCTGCCATTCACAAAGCTTTGTTTACTGTAAACAATGCTTCCGAGGATTGTTATTCAGGGAGCTGCTGTTGTTTCTGTCGTACCGCAACAGTGCTGTGATCCTGAAGAGCCGAGTCAGCCTGACCAGGGCCTGTCAGTCAGATGTAAGACAGATGGGTTTCCTGTGTGTTATCAAACCTTTTGACAGCACTTTAAAACAGCCTTTAAATTATCCAGAGCAGCATTGGGTAACTGATCTGTTCAGTGGAAAAACACAGTTGCAGCCTTGTGCAGTTTAGAAATGGTACATTAACAAAAAACAGCAGCAAATGGTTTGAAGTATCTGCTTATCTCATAGCATGCACCAATTCTGCTGATACTGAAACAACTCCACATCATCCAATCTTGACCCCAAGGCCTCCCACTCATGTCCACAATCTAATATGAATGTAGTAAGGCTGTCAACTGATTAAAAGGAACAAAAACAGTCGATTGCACAAGATATCAGCTTGTAATATTTCGATATTTGTCTGTAAAGAGGAAACTAGTGAGTACCCATGTAACCATAGAGCCCATTTTCAATCAGATATCATGAGGTCAGAGGTCAAGGGACCCCTTTGAAAATGGCCTTGCCAGTTTTTCTTTTCCAAAGTTAACCAACTTTGGAGCATTATTAAGACCTCTTCCTGGTTGGTTCCAATGAATCCCTTAGTTCTTCTAGTATGTATTCATAGTGGCACTGTATCTCAGTCAGGTACAGCCCAGAACTTTTTTTCAACATATTGCCAAAATTATTACAGAATTTTGACAGCACTGAAATTTAACCCAAAAAAAGCAAAGATTTAGATTACAAAACAAGTCTGGGCTGTAGAGGTCTGGGCTGTAGCGTCGACCCATTAATAACCTGAAAGTATGGGTGTTTGGAGTTTGTTATTTCATGTCTAAATTGAAATTGGCATCAAATTCTTGGCCTTTGGTTGCCATCAGTGGCAACTACTCTTATATAGAATGGGCTCAGCGCAGCAAACATGCACACCAAAGTGAATGTTGACTCCTTGTTGTGTGGTATTTAAATATTGCTGTTACAGCTGCACATGCGTGTGAATTAAAATATCAGCCATATTGATGGAGGATGATGCGTGCAACCACTTTTAAAAATTAGCATTAAACCCAGATAATTTTATTATTGTTGACAATAAAAACTATTGAAAATGACTCATAAATATATCAGGATGATCAAAATGTCAAACTTCTTAAATAAATCTGTGTAACTGTGTATAGCTAACATCACAGCCTTGTTAATGTGACAGCCAGTGTGGTTCGCCTGTGAGTAGCTGGTCGGAGGAGTGAAGCCACCACCTCCCTCTTCCTCTCCATCTCCCTCCCTCTGTGCCTCCTGCACTTGTAGCCCCTCAGCTTCAGGATAAGTGGCTGTAATTAGTTTTTTTTTTTGTTCTGCCTTGCTTCAGCCTTGCAGATGTCCATTGATCACTGGTCTGTAAGTGACCAGCCATGTTAACAGAATAAAACACGTATACATTATACTGCTCATAGAAACCCAATAGGACACAATTGTGTAGACACTGTTTCACGCTGTTCATTTTATGTGCTTGTTGGGCCTGTTTAATAAATGCAGTCAGATTTGCTTGCACCTGGCTGAGTGTCGTGGTGCAGATGGAGTTGTTTATTCAGGTCAGGTGACACTGTTTTGGTAACCAGTTTGGCATGAGGTTATGGCTGCATTCCCATGTGTGCTCAGGCCGCCGCCTATCACTGACATTAGTGCACATAGTTTGCTAGCTCTAGTTGGCAGAGGCCCACCCTGTTTGTCTTATAAATAATGATTCTGCATATCACCCTCCCTCTACTGTAATTGTATATTTTCTAGTTGCATGTGAAAGCGAAGAAGGAGAAAGTGTATTTTGTAGTCATGTGGGTGGGAGCCCCATTTGTCTGTGAAAACAATCAGCCTTTGTGAAACCTGTGGCATGTTTACTAAGTACGGCAGTTGGGGCACCATACATAAATAGTGTGGGGTCGAGAGCGAGTGCGAGGCTAACTCCCGGACCCCTATTTAGAAGAAGCGATAGCAGGTTTCCCGCCTGCCAAAGTCTGTATGGGAAAATATACAGTAGAAAAGGTATTAATTGGGGTGATGCTCCATGCATGTTTGGCACCGTGGTGCAGGAATAGTTGGCGCTGGGGTCCCTCTGAATGGGTCCCAATAGTGCAGAGTGGCACTTGGTTTGAAGTGCAGTGACCCATCAAAAGGTTTTGTTTGTTTGGCCTTGATGTTTACTGCTTATTAAATATGTGTGTGGAGCTTTGACAGGCATGTGTGTGTGTGTACACATATGCGTGTTGAGAGAATTGGAGAGGTGGTGGGCTGAACGTTTACCGTGGCTCACAGTGAAAGGCTTTGTTTGGATAACTCCGATGATTGGCACAGACTGTTTGGAGCGAGAATGACAAAGTGCGCCTCGCTTTCTATACGCTTGTTTTCTGAAAGTGACAAACATACACGTTTGTAGGTCAGAGGTCCAGGAATCAGTTCAACACACACATGTACTCACAGCTCACTCATCACTGCTTGCCTGGAATTTTTAGGGAAAACATTTTAACAAGTTGATATCACCACGAAACATACTCAGTCCATTACTTACTAGAAACATTATATTTATAATAGATTTGGTGGCTGATATAGTAAATTATTGAGCTGGTATATAAATATAGTTTTTCTATGTGAGACTGCAAAGAATGTTGCTTTCTTAAAAAAACAATTCTATTAAAGAACATTTCACATAATTATACATTTGATTATACATATGACATGAATAGCTAAATACTGTATGTTCTATATCAGTCAATTTCTGACCATTTAGATAAATAATAAATCCAAACAAATACCTATAAATAGCTGCATTGTCCTGTAAAAATACATTTTCATATCAGACTATGAATGATACATGAACACACTCCTGTGCAAAAACCTTCGTGTATTTCAGGTATACTGAATAGGAGATTTAGCAGGCAACTTCAGGAGATGGACTTTAAAGTCTCTACACTTTGTTGCTGTAATGCTGGAAATTTCCCCGTTGTGGGAATAATAAAGGAATATCTTATCTTGTCTTTTCAGTATGTAAGAGGCATTATCTAATGCTAACTTTTGGTGAATTAAGGAGAAATCTACAGACACAAAGTAGTAAAATAAACACCTACATGTGTGTTGTTGATTTTTTTCTTCCCGCTATGTTGAAGAAAACAAAAATCTCAAAATTGACCAGAGCATGGAGAAACGATGTTTTCGCCTGTAGTATCTCTCCTTCAGCTTTGCTCATTTCAAACTACAGCTCCAAATAAAAACTAGTTACTTCTAGTGTCCAGCTTTCAAACAAGTCCTCACAAGTACAGTGACACGATTACACACACACACACATGCACCAGTGGAGCACCAGCATGTCTGGCCCGGCCACACCCTTTCTTCTCTCCCTGCTGTCCCGTTGGGTGGTGTTAAGTTTCCTCCCGCACTCTAAACCTGCCCGGTACCAAAGATGTCATTGGCTATCTCAGCAAGTAACTGCAACTCCATCGCCACCTCATTGGCCACTGGGGACGCCAGGACTTCCCTGATAGGTCGGAGATACTCCTCACTGGTTTTAAGCTATTGATAACTGGCAGAGGGCTTGGCATGGTGCAAGGTGGCTCTCTACGGAGCAGATATCGATCACAAATGATACACAGGGGGCTCTGATCTGGAGTCCAGCACAAATTGAGAATTCATTTGGTTGTGTTTATTTTAAGATTGCATCCACAGATGCTAAAAGCATTCATTTTCTTGTTGTTTTGTAAGTGACTAAAACAAGATCTGGTTTACTTTAATTGCTTTATCTGATCTCATAGTCCACACATATACTGATTGTATCAAGACAGCACACCATATTCCGGTCACATTTTTCACTTGCTTCTCTGATGTTGTGTTGTCGGGTTGGACTACGGTTTGTGTGTAAGCTGCTGTGTTGTTTGCTTGTTTTGGAGAAATAATCTGATTGCACTAATACTCTGGTTTTTGCATGTCAACCATGTTGGTGCAGGGATATTGCTTTTCCCGTGTTTGCTCTTAGTATCCATGTTTCAACAGCACTACAAGCCTGCACTCCTTCACCACATTATTCCGATAAAGCATAAGGGATGAAACACACACTTAATGTGTCTTACCTGGTTATATTTAGCATTTTTGACCTTTTTGTTTTGAGATGTTCTGTCCATCCCTGTGTGCGTTTTTCCCATATTGTTGTCTATATCCTGTCAGATGTGTGATGGCATCGACAATCCATTTTCTTTAACATCACACACAACTTTTGCTTTCTCTGTAGACGATACACACAGATAACAGACATACAGCACACTGTCAGCATTGCACTTACAGTAAGCAAAATGTACCGCTCGCATACACACAGTCAGTGGAAACACACATACACAAATACACACAGTAAGTCTGTATGCGTGTCAGCAAATCCCTGCTGCAAAACTCATGTTGCAGGGGGATTGTTTTTGCTCTCTGCTGCCATGTTTCACCGCTCTTACTGTGTGTGCGCTATTTTGTCATCTGTGTACAGAAACGTGTTTCTCTGAGTATGATGTTTGTATGGATGCGTGTATTTGAAGGAGGCTTCCTATACCCTCTGCTCCCACCACGGCACAGACTGTCACTCTGATGATCTCTAAAGCACAGACACAGTTTATGTTTTTAGTGTTTTGCTAATGCTCTTACCCAATGTGTACAACTCTAAAACAGGCTTAAGTTCCCAGTTTGCCAACAACCAATATGAAGTGCAGTGCTGAGTGCAACAGTCAAGGCTGCGGAGGCCAAACAGCTGATGTAACATGTGTCTAATTTGGATCAAAGAGGACAGGGTATTTTGGCTGCAATCAAAGGATATTAAACATTTTGGACTTTGAATTAATTATATAATTGTACTCTAAACAGACCTTCTGAGTAGAAAATGACATGGATTTTCTTTAATAATTCCCAGAGGAGGCGCGGCTTTCAGTTGTGTTGAGGATCTCCAACTCAACACTGTAGTCAGAATTACATTTTTTCTGCCAATTTGAACTCAGTGACCCTCAGAGGCAAATCTGCTTTTAGGGCACACAGCAGCAGACACGCACATAGTTGTACATGTCGTATACAGATTTTAGGGGAGACTAATTGTGGAAACATATGGAAGCTCTGAGAGGCAAGTGAAAAAAACATCCTGGTTTTCTATTTTCTAAGTGTTTTCTCTCCTGTGATTAAGACTTAAAGGCATGGTTTTTGATCACCAGACTCCATTGACAAATACAGTAATTTAATCTTCTAGAGCACGGGAGTTGATGTTCTACCAATGCCTCTTTTATTTTGTTTGTATGTGTTATTGTGTGACTTATTATTTTTTTAAATTAGTTTGGATTCACCAAAATCACACAGTAACCCAAACAAACTAAACAATTGAGTCAGTGAATAACCAGCAGCTGCAAGGTAAAATGTATGTTTTTGTCAGTGGAGTCTGGTGGTTTGAAACAGGCAGTGAACTGCGACAGAACTTCAACTTTACTGTGTGTGTGTGTGTGTGTGTGTGTGTGTGTGTGTGTGTTTTGTAATACATTTTCAGGCTGTGATTTTAAACTTTGTTTTGAATCTACATTGTAGGTACTCTTTCTTACTGCGTATTTTAAACAAACTTCATGTTTTTGTTTCCTCCACCTTCTCTCTCTCATCTCCTCTCTCTCGTCCTTTCTCCTCTAGTGGACGTGAGCACGGCAGCACTGCCCATGCAGGTGCCCCCCACCACCACAGCAATCCTTCCCATGGACCTGCGCGTAGTGGACCACCACCCCCACCACCACCACCACCAGCAGCCCCCGTTCGGCCTGGTTCCCCAACCCCACCCCACGCCGCCCGTCTCCACAGCGTGTCCGGCGTCCTCCGAGCAAGGCCGCGGGCCAGTCATAAGTAAGCGGGGAATGATGTCTAATTATTGCCTCTGGTCGTTAAAAGTCATCCCCCTGCCTCCAGATGCACTAATGTCTCGAAAATCTCCTCCAGACCACCCGGAGCAGCACCTGCAGCAGGAGCTGGTCTCTCTCAAACACAAGCAGCAGCTCCAGAGACAGCTCCTCATCGCTGAGTTCCAGAGGCAGCATGAACAGCTGTCGCGACAACATGAAGTCCAGCTGCAGGAGCACATCAAGGTGAGTGGACGAGGAGGAAGTCCTTTCTTGGATACAGCCAGTCAGCAGAAAGGCACCTTGAGAAGGGCAGGAGGAGGCATCTGTACACTTTAGTGAGGTGTAATCTGATCTGGTGGCAGTGTTTTGCTGCTTAGTCATCCCCATGGGAACCTTTGTCCCAGTAAACCATGTGTGTGTAAATTTTGTGCATGAGTTTCTGTAAAACCTCTCTGTCGTTGCCTAAATCACAAAGACAGCTATTTGATTAATTGATTCCTTTCAATAAACTATGGCTACTCATTGTCAAAATAATAGGCCTCATTCACCAACATCTTCCAAGTTCCAAGGTGTTCTTTAACTGCCGAATTGTATGAATCTGTTGGCCTAGAATGATGAATTGCAAATTGCAATTGAAGTGTAAAGCGTGTGTCAGTTGATTCTAATTAGCATAAGTAAATACGCCACCATTCCCTATAAAAGGCCATGAGACTGCAGAGGCATATGCACTCAGCAATTGGAAAGAGAAGAAAAGAATTAAGTCAATAATGACCAACCAGATTCTGAGGACGGTGGTACATGTGACTATAAATGTACATAACAGATGTGAATTGAAAAGTTATTGAACTGTTCATTAATTTAAAAGACTTTAAATCATCAAGTATTATTGTAATTTAAGTCCTATAAACGTATACAACTGTATACATGAAGAAAACCTAATATACACAAAATTGTCAGCACTCTTCATTGTGTAAGCGTACTCTTGATTGTGCGTAGCTTCTGTTTTTAAGGACTAATCCCAAATCAGAAAACACTGTAATGTGCCTAAGGTGGTTTGAAGAAGTAGTCGGTGAATGAGGCCAAATGTGTTCTCAGTTTCCATTTTTTTTTGCCAATCCTGTATCGTGTCCTTTACCCATCTTCTCTGTCTCCTTGTACTTTCTTCCATATATAGTCTTGTCTCTCTTTCCAGCACCAACAGGATTTACTGGCCCTTAAGCACCAACAGGAGCTGTTGGATCACCAGAGGAAGATGGAGCAGCAGCGTCTCGAGCAGGAGATGGAGAAGCAGCAGCGGGAACACAAACTCATACAGCTCAAAAACAAGGAGAGGGGACAGGAGAGTAAGTAGCAACTTCTAGTCAGTCTAACTTTATAAGTCAAAAGAGCTTTAGTATACCTCAGGGACATTTGACTAAATAAAATGTCATGTGTATTGTCTTTCCTGTGGTCCAATAGTGCGATGAACAAGCTGTAAATAAAGCTATCATGTTTGATCCATCTTCTATTAATGTTCCCTTTCCTGAATGCTGCCAACATCTGCTGTAACTGTGCAGAAGCACTTGTTATATTATCACAGCAGGTGTCACAGAGACTTGGCCCCTCCAGCCCCTCTGTCACAGCACCTGGCCTTATTGCCCAGCAGTCAGAACAGCCTGACCTCGCACATTTACCACAGGGAAGATCACAAGAGGAGCAAGACATGCCCTCGTTTTTACATTGTGTGCTCATACAGTGTCCATTTATTTCTGTTTCTTTTAAAAGTACAATTTTTCTTGCCTCATTGCCTCTTTTGTGGTTCTGTTGTAGTCACCGAACTACTTGCTGAGCTCTGGGATCACACGCTGTCAGACGGTCCGACTGGCTGTAAATGAGCCAGCAGTTTAGCCAGATTATCTCAACCACTTTATTCAGCAATGAAATCAAAAGTGTGCCAGAAATGTTGGTGTTAATCCCTCATTGGAAAACTGTGTATGCTAACTATAGCAAATAGGGGAAGTCGGCTGGATTAGGAAGTAGATCTGAAACTATGATTAATGTATGAATGGACAGTAATCATTTTAAAGTTCCCTTTTTGTTTTCTTTTCCAAATAAGTTTGATAACTGATCTGAATATCTAACAAATTGGAAGCAACTAGTGGCCTGTAAACCCAAAGCTCTTCTTTAATATTTATCATGAGGATTTGAGAGCACTGATGGTACCTTTACTGTCTAAGTGCTCTCACTTGAACTGACAAATAAATCGGCCCCGGTTGTGAACGTTTTGACACAATTTGATGTTGTTTCTGGCAAGAGGAAACGTGTGTGCCTGGTCCTTGAGCTGTCTGGCCAAATGCTTTTCTTGTTCCTGTAATTGTTTTATTCTGCATCTATAAATTCAACATGGAAGATTTGAGTTAAACACTCTGAATTGCCCTGTTATTGAACGTTGCACGTGTTTGAATTCATCGCTTTGCCAAATTTGTTTCTTGGAGCTTGTAACCACTTAACCAGTGCATGTATGCACGTATTCACATGGCTCAAAAATAATTTTAAATTTTGGAAATTGGTGCTAATACGGAGAAAGTGACCCACTTTAATGCACAATATGTCATTTCTGTGGGTCAGGTTCTGTGTGTTGGGATCATGGTAGTTGTTGTCTTCATGGCCACTGCTGTCATTGCAGTCAGTTTCTCCAAATTAGGATTTATTCACTGTTAATTGTGAAGGATGTTTTTATCAGGAGCTGAATTATCCGCAGAGGTCTTTTCCTCTGAAATAGCAGTTTCACATTATAAAACAGTGTTTGTTTTATGCTGTTTGGTGGACAAAGGACGTCCTGGAGGGGCTGCAAGCTGAACTGCCTCTAACATTTGCTCAGTTTGTTTCTCTGATAATGAAGAACCAGGGACAGGGCTTCACAAAACACCTTAAGTGTGCCTAAGTGTAATTTCTTCTCAGCTGAGTTTTCTCCATAGTTAAGGATACTTTTACTGCATTGAAAGAGGTTTTAGGCTGGAAAAAATGCTACAGTTTCCATGGAGACCGTCTGTCACATTAAAGAGGTGCTTATTTCATCCTCCTCTTGTTTTGACAGGAACGTCATCACGGTGTTAAGCAGATGGGTAACTGCGTTTTAGGAACTCAGTGGATGAAACAGCACCTCGCCTGTTACTTACTAGATAGACCTCGTAGTAAAAATCATAGAGCAATCACCAACTGCCAATGGGATTAACACAGCTGCAAAGAGTAAACTGATGCAACTTCAGACAGACAAATCAGGAGGATATATCTGTAGTGTAAAATCAATTACTCAACGTTAAGTGCCTCTTCTGTGTTCATTGTCTTCATTTATCACTATAAACTCTGCCATGTTGTGGTTAAGATGGAGTTGTATTCCTTATGTTTTGTTTTTTTGCCATACCTAAGTTGCTAAGGTCTTTTGTGCAATGGCTCCAGATAAGGAGAAAACCTTAAATATTTAAGTGATCATTTAATGAACCCTTAAGGAAAAGATTTAGGGATGTTTTTTGCAATAGATTTTTTTTAAGGAAACCTTAACTTAAGACATTATTTGCTCCAAAAGGTTTGATGTTTATTGTTCGTGTGTATGTAAAAATGCTATGTTGTGAGGTTTTTACAAATCCGTTTGAAAAAAACTTAATGTCAGAGCCCCATTTAGTCCCATGATTTTGAGCCAGAAAAGTCCTTTCTTCAGCCTTCCTCTGCCGGGCAAAGTGAGCCTACAGTTTGACGTCTGTGGAAAGAGCATAGGGTTGTAAACAGAGGATGCTTTGTTAAGTACTGCAATAAATTACATAGAAGGCAGTCTCATAAAAGCCAATTTCCTTCAGTGGCAAAGCGGACATATTGGGATGTCAGCACTTCCAGCTGCAGCATGATTTAGAGAGCACATATTAGCTGTTGTCACGTTCACATACTGTATTTACCACTTTCTCACCCGAGCTTGACACGTCACCTGTTATCACTCCCACTGTCACATCCTTAGAAAAGCACACCTCCGCTGTTTTTCTTGTATTCTCAAAACACCTTTTTGAGCCCGCTTTATTGCTCCCCTCTCTCCGTTCCTCTCCTTTCCTCTCAGCCTCTCTTTGCCTCTCACTCATCCACTCCTCCCTCCCTGGACGATTTGTTTGTAGCTGTGAAATGAGGGTGGTAATTGAGGAGAGACCAGGAGCTGAATGAAACTCATGATGTGCGAGGCGAGTTCCAGAGCACCACAGTCGTCTCTGTGGAATTTCAGTGAAACTCTGATGCAAGAGTGTGCACTCGGCATGTAGTAACAAACCCATTATCTGTCCGAGTATGGATAAATGTTGTCATAATCTCTATGTTAGTGTCACAGATTGGACAGGAGCCACAGTACAGCAGCGGCTCTATGGCACAAACGTCTCCAGAAATGTAATTCAGAAGGGTTTTGTTTTTTATATGAGGCCATAACTAAAAAGTGTATATATCTTTGCATCTTTACTGAGCTCCACATATCTTCTACATGTCCTTTAGGTGCAGTTGCCAGTACTGAGGTTAAGATGCGACTTCAGGAGTTTGTGCTGAACAAGAAGAAAGCCCTGGCTCAGCGAAGCTTGAACCACTGTCTGCCCAGCGACCCACGCTATTGGTATGGGTGAGTGTCACAGCCCACCACTACAGGACCACTTAAAGCTTTGGATTTGACTGGCTGGGAATGGAGAATTTCTGCGATATTACTTTTTTTTTCTTAGTTTAAATGTAAAATGACTTTGATTTGCAAAGGTTGCAGTGGTTAGCACTATCCTCTCACAGCAAGAGGGCTCTGAGGTTCAAACCGCTGGCCGGATTGTGCCCTTCTGTGTGGCCTTTTCATGTTTCTCTAGATTTTTCAGCTTCCACCCAACAATTAAAAGACATAGAGGTTTCACTGTGCATCTCTATGTGTGGTAATCTGACGACCTGTTGCCCACCTTTCGCCCATTTTACATCATAGTGTAGTTATTTTTGGCGTACTATGGATGTGTTTATTGCAGTCAATTTGCAGCAAATCTTTTTTTGGGGGGTTCAAAACACTGTGGTAGGATCGTACTGGCAGCCATCCAGACACAGAACCTCGAGAAGGCGATGAAATTCACCGAGCTGTGTGCACCTCTGGATGATAGTAAAACACTTGATCCCATCTGCCTGGCAGAGATAACACGCTCAGCAGTATTTTTAAATGTTTGTAAAACTTTGAAGAAAAGCTGTATTGGAAAGCAAATGAAAGGGCAAGATCCCGCTCTTTCAAGCTCACCTTGTAGAGAAAGTTAGTTTCTGGTTGTGCATTTTCTGGTTAAATAGAAGAAAAAAGAAGTCACACTACACAGATGAAACCTTTGATTTCCAAGCTTTCAGATACTGACCTGTATTCTTCTCTTGTATTTTCATCAGCCTTTTAGTTTTTCTTTTCTTTTCTTATTTAAGCTCAAAAAATTTTTGCCAGAGTGAAAAACCATCAAACATTAAATGCCACAATAATGAGGGACGAAAAAGTCCCTCATCTTCGCAGCTTTGCAAACATGGCAAACCTTGTGGTATTGTGAACCCCTGTTGTGTGGGTGTCCGTGCGTGCGTAGGAAGTTACCAACAATGAACAAAACCAACATTAGCGCCTATGTGAGTCTTTGCCAGTTGCCTTGAAACTACAGAGAAAACGTTGAAGGAACGAGCCTTTCTTGCTGTCGATGTTTGTAGTCGGTGATTGACAGCTGGCTCTCTTTGAGGTGTGTTCGTGTGTGCGTGTGTTTGAAGTGGGCTGAGAGAAAAGACAATGGCACCTCTCCTGCGCTTTAAATATTTGAAGAGGCTTTAAGCAGTCAAGCATTTCTGCCAAGGCAGGAGATGATTGAACAATCCAAACAGTGTGCCATCAGTGAGGAAAACGCGCTTCTATCACTGTCTCCACCTTCACCGTTTCTTCCGTTTCTTTAGTCTCCTACCTGTTTGGTAAACCTGTTTGCTTTCTCTTCAGTTCTTCCACACTTTCCCCCTCTTTATACTCCATCTCTCCTCTTATCTTGCATCTCTTTGTGCATTTTTTTTTTACCTCCTCTCACAGGCAAACGAGGCCTCAGCCTCTTTGCCGTATGAATCTCATTCCCTTCTCTTTGTCAATCGGCACACATTGTTGCCCAGTCTGCTGTGTCTTTTAAAGTGTTGACCTTGGAGGGCGAGATGGAAGCTGTCAGTACACCTTTTGTGTTTGTGTCTATGGAAAATCAGGTAAGGTGCAGTAGGTGCACAGCGAGCTTGGCAAGCGTACGTAAACACTGATGTCTTAAATTTTATTTTTTTCTTTTCTTTTGTAGAAAAACCCAGCACAGCTCTTTGGACCAGAGCTCGCCTCCTCAAACAGCATTGTCAGCGTACACCCACCCGATGCTGGGCACATACGACTCAAAAGATGACTTCCCTCTGCGCAAAACAGGTACAGAATGATGCCATGGTTTTTTTTCTGTCTTTTTTTCCTGAGGTATTGTTACTGTCTAAAATCCATACTCCTCCACTTCTTAAAGAGAATATCTGCGGTTCAGAGTCTCAGCACGGATTGCCTCCACATGGCTCTCTTTCTCATTCTCAGACCGTCACACATGGACCCTCACGGACGCCCCTCGGTGTCACTTTTGAACACAGTGGGTGCTCAAAAAAATAATGCCCGGCTATCTGAGAGAAAGAGAAAATCATAATCCCAATTTTTTGGGGTCAATATTGAAATCATGATTATTTCTCTTAATAACTCAGCATGCATTTATTAAACTTAACTTAAAAAAAAAACATGTCTTTAATAGTCAATTTCAAATAGTTTTTTTCTTTAAAGTAAATTTTCATGGCTTCAAGGTCTTTCAGAAAATGTCAACGTAGACATATTTGAGGATGTGAGCATGAAAATGATGTTCCCGCTTTATTCTGCTTCATCATTAGGTGTAGAGATTTTTCAAAATCCATTTAGTTTTCCTTACAAACATCATAGATCATACTGTTTAACACAACAACCCTTGACCACTCTGCCTTTCGGATGTGTCCGACTGTTATTTCTCCGTCCTCCTGTCCAAGTCAGGTACGGCCAAGCTGTGATTGTTCACTTAGTGTCCGCAGCTGCTTTGGCAGTATCGCTGCCTGCTTTCACAGCTGGAAGCCGAGCTCTGTATACTCTGCACTCCTGCCCACCTGCCGCGAGCTGGAGGCCAGAATGATTTATCCTGGCACACAACCTCAGACAGACAGTTTCAACTTTCAGGGACACTCAAATGTAATTCAGGAATTTTCTTGGGGTGCTAGTGATGCCGAAAAACATTGGCAACTTCATACTGACACAAAGTACGACAGGCACTATAGCACAGTGTTCTCTGTCTCTGAGTCAGTTGTGAGGAGAGGCAGAGAGGGGATACACGGCTGTTGAGGAACTGTTGTGTCAACAGTGAGAAGACATGCTGTAGATCAGATTAGACGGGCGGACAGAGACGGACTGTGTTCAAGAGGAAGTGAGTGACAGTGGTCACCACAGTTGTGCAGCGCTCTGACGACTAAAGCTGTCACACATGACGTTTTTTGCCTGTGGTGTCCCATTTTTTGTAATGTATGCGTGTTAATTCTAAATGTACGTTAAGAAGCGAGGCCAGGCACACAGTAACGTACAACAGGGCTTTATTGTTCGAGTCTGAGAAGCCCTGTGATAATGGAGAACACAGAGGGCCACTCTTACTGCTGTGGCAGGAAGTCTGTAAGGCTTTCATGACAAATGCAGACTTGTCAGGCTGACCCCTTTTGTCCCTCTCTCTTTCACACACACACACACACACATATTCCCATACCGCACTGTGCAGGAAACATTTAAACCCAGCTGGATGCTGACATACAGTATAGCAATTTTTTCGTTCAGTGTTTCTTCATTCCTGCTTTTAAACCCACGAAACAAGATCAGACCTACATCCTTTGATGTCATTGGAGGTCAATTCTGTGTTGTTCTCTCCTTCATATTGAGTCCCCATCACAGACTGTATAGAAATAAATGGATGCAGCCACTGTGATGTCACTCATTGGTTTGTGGCCGACTGTTTTTGGCTGTTGCCATCTTGGATGTGGAGTTACTGTAGTGACCATATTTGGAGAACACTATGCATGCACACCTATACCAGCAATCCACCTGGCTCCTGGCTACGCTGTTGCTGCTAACAAAGTTAGCTTTCAAAATTCTAGATAAACCAAAAACACATGCACAAAGAGCTATTTATGCTAAATTCTACTTGTCAATCACAAGGTAGCCATGCTGTACAGCATACCCTGCCTTATGATCTATTTTACTCTAAATTTGATAATAATTTACTAAATTAATATCATGCTGTATTGAAGAAGACTTGAAACTAGTGCTTTAGACCATAAACTCAATATGAGAATGTTAACTGAGTTAATGAATAAAGTGAGAAGTGGGGTAATTTTCTCATATTCTTCTATACAATCTGGCTTCTTTTGACAGCCAATGCTGGTAATCCCTACTGGCCATTAGATAGTGTAGCAGTTTTAAGGCACTTCTGCATTGGCTTCACTTTTCAGACCCAGAAACTACGCCCACTTCTTCTGATACAGACTAGGATCCCCACTGATGATTGAACTGTCCCCACTTTCAGTTATTCAACTAAACCAAACGCATCCATCCAATCTCAAACCCAGCGGCTGTGAAATTCACACTGTTTTGCTGTTTACCACTTCAGTGTTAAAACAACCAGTAATGGGCACCTCCATGAGAAGGCCTCATTTGTTGTAACTATTAGAGGGAAAATATCAACCAGCTTGTTGGTGTCACTTTGCCAATGTGAGAGAGATGTTTATATATTTTGATCTTCAAATGCTTTTTTTTTGGAATAGCTAAAAATAATGTTTTTAAGCACAAAGCCCTGTTTAACCAATGTTTTGGCTGTAAAGAGATTTACACAGAAACATGTATTCTGTTTGTCTGTCTGCTTACAGCCCCTCTAACCTATCTATCTAATGTATCATCAACATATGATATTTCTGGGAAGCTCCGCTGATGACTTTCAGCAAACTACTCTATTGATTTCCATAAATCCCCCTCCCTTAGCAGCACGGCTTCCCCCAGCACGAAGCTCGGGACTCCCGTCTGTCAAAACAGATGAGCAAGTGATCAATATGTTTATATCAGAGAACCAGTTTCCTCCTCCACTACCTATTAAAATATTAAGCACCACTTATAGGGACGTTTAATCTGCTATTGATATGTCATCAGATGGGTAGAGATAGTGACTTTATAGCTTTAATGGCTACCTTGAAGTGTGTGAGTGAATTGGGGAGAGACCTTGAAAGTTTTTTTTTTGTCTACTAGCAGATAACATACAAGGCAAACAAGCTAAGAGACAAGACATGCAGGAATTTCTCTTTTGAGATTATACAATGTATCTTCAGGTCGTATGATTGTGCAATTTCTCTGTTTTCATTACTAGTAGAATTGGGTCATATCATTTATAATAATGTTAAATATATTAATTAAGTTATTTGCATTTTCTGAATACCTCTGCATAATCATAGTGGTGCAAAATCCCGATAGAGGAGGTCTATTTTCATTCAGCTCATAAAATGTACTATCAGCTGCCATATTAGTGATTTTTCCCCCTCTGAAATCTCAAAAATCCCTTATCGGTTGGGAGGAGACGCAGCACGTACACCTTTGCCAATTGTTGCTCCTGATGTGCATGTTCGCATAGAAATACACTAGAGAGGGAGGCTCAACAATGAAGCGGAGAGGGAGCTATGCCAGGGGAAGGAGAGAAGTGGGAATTTACAGGAGGGAGGGAGGGAGGGAGGGGAGGGAATGGATGGAGGTGAAGGAGGGAGAAAGGGCTACAGTGCTGTAAAATGGCAGCATCAGCAGGAAAACCAGTCTGGGCCCTCTGCAGCGAGTGTGTTTGCACGTGTGCTTTTGCCCAGTCGGCATTAACACCCTTCAAAGTCACTGTGTCCTGAGGTGAACACCCCGCGGCGCCCAGTGCCCAGCAAACACACACCCCTACTTCACCCTCCTTCTCTTTCTCCTTTACTCACCTCCTTCCAACCTTCCATTTACCCTTCTATCTCTCTCTCTCTGTCCACTCCTCCTCTTATCTGTCCATTTCTTAATGACTCCGGACGCACAAACACAACCTTGACCACCCCCCTCTTGTAATCCATCATCTTTGTGTGCCGTGTCTTTCGTCCCCTGGCGGACCACCAGATTGACCACAGTTTCTGTCACCTTTGCAGCCCACTGTCAGTTAGCCTTCACAGTGGAGGCTAATAATGTTTCCAGTCACACCTGGGTCATATTTTTTTAAGCATAGCAAATGTTTGTTTATGATTTAGCACATGCATCTTGGAAGATAATTGCGTCCACTTTGGATTCCAACACATAAGAACAGTGAGGATGTCTAATTCTCAGCACCATGGCTCATTTAATCTCATCATTAACAAAATGTTGGTTATTTTATTGGGAGGTTTAAAGCACTTTCCAAAAAAATAAACTCTATCTGTAAATGCCAGCATTCACATTATGAGTCTGCATTAATTAAACTAACATCAGAAAATAATGGAGGAAATCTGATTGTCAGGGTTGTTGTTTTCATTGCATTATAATAATTTTGGTAATAAGTGTGGTAATGTCAAAATGTCAGACTACTACAATTCCCTGTGCAATAAACTCAAATTGAAGTTGAATGCACTATGCTCCTTCTCTCATAATCTTTCCTTCTCCAGCTGTCTCCAGTGCAGCTAATGCATAGCATTTCATCCTGAGCCACTCCATCCCTCTTAACAAAGACTTTGGAAGAGTGCCCTCCACTTAGAAGAAGCTCTTTTTTAAATAATTGAGTTTCATAAGTTCAGCAGCATATTCCCCTTAAAATTGAAAGTGCATTTGAAAAAGTACTTAGTCATTATAAATTCACAATAGGTCAACTTATCCCCACCGAGGAGGTATGTTGAGTGCTCGTACCTTTTTAAAGTACATTTGAACTTTGTGTAGCTTCATCCTACCTTGATAAGCATTCAAGGCTACAGGAAGCAAAGGCCAAAAGGGTTTGTAATGACCCTGAATACTTCTTCTAACAATAAATCTCTACAGTACACAAAGAAGAATCAATTGCTTCCACTTGGCTGTACCAAAAAGTGGCAGTTCCTTCCCTGGGGCTAATGAACGTAGCATGGTCTGATTGATGCAAGGTCGTGGGACGAGCATTGGGTCAACCGTTGGTCAACCGTCAAGCTTCAACTAATTGAACGGAAGGAAGCCAGTGGAGGAGGGAAAAATGCTGCCCGTGTCTGTGGTAGTCTGGCAGAGAGACACCAAAGCAAGATTGTGCAGAAAAGGTCAGGTCCTATCCCTGACCTGACCAGATTCCAAGAATATACTGAATGCTCGCCTCTTACTATCTCTCCAATTAATTTCCACAGCGAATCCAGAATGGAAGGCATAGAATCAGGGCACACACATACCAATATGAATACAGACAGTGGCAGGTTTTTTTTT
>CAFUXE010000955.1:282941-300753 GCA_903364295.1 Serranus cabrilla
TATCTGTTTCGTGTGTGTGTGTGCGTGTTCTAGAGTCTGCATGCAACAGTGCACCAGGCTCAGGTCCCAGCTCCCCCAACAACAGCTCCAGTAACATCCCCAATGAGAACGGGGTCACCATCTCCAGCAGCCCCTTAGAGGTAACCAACATCACTGCATGTGTATGCCTGCAAATGTACCTTTGTGTGTTGTAGTGTTTGTGTGTGTGAGGTAGACAGTTGACCAGAGGACTCCTGGAGGAGTCTGGCAGTGTCTATCTGTTTTAATGGAGAGCTGAAGCTCTCTGAGTGTGAGTGTGTGTGCCTGGGAAATAGAGGTAATTTACAGTAATTTACTCTATGTAACACTGTGTCCATTTTGTGTCTAAGCTCTGTGTGTATTCACTGTGATATTGTGTGGCTGTGTGTGTTCAGGCCTCCCTGCTTCAGAGGTTGGCTGCAAGAGAAGGTTCAGTGAGCCAGCTCTCTCTCTACACCTCCCCTTCTCTGCCCAACATCACCCTGGGACTGCCAGCCACAGGCCCAGCTAGTGCTGTGAGTACAGTCAATGCACAATGTTATAATGATATCATACAGCGTTGTTCATTACTCCAAAGAATACTTATATTTAGTTGGCAAAAATCTCTTTATCAACTATTTTTGGCCTGTAGGTTCATTTCATGTCTGATTCTTTCTCCATTTCACGTCCATTCTGTCTCATTTGACTTCTTTGTCTCCGTCCATCTGCCTCTCTGCGTCTGCCTGCCTCTTTCCTTCTCCCTCCTCTTGTCTCAATCTCTCGCTCTCTCCTTGTAGGTGGTGTCAGGACATCAAGATGGTGAGAGTCGCCTGGCATTGCCTGCGCTACAGCAGGGCATTCCTCTGACCTCTCCATTCCTGCCCGCTGCCCACCTGCCCTCCTACTTGGCATCTTCAGCTCTGGACAGGGAGGGGGCCGGAGGGGGCACGGCTGGTCACAACCCCCTCCTCCAACACATGGTGCTGCTGGAGCAGAGCCACAATCCAATGGGTCAGTGTTTACTGCAGCATTTATTTTCTTCAATTCTCAGCAATCAGTAGCTTATGCTATAATAATATACATATGTCTTTGTTCAGCAGGGCTATGTTATTTTTTTGTTTGATTGGTTAGCTGTTTCATATGAGTATGAAAGTATCACTTTTTAAATCAGTGACTTGCAGACTAAGACTTATTTTTTATGCAATTTTTAAACTGTTTTTTGTGTGTAAATATTGTAAATAAGTATTTATTAGTAGTTCAGTGATTTACGGACATCCAAACACAGCATCGTTAAAATGAATCCACAAGGAATTATAATCATCATGATGCATATTTATATATATTTTTTTCATTTCTTTTACAAAGGGCACCGTAAACTGCTATTTGTTCCCATTTACTTGGAACAAATACAATGATAAATGTACCCAAACTTTACAAATAAGTGGCCAAAGTAGCACTGGAAATAACTCCATAATGTGATTTCCCCTGGGTATCCCATTGTAAAGTCTCCAGTCGTATCATTCTCTGCTTATATTTCTCTGTAATAAGGCCCTAGTTATTAAAAATGCTAATAACACTCTCCTGTGACCACATTGTGTTTACCAGTCGGCCTGGCTGGCCTCCCACTACCATCACCCTCTGTCTCCAAACTTGCGCGTGGCCACCGCCCCCTCGGAAGAACCCAGTCAGCACCTCTGCCACAGCAGCAGTGTGGACAGGCCCAAGCCCTGCAGCAGCTGGTCGTCCAGCAGCAACACCAGCAGTTCCTGGAGAAACACAAACAACAGTTCCAACAGCAGCAGCACATCATCAACAAGGTAGCTCAGTGTGTGTGCGTGTGCATGTCTTGGCACCATACATTCATCTGTGTATGTGTGCATTTGTCAAGAAGGGTATCTTAGGCAACGTTTGAACAGCTGTGGTAGAGCAGCCAGCTATATGTTCTGTAAGTGCATGAGTGTGTAGGAGTGTTTGTCCATCACAACGCTGATTTGGTTAATGTCTGTGAATCCTGTCGTTGCTCCAAGAGCATGATGAATCAGCCTGCAATCAGCAAGTCTTCCAGCAAGTCTTTCTTGTCTCTGTTCGTGTATCCCTACTTCTCCCTGTCACCCTGGCAACTGTGCTCCGGAGGAAGCTGCCTCCATACACGGTCACACAGGAAGTGATGCTCAGTGTATCACTGTGTATGTTTGTGTGTGTGTGTGTGCACACCCACGAGGTGATAAGGGCATTTGCAGCATCATCAGGTCATTGTAGAGAGGGAGATGGTCGTTGGTGTGTTTGTGTGTGTGTGTGTGCACGTGTGTAGTCTGTAGTCAGTCTGATATTCCTGTAGGATTAAGCTCCATGATGTTGTGTTGCCTCTTCTTCGAGACGCCAGGCTGTTTTGACTCCTGCTAATTAAGTCAAGCTTAGGTGTAAAACCAGGCTATTCTTATGTGAATTTAATTTGTGTTAATGCTCTTTTCAAGGCAAGGCATGAGAAATGTAACTTAATGAGATCGCATTCATTGCACATTTAAAAAAAGAAGCTGTATTTAAATTTTTAAATTTATTATGATTTGTTATATTAGGAGCAACAACTTTTTAATTGTTTAAGATGGGGCTGTCAAAAGCTTTGACCATACTTCAAATGATTGTGGGCATGTTCTTGGCCTCTGCTTTAAATTCATTGTGCATGTGTGAAACAGGATTCCCTCTCTAATTCAGTGTACCAAATCACAGACCACTCAGTACAGATCCATGTTAATTAAGTCATTTGTGGCAAGCACTGCAGCTGGATACTAGCCAGTTGATACATCAGTGAACACACAACTACAGTAACTAATGCAGAGATTTCAAAACAAGCAAGGCTGGCTTATTTAAATATGTTTTTAGTGTTCTGTGTTAAATTGCATGAAAAAAAGAAAGTCTGGCATGGTGGGCAGCCCGTTCAACTCACAGGAAGCAGGTAGCAGGTTTGGACCCACCAGCCAGCTGAGGCATGTCCCCCCTGTGTGTTAGTGTGGTTTCCTTTAACTGCTCTGGTTTCCTCCCAGAGTGCCTATAGGTGTGAATACTGTATGTTTGTCTATACAGTTTGTCAGCCGTGTGATAGACTGGCGACCTCTCTGCAGCGTACCGTACCTCTTACCTCATTCAGTCCGACAGTTTCTCTGCATTTAGGCACATTTGAAGCATTGGTTGGAATTACCACAGTTTTCCACACTGTTCGCTGTTAAATGTAAATGCCCCCAGACAGCTTTTCACGTTGTAAGTTAACACTTGTGTCAATTAATTAACTTCAGTGACAGGCTGGAGTTGTTGCTGTGGAGACAGAGAGGATGGTAGTTTTTCAGGTAGCTGGGGCCACAGCTTGTCTGCATAGCTCAAAAAGGTCAATTAGCTTTAGTGTTAGGACCTGTTATTTCAAGTATGAAGCTCCGACTCTAAATATCACCTGGAATATGCAAGGATCTCACTTTAATTGCTAGCCAGAGCACATGGAACAGATTTTTAGCTGACAACACCTTGACACGTGATACTCGCCGAGTTTGGCAGTATAACCCGTTCCATGTAGTGGTTTGCCAGCGTTAATCCGAACCTTTATCGAAAGCAGAAGTCTGTGATTAGGCAAGAAATAACTTGAGCGAGTGAGTTGTGTAATAGTGGCAGAGATGATGCACAGTCAAAGTATTGGCATCGTAACCAACTCAGATTAATGCTGCTATTTATGGGTGCACTAACAGTAAAATCACCAACGGCTGCAAAACAGGATCTGACAGTCTACAGATACGTCAATGCAGTAAATGCTAGTACTTAAATTTATTGGGTACTTTCTGTTATTTTTTTTTTTCAAGTTTCACATCAACTGGACTTGTATACACAGTAGTCCCATTCTTAAAATGTTTTATGTAAATAAATAGCCTGTCCCCAGCTAGCCATTGACTTTGTTTTGTCTCTTTACTGCCTCTCAAACAACATAGCACAATGGAAAATGTGGAAGTACCCCCAAGAAATAGTATTGATTGCTGCATAATAAAGTCAGGCTCTGAAAAACAATACACTATCCATTTAAACTGAGAAAGTACAGTACTCCAGGCAGCAGCATGTCTCTGCAGAATGACTTTAATGCCAGTTTTTATGATCGAAATAAGAACCGTCATGGCTGCCATTAAACTTAATACCATATGTATAAACTCACAAACTATCTTTCCAAATGTCCTTCTGGTATGGTGTGTTTATTATCATTGATCTACTCTTTTCACAACTGGACATCCTCCACTTAGTAGAACATCAACCATGCTGTCCTTGTTCACTGTTTTAGCAGCAAACTTGTCAACTTTAGGTGAAAATTGGTAGATTACACAACAAATAATTTGTGATTCGTTTAGCTCAAATTAGGTTTTGGAATTTTTTCACTAGGTTTATAACAACCTTAAGTGGCCCATATTAAGATATGTCAAGACTGTTAGGACACTGGATGACAGTTTGGATTTTAAAAGTGCAAACGTAATTTCCAAACACTTATGTTAGCAAGTTTACTTATAGTTCCAAATTCCACTTGCATAACCTTACTGACGTTAGTGCTCTGGGACTGCTTGATGAAGATAATCAAGGCTAATACTGTTATAACCATGATGTCATTAAAGAATTTGATTTTCTTTGATGCTTTTCTTTTGTGATTCCAATAGAGTTGGTGCACTGTGTATCTTTAGAAAAATTAAAAGTTTATCTGTTTGAACTCTGAATATGTTATCTGTCCAGTTTTCACTTGAATGTTTGTCAAGGTTTGGGTTTAGCAAATTAATTAACAAATTAATTAACATTTAGACGAAGTTCCAAACTTTTTAGGAATCACGATGGTTAAACAGGAGAAGTAGTAGCCTAATTACAATGCTTAATAAGTGGGCAAACTTATTGAAAATAGATGAAATTAGGTAGTTGTTAAAACAATCCTTTGAAATCTATGCAAAGGATGGCAAAAGGCAAATTTGGCACAAAATAGGCAAATTAATTTTTGTTTTAAAGTACTAAGACCCGACCAGGCAGGCTGATTTCAGTCTTTGTGAATGTGTTTGAAGTAATTTGTTACCGGAGAAGAAACCTACAATCAGGGACATCATTTGCAGCCTGTTGGTCACTTTTCCAAAGCATAGCACACTGTCAAAAACATGGATAATCAGACTGATTTATATGACTTGGTTTTTAGTCTGTAAAGGATGTGATTTGGAATAGGCCATTAAAAGGTAACAAATCATAATTTATCCATTGTTTATGCATGAATGATCGACTTTAAGCTAATACAGGAGAAATTATTTAAATTTTATTTCACCCTTGATGAGTTTGCACCTACAGTTTAATCAAGTCAGCATGAAAAAGGCCCTTCCTGCTTACTTAAGTTTTGGCTTTAACAGTCAGACATGTTGGCAGTGAAGTAAGGAATGAAAGAATCTTGAAACAGTTCCAACCCAAGCCTGCTGCTTACCATTAATTACCTGAGACAACTAAGGCAATGCTGTGACAGACTCACTTACATAATATTGTACTGGAAGTGTGTGAAAAAGACAGAAAGACAGCGGCAGGAGTCAACTAGTGTCAAGTGTTTGTGTATACAATCACCTTCTCCCCTCCCTCTCTCTGTCTTCCCACTGATTCAACAGGCTTATGTAGTATCTGTCCCCCTTATGGTTCATATCCCAGCAACTATTTCCTCTGTTTAAAAGGAGGGCGAGGAAAAGAGAGCAAAACAAGAGAGAAAGGAAGAGCGAGAATGAGTGCAGCAGGAGTGGATGGGTGTTTTGAGTTTGTTTGGAGAAGAGGGACTGGGATGAGGCAAGAGCCCGCTCTCTGACGTCAATGGACTGTTCCCTGGGCAATATGCCAACCAAGTGTGTGTCTCTCACTCTCTGTGTGTGTATGTGTTCCATGCACAAACAGTGGTCCACTCCAATCATGACCCACGCATCAAGGTTGAGGTCTTTGACGACAGGGACAGGGACAGCTGCCACAACAAGATTCCTGTAATGGCCCCTCTAATTCTTCCTCTTTCTCCCTCATGTCCTTCGCTTAGTTTTCTCCTCTTGTGTAATCCCAGGCTTAGTTAACTTACCTACCTCTATATGCATTTTAAATATAGTCATTGGGGATCCTTAAATAAATAAATAACCGATCAGAGTTCAGAGTACAGGTCAGGTTTATCTTCATGTGTACAAAAGGTACAAGTGCCTGGCTAATGTTAGCTTTTGTTTGCTTAACCTAAAGGTCTTTTTACTGGAACCAATCAGTCAGCTATCCATGAAATTAAAGAACACATCTTTATTTATATTATGAAGGCGAGTCTTGCTCTCCCTGTTTTCTCATGTTGTATAAGCTGTTTTGATAATTTCTTCACTTGGGCTGGTTTATATTTGTGTATATGTTGTATTTTGGCCCTTGTAGCCTTTTTTTCTTTTTTTAATAAGTGACAGGGTGAACCTGGGGAAGAAGACACTGAGTGGTCAGCTAAAGCTAGTGCTGGCTAGCTAGCTGGTTTTTCGTCATGGACATCTGTAGGTGACCAAAATGTTACAATTACAAGGTAGCTGTGCCCCAAAGGATACCCTGCTTTATTCGTTATTTTACTTTAAAGGGGACCATCATTTACAAAATGAACATCATGCTGTATTGAAGAAAAGTACAAATTTAGACCAGAAACACATTTGGAAAATGTTTACTGGGGTACTAAATAAAGTGTGAAGTAGGGTTATTTTCTCATAGATTTCTATGCAATTGGTCTTGTTTTTGTAACCAGTGGAGTCCATTAGAAATAAAGCAGGTTTAAGGTGTTTCTGCGTTGGCTTCACCTTTCAGACCCTGTGATGCTGCTTGGTTTGAGCTCACATTGACATGACATTTGGTGAAAAAATTTTACCGGAGTGTGTTCAATGATTTTGTTTATTCTAAGCACATATGACCCAGTGGAAATCAGACCCCCAAATCATAGCAATAAAACTTCTCACCTGAACTTCTATTTTCGTCTCTCATCTAGATCATGTCCAAGCCCGGTGATCAGGTCTCGGCTGCCAGCTCAGGCACCTCAGGACCGCCCAGGCAGCACCAGAGTCACCCAGAGGAGACGGAAGAGGAACTCAGGGAGCACCAGGGGCTCTCCCTCTCATCCTCGTCCTCCTCTTCTACGTCCGCACAGGAGACGGGACCTCTGCGAGGGCTGGTCATCAAGCAGGAGCCCCCAGACCCCCAAGAGCAGGAGGAGAGAGAGAAGAGACAGGTCGAGCAGGACTTCCTGTTCAGACAGGTAAGGATGGGTGCAGGTGTGAGTGGGAGAAAAATAAGACAGATAGCAGAGAGGATGAAGAGAAAAAGAGTGAGGACAGTGAGATAAATTGTAATGATGGAAATTGCAGATTGGCTGTGCTGAAGTGAGAGCCAGTAAAATGAAGGCTGTTTACAAAAGTTCAATCTGCTTTTCAGAAATTCAAGAGTAAAAATAAAAAGAAGGAAGATAAAAATTGTCTTCATGTAAATTTCTTTCTTTCTTACATGCATTCCCAGTTGGCGTCAAATCCTCACTTAAGAATCAGAATCTGAATATTTTTTTATTGCCAAGGAGGTTTTCACATACAAGGAATTTGCTGTGGTGCATTGGTGCAAAAAGAACAAACAGGGTACTAAAATTTAAATATAGATTAAGGAAAAAGTACTTTGAGTCAAAAAAACAGCAGCATGAATAGAAAAAGTCAACATACAAAAAACATTTTAAAAATATATAACAAATAAAGAAATATATTTACAAATATTGATATAAAATGAGGAAAGGTGCTGTGCAGACAGAAATGTGCAAGTCTGTGTTGGGGGTGGGAGGGGTTGGAAACATTATCTCATTTTGTATATGCATTCAGACTCAAAGTGACCATAACTAGTTATTATAGAGGAATCTTTTTTTTCAACGGTTGCCCAAATGTTGCAGTGATTTTAAGGAGAGTGGTTGTTCTGACAGCAGTGACAGATGGAGCTAGTACTGACTGACTGAAACATTACACTCTACATGTGATGAGCCGTTCTTCCTCACTGTCTGTCCAGCCCACTCTTCGGCATATTTTAAGTTTTTTAGTCACACAGAACGTGCTTACACACACTGCACTTGTTCTACTTATGCAGACTAGTGTGTTTTATGAATGGCTTAGGGCCTGTATACCTCCTCCTCGCTGTTCCATAACACGACTCCATATGGACGTCCCATTCTCATGCTATCAAAATTCATATTCACCCACACACAGAAACCCTCACAGAGTCTTTGAATTTTGCACGGACATATATTTGTATATTCTTTATCTCTGCATTGCACGCACACATGCACGCCCATACACGGTCAGGACACCATGTCCTCATTTGTCTAGCCCATCCCTGCTGTCCGCTAAGCCAAATTCAATCAGGCACTCCTCTCACTGTCGCCATGGCGCCCAATGTAAGCAGACACGCCCATTAGAATTGAACAACAGGATGGCTTGGTGAGACTCTTTTGAGTGGAAAGATCCGATATTTCACTCGAGTCTTTGCATACTAAGTTGAAGTTTCCGAGCACTTTCAAATGTTATGATTCCCAAGTACATGTTCCAGAAATGTATCTCTCACTTCACTGTTTTGAAGGCAGGTTGATGGCTCATTTCTTGTCTATTATTATACCATTGTTTGTTCAAGGCTGCTCCCTTATAATCACACGCAGAGAATAATTATTATGTGAATTCAAGTTGAGAATAAAGGCCAAGGTTTTAGATTGTGTCCATTCTAAGTATAGTCCTTCTAATTGAATGCTCACATGAACGACACCGAGAAACCTTGAGGTTAATAACATGTAATTTACATTTTTGACAGAATTTCTTCTCTTTCTTACACTGCTACCATAGTTGTGTTGTCACGTGATCACTTTACCGAACTGAAAAGCCGTATATCACAGTACGACACTAAGATGAATGATGTGTAGTGTAGCAAATTGGTGTTTTTCAGGTATATACCGCCATCTACTGGTGAGAGAAATGTATTGCAGTTTCTAACAGCCCTTGCTGCTCTCTGTGTTTGTGTGTGAGCAGCAGGCTCTGCTGTTGGAGCAGCAGCGGATCCACCAGCTGAGGAACTACCAAGCCTCCATGGAAGCAGCTGGGTTATCAGTGAGCTTTGCTGGACACCGCCCCCTCTCCAGGGCTCAGTCCTCTCCGGCCTCCGCCTCCTTCCCCATGGTGGTGCAGGAGCCGCCTGTCAAGCCCCGATTTACCACAGGTTCGGTGAAAGATAATAATAATGATATGGGTCTTACACATATACATACACACTCCAGCTAAAAGGATGCTTTTTGTTGGTGCGTGTACCGCTCTCACACAGAGATCTATCATAGAGCAGAGTGGTAATCTAGAACTTTAATCCTGCTGATTGCAGGTTAGAGGAAACCTTTTCCTGGAAGAACACAGCATAATGAGCAAAAATACAGAGGCTGTGTATACACATAAGGCTGTGAGCCCCCTGACAATGTATACAATAACGAGTGTAATTTACTGTACAGATCATCTTCTCTCTCTGGACTTTTTTCATATGATATTTAAGTATTATGACGCAGGTGCAGTAGAGAAGCACACCATAAAACTTCCAGTGTGATTATAGGAATCTTGTTGTGAAAACTGTTCCTGCCCTTGTAGTCAAAGATACGTAATCACTTAGTGTGTGATGGTGTGTGTATTTTCCAGGTCTGGTGTATGACTCATTGATGCAGAAGCACCAGTGTATGTGTGGCAACACCACCAGTCATCCAGAGCATGCGGGCCGCATCCAGAGCATCTGGTCCCGACTACAGGAAACAGGCCTCCGAGCGCACTGCGAGGTAAGGCCCAGTAGATGCAGCATGATGAGCTACAGAGCTGGATAGATACATATTTTTAAAACAATACATAAAACTTAAGACCTGAATTGAAATGAATGTTAAAATATTCCAGGTTGATGTGGTGCTATTCTGTCCTTTTTCTTCACCTGAGTTAGAGTGTGCGCTGCATTTCTCCATATTCCTGGAAATTCATGAATTATGGTCAGAATTTATTAGAGCTCTGGATATATTCAAAGGTTAATTCTTATTATATTCAGGCCAAAATAATAAAGAGCAATGCCACATCACAAGGATTCAGGTCCCTTACACTGCATGAAGTGCATGTTAATAACACATCAGTTGTGTTTTTTACTGTTATTCCCCGTGTATGCTTGTTGTGTACTGTTGTTCCTCTCAAAACAAACAAAATCATTAAAATAAAATAGTTGAAATAGTATATGATTAATAGGGTAGAACCCACCAGTATTTAACTCTGAAGTGCAGGTTGTTATTGTGATCAGAAGGGGGCAGTGTGTAGCCATTATCCTTTTACCTATAAAAACATCACATTTTGGGTTTGTGGCTTGAAAATGACCAATTTCATCTCATACATACAAACATTTCCTCATTTTTAATTAATACATGCAGACACCATAGACCCTCACTAAATAAGCTACTTTTACATGAGTCCCGGACATGATATCCTCAAATGTGACTCTATCTGTCCTGTCTTCTTTGGTGACTGTAACAGTTTGGACAGTAAGGAGTTGTAACTGAAATATTTCTTCTCTGTATCTCATCTGTTTCTCTCCTGCCCTGTGACCAGTGTATCCGCGGTAGGAAGGCCTCACTGGAGGAGTTACAGACGGTCCACTCTGAAGCACACGTCCTGCTGTACGGGACCAACCCTCTGCGGCAGAAACTGGACTGTAAGACAAACAATAATGCAATCATACATGCTCTCAAATTTACTAACACTCATTACACATTCAAGCTGATTCAGCAGCTACTGAGGCTGTAATGTTGGAATAAATTAGATAAATAGCATTAGCATAAGTGGGACAAATATTCAGTGCACAGGTGCATTTTAACAGACTGTCCTCATCAACGTACATACATACAAACATTAAGCATTAAGTTTGTCCATCTGAGCAGACTAAACGTCAAACTAAGTCCTGTGCAGTGTCTGTGAAAGGAATCTGCGTTAATACTTAAACCGTGTCATGACAAAAGGTCCAATCCAATAAAGTGCTGGAGGTGTTACGATGAGGCGAGGAACCGCTGAAGCTTGTTAACTGGAAGTCGCACGGGCTGCTTTGTCACTTATGCCTGGCCTCTGTGGCTTCAAGTGCAGGTGTAGCCGAGGCAGCCTGTGTGAGTGTATGTGCAGAAAGCTAAGGGGCAAACCCCAGTGGTCATCTTAGCTTTCATTCCAGTGGAGACATAAATTCCCCTCATTATTACTGCTTACACAGGAGAGTTACCAGATAATCCTGTGTAACGTTCAGCATACAGGTGGGTTTGCACATACAAAAAAGAAAACTGCGAGGAAAAAAGCAGAAATGCAAACTTTTATAACCCCAGAAAGGTGGCAACTAGTCAGGGATTAAATAATTCATATACATCATATTAAATGACTGTTGTTGGGCTGCTTCTTGTTGGCAGACAGATGTATTTTGACCAGATTAGCAGGTGGCTGACTGAGACTTGGACCTCTAACCTTGGTAATGTGAGTGCCACGCTCTGCCCACTGAGCTGCAGAGGTCTGATGTTGCAAGGAAGGAAACTTTACACTAATCCAGTTGTCAACTCTGGATTGAGATGAGTTAAACATTAAAATCGCATTAACAGGGTAAGCAGACGGTTAGATTTGATTTAAAGGCGATAGAGTTCAACACCTGCAATCAAAGTCACATTTTTTGTACAATTTTACATTTTTTTATATTTTTGGGGCATTTTTCGGCTTTATTGATAGTAGTAGAAGATAGAGTGAAAGGGTGAGGCAGAGGGGAAGACATGCGGGAAAAGGCTCCCAGTCAGACTAGAACGCCACCGCAACCCCCTAAAATATTAACCTATATATATATAATATTAACCCTAACCCTAAAATATTTTTATGTTTGAAATGAAATGGCCCGTTGTCGTATTTTTGTGTCGCCTCTTAGCATCTCACACCAGACTTGAGCTAGATTGACTGATATGGGCCCCAAAATGAATTTTCAGCTATTAAAGTAGCATTTATTGTAACAATTTACAGTTTGTACATTTGTAGTTCAGGTACCTTGAAATGTTCTCTTAAAAAGCTTCATGAACCCAGTTTGAAAGAAATTTTCCACAACATTAAGTTTACTGTTCTAAAATAAAATCTCATTTATATTTTCCATGACAAAACCAATCTCTTTCTGCCCTAAAATCCTGATTCCCCCTTTAGAGGAAGAGGGTCTAATTATCAGAGCAGTAGGATACTTTTTCCCTTCACCTTGTCCAATTAAAGCATGCCCCTGTGTACTCTCACTGTTAGATTAGGTCAGAAAGTCAAATGCTCCGTTTCAGGGGCCATGCACTCATTTGTGTCTGAGTCCTGAGAGATACCTCCTCACCTCGTAACCTTTCAGTCTGTCTTTCTTTATTTACTCTTTCTAATTCTCCATTTCTTTCTTTCCGCCCCAGGTTCAGTGAGCCCCATGTTTGTGAGGTTACCCTGCGGAGGCATCGGGGTAAGTCACTTATCGTCGGTCCATTAAGTCCTGAGTCAGTTTACAAATATTCACTAGCTAATGAAGTATTTTTTAATTTATGTGCCTGATATAACTTGGAAATGGCCAGTGTTAGTCACGCTGGTTTATTCAGTGGAAAATTGTTGTAATAGACTGTTTTTACAACGCTGTGCTAATCTAATCAATACCCAACTGGCACGGCTCCATCTGACTTTGTAATGAAACAAATAAGCATAGTTTCAACATCATCAAATAGCGCTATAATAACTGTGTTCCCCTTCGCCCACTCTCTCCCTCTCTGCCCCCCTGCCTAAATAATGGTCCCATTTGTTCTTGTTCCACCAAACAAACACGCACACACACAATCTTAACACACTCACACGCACACACACACACACACAAACGGCCCTCAAGGACCAGAGGCAACAAAAGCTGTTGCTTGCCTTTCCGCCGTGTTTGTAATTATATCCAGATGTTTTCAGCATACGAGCTGTGTGTGTGTGTGTGTGTGTGTGTGTCTGTGTATGTGTGTGCGTTGGTATGGTTGGGGGTATGTTTTTGTTTGTGTGCATAGCAGTGTGTTTGGGGATGTTTGTGTGCTAAGGCAATGATTTAGATGGTTGCTCAGAGAGTAGTAAGGGCTGTCTTTTGTAATGGATATGCAAGAACAGCCTCACACCTTTATGTGTGTGTTGTTGTTGACTTTTTTCAAAGGCCAGCCCAAAACCCATCAACACACACCTACGTTGCCCTTTTACTTTCTCTTTCTACATCTCCAAGTCTTTTAAATACCATCCACACCTCCTCTCTCTCTCTCTCTCTCTCTCTCTCTCTCTCTCTCTCTCTCTCTCCGTCTCCTCCTCCCTCCTTCCCTCGGGGCTCACTGCTGCTGCTGCTGTGGTGGGAACAAGAAGAGCCCAAGCTCCGCGCTGCTCTGTTCTGCTCTTTATAATGGCAAATGGGGCTAAATTGTTGTCTTCCTGTCATACACACACATATATACAAAGTCACACACACACACATTTACAGAGGAAGGGGGCTGAAATTAGGCTGTCAGCCTGTGGGGAACCATCATTCCGTCATACCAGCACGTTCCCGCTCTTTTCTACCTCCGACACACACACACACACACACACACACCTCTTCCCTTTCACTTTTTCCTGAGTAACTTGCGTCCCACTCCTGGCTTGAGGCGAAACTAACATCAACATGGGAAATAATAAACCACCCAGTATCCACATGCTGCTTTTAGAGCAGCATCTGTTTGTGCTCATTAACCTGACTTGTATATATGATTCAGTTTCCCATTCACTCACTCACTTGGCTCTCCACTGACTCGGCTACTACACCACGTCTTCCACTTAGTGTCTCTCTCTCTTCACATTCTGCGCCATCAGTCCCTCATCAGCAACACTCTATATCTCCTTTCTTCGTTTTGAGTCTTTGGTAAATGCAGCACAGTTTTATTTCATGACAAAGTCTTTCTTGGCACGACTTAAAAAGAGCCTTTTCTTCCCCTGTGGATGTTATTATGAAGTCCTCCTCCAGCCTTGATCATTCCCGTCACTAGAGACAAGAGGAAAGTAAAGTGGGCCGGCTGGCCGAAAAGCTGTTGAGTCGCTTAACACGCCGACTGGTTGAAGGCCTGAGGGGCCGACTGACTGCGAGGCCGTCAGAGTGGATGTAAAGGGCGATCAGTCTGACAGGGCGGGTGACCGGCAGGTTAAAGTTAACATATTCAAAGTAGGAGAGCCCCGGGTTTACATCAGAAAGCCCCGCTAGAGCTCTGGCATCGGCCACTCGCCACATGTGTGTACAGTTCAAACACATCGACGTCTTTTCTTCTTTTCCTCTGCCAGCTTCTTCTCTCTGTGTTTATCATGTGCTCCATCTGCCTGCAGGATACGCCATGCCTGATGGAGGGTGTGTATATTATCCTGTGCACGGCGCTGCTTACAATCAATCACATAGAATATTGTGGTCCATTGGGCTCCTATGCGTGCGTGTGTACATGTGTGTGGATGTACTGGTGTGATTGGGGCTGAGGGCCGAGCGTGCCTCAGAATTAATCAGGCTTGACCACTGAATGGTGGCCCTATTTCTGAACAAACACACACATATACTGTATATACAGTCGTACATACAGGCATTCGTTAAATCTTATTTACATTAAGTAAAACATATAGCTCAATTTCATGTGCTTTACTTGATTTTGTTGGTACCCACACTTTTCTGTTAGATGGCCTCATCCACATCTACAACACCTCATCCACACCTCTTATCTGAAGTTTTCTTTCTTTAATTGGTTTCGTATTTGGTTTTGGTTAGTACAAATAGTACACAAAACACACAGCCACACATTGACATTACAATAAAGCATTCACTATACATTACAGAAGTCTCACAAATAAATGAAATACATTTGTGCCTCCAACTCTCAGCTGAAAAGTTTTCTTTGAAACTACGAGGAGCACAATCAAGTATTTGGTATATTAAAGATATGACCACATTATGTAGTTTCAAAACATCTTTAGATGTTAACTTTTTTTCCCCATTTCTCAAATATCCTAAATATGACTATTGATTAAAGTGTAATTTTTTGTGTGTGTGATCTAACATTTCAAAGTTGTACTTTTAGATACTCTCACAAATTTCAATCAATAATCACAACAATTGTTGTATTATTTTTCCCTGTTTGGCACAAATGGGTTAAAATGTAATGGTAAAAATAATACTTGAAGTACCAGGAATAAGAAACTGAGAAAAAAACGAGAGACAACTAACCTTTAACCTCAACAGAATGGTCTTTTTTATAGTGTGTTAAAATATACAGACCATGCAGACAATCATTTAACCATGTGAGGGCGGAGTTACCAAACTCAGTTGATATTGTTTTTATTTGCATATTAATTTTTCAACATACCAGCAGCTGTAAATTTGGCCCATTGAATAATAATTAATGCCAGAATAAGTCATTATTATTAATGAGAAACATTGAATGTTTTCATGTATTGATGAAACATTTCTTTTATCGCTCTTTCAAGTGTGCAGAAATGTCGGTTCAGTGTGTGATTAAGCTTCTAAATATGTGTCAGTGCCTCACATTTTCTCTCTATTGTTTTCTCTCCATGCCAGTGAAAACATTCCCGAGGCCCTAAACTGCCACTTTCAAAGACTTTTCAACTTTTATGTGAAATGACACAAGCTAAATGATTTCAAATGTCCTCACAGTTTTTACAATCACTGTCACACTGGAGTACTGTAAACCACACCATCAAATATCCTCATTAAATGGAAAACAGTATAGAGTTGCATATTTTTGCTCCCATTAAAAATGTGATGTAAAAAAAATACATGAGTGCGTGTGTGTGTTTGTGTTTGCAGGTGGACAGCGACACCATTTGGAACGAGGTCCATTCGTCCAGCGCAGCTCGTCTGGCCGTCGGCTCGGTGGTGGAGCTGGTCTTCAAAGTAGCATCAGGAGAACTGAAGGTTAGTTTGGATGAGCAGCAAAGTCTTTGCTGTTTGCTTTATTTTGGGGGTAATGACTAAAGGATGACATGTGTTTGTCACGGCCGTGTGGCCTTTCTGTGTGTGCGGTTAATACGTTTTAAGATGCAGCCAGCATGAAACAAAGCTCAGATGGACCCCACCGAAATAAATCCATGACTAGATCTTTGAAGGGTTTGATTTTAGTCTGCAGGTCAGGTTTGACTGCCTGCTATTTCATTTCCAGCTGAGCTACATTTTAAACGGCTCCATAACTTTACAGAGAGAACAAAGCGGAGCCGGTGCTGTTTGCATATGGGTGATCAATTGCTCATGAATTAACCAACCTTTGCCACGTTTATGTTTACCACCCACACTACTCGTTTTTTTGTTGTTGTTTTATTAAGATTCTTTGGGGGCATATTTCATGCTTTTTTTTTATAGTGACAGAGAGAATTCAACCAACCCGGATTCAAACTTGGGTCCGCTACACAAGGATTCAGCCTTAGTGGTATATACGCTCTACCAGTGAGCCACTGGGAGTTTTTTAACCCCTAAAATAAAAACTTTTAAGAATACTTTGTTTTGAAACTTTGGTTTTGCGTTAGTTTGGACAGGCGGAAATAGATACTTTTGAAAATAATGATGCAGACCCCCATGTTTGCTTCCCGTTTGGGTCCTAGCAGTCACAACGGTTCGTCACACCCCGAGGAAGACACAGTCACATCATTGTCGGTCTAAGTAAACAAATCTCTAGTCTTACTTTTTGCCATTCCTGTTCTTCCACTATAGTCATTTCAGCAAATAAGCAACCAACTGTAGAGCAGACAGTCTGCTTCCTCTTTACACTAGCACATGCATGCCCAGTTTACATGGATGATCAGGTGATATGCGTTTTTGGTCATTAGCATGAATAGAGATTATTGTTGAAATGGCAGTAAAGCACTTGTTTGAACAAAGATTGATTTATTTGTAAAATGAAACTGTAGAAGTGTGGACGTACCGTGCCATGCTATCCATTCACACCTCCAAACACCTCAAGAAAAGAGAAACCTCCTTCCTTCCAGAACCATCCATCCCAAAGTCTCGTTAGCACCTCTCAGACAGACATCCCCTCCCCCCCATCATGCTTTGCCCACCAGCCAGCCTTCCTGTGTCTGTGGCTATGGCTGCTTACTGTTTGAACCCAGCAGGGAGGCCCGGCGCACGGGCGCTGCAAATGCCAACAGTCCCCACTAACAGGCCAGTTTTATTGGCATTACACCACAGCCACCTGCAGAGCAGCCGGCACACTTAGCGCTAGCTTAGCACCAACTTACCACAGACTAATGGCGTTCTTTGAGAGACAGTAGCACGCCATACTTTTGACTATATGTGGTCACATTCAATACCTTTTCTACATGTGGGCATGATTACTATAAAGTAAACTCTGTTCTTTCTATAAAGTACATTGCGAGCATCACACGCCCCAGGAGGGAAAACGTTACTGAAACATGGAAAATAAAGACTTGCTTCAACATGGGTTAAAGTTCACAGGTATTGACTTGCCCTGAGCTTAACCTGATCTTAACACGTACATGTGTATGTGAACTCATGCTCATGCACGCACACACATACAGATGGTCCTCTGAGGATCCTCCACAGCCAAATGACCAAATTCCACCTGCACCAACAACTCTCTGAGCTCCACAGAATGCCATAAATCTACTCCTCGCTCACTCACACGTGTTTGTCACTGCATCTGCTGCGTTCTATTTCTCTCCCCGTGTCTATTTTA
>CAFUXE010000955.1:312503-328743 GCA_903364295.1 Serranus cabrilla
GCGCACAACAGAATAGCAACTCCTCAAAGCCGCCCACTCTTTTCTTCCAGCTAATGGAGAGGCTGGAGTGCTTTTTTGGACGGGCTGCTCAGTCTAATTTTCTCCCCCCAGATTATGCATCCAAGATATCTCCGTGCTTTTATTTTTAAAGGACTACTGTATTGAATTGTGGTTCAGGACAGACATTTAAGAGCTTTAGGGGAAGAGACGAGGGTGTAGCTGTTAGTTTGTTTTTGTAGAAGGAATTGTGCATACTTGTGTCTCACAATCTATATAATATCTCTGACCACAAAACAAACCGGACACAAATACACATTTGAGATTTGTGATTTTAAGGCACTTACACCTTGCTAAAACATTTCTTGACTGTATCTATTGTCTAAGCTCTGTTTAGGAGATGTGTAGTGCCGTCTTACAGTGATTGGATCTTTATGCACTGAGTGTGTTTTGTTTGTATTCACAACTTTATTTAGATCTGCCTGCTTGGGATCACAAAATATCAGTTTTTCTGTCAGAATAGTGCTTCAAGTCTTCATGTGTCATTGTGATGTTTCAGTTCTATTCACTTTAACTCAAAAACAGGGTTTACTTTCATTTAAACAAGGACCATTGGCCCTGAATTCCAAACCGAGGGAAAAACAATGTCTACTATGTGTTTTTAATAACAGTGAAATCAGCGTTTTATTTTTTACCCCAGGACAAAAGGTGTCTGGCAATCAGGAGGAAATTATAAGGGGTTCATTTTCAAGTCAGGCAATGACAGTATAAATCCAAAGCAATGTAAAATGCATATTTTATATATATTTTTTTATATCAATTCTACTTGAAAACAAGTGGCTAAAACTGTGTTATGGCAAAAATATACTTCATTTGGATGACACTTAACATTGGGATCTGCACAATAAAATGCAAAATTGGAATTACCAGAGGACATGCTGTATCGTGATGACCTGTATAGTGGAAGGTTTTGGCCATAGGATGCCTTTCAAAGATCTATCTGAGCAGTGCATGCACCAATAAGCCGACTTCCAGACTCACTCTTTATACAATGATGGAGTAAAGGGAGCAAATGCTGTTCTATTCGGCAATAATCTTGCACTTTTTTATCTTATTTAGGTTCATCAATACCAGGAATGCCAAGTAAGAAAGTGCCACAAATCAATAGTTGATATCCTGTCCAGATATTATTTTGAAAAACTGACCACTCTCAAGTATTGTTGCAGGCTTTGCCACAAGCACAGCCAGTGTTGGTTGCATTGGAATGGTTAGTGTACCTGTTAAAGCCATTATCATCTTCCCACTGAGACATTCAGAGCAGTTATACTAATCCACGTGGATTTACACTCTCATTAGGTAGATACCTTAGACCGTGAAGTGAGACTGGTTGTTGGACTGCGTATGGTGGTTGGAGTGGGGGGGCTAACATCATTGCCCGTAAAGGTCGTGCTACATGAATTTCGAAGTAAACATTCACACTTACAGTAGAGTTAAACAATTGTTGGGTTCAGCTGAATGTCTCCAAGGACAATAATTATATTTCAGTGTTAATAAACCAACCTTGTATGAAATAACAGTTGGATCAGTTGGATATGTAGTTATATGTTTAGCTGTGAATGTGTATCTGCCTTGTCGAAGGTGGTATCTGTGCATTCCTGGGCCTCTTGTTCCAGCCCTGCAGACAGCTCAAGCTATAAATGAGTTCTTGGAATCGTAAAAAACCGCATGGCCTTGTTCCATGTGGATCTTGGAATCAGAGCAAAACAAACAGAACAATAACACAGGATCACATTAATAAAACTCGGTCACTGCGACCAAACAGTCCACCGTCTTGTGGAACACGAAGACACTGACCACTCAAACAGATGAACCATGCAGGAACTTTACAGTGGACAGTGGACCAACTGGAGTTTAGGTGGGACATGCTGTAATGTTATAAACTCTTGGATGTTTCTTCTGAAGAGGAAAGCACTGTTGTGTGCCAAAGCTGTCAGAGAAAACTAACAGCTCTGCTGGAGCACGGTTTTGCATAATTCGGGAAATGCACAAACTAGAGGCTTAATCCAATAACTGTGTTTACCTGCGCTGTGCCCACCAATGACTCAAAGTTACAAAGAGTAACACCGCCATTAACAGCTGGTTAGGATTCAGAAATTCAAGGACACTTTCAGCAGGGCGGATGCTTTTAGCTGTCACAGAGGTTTGTACTCAGGACTTCCAGTTTGAAGGACGCTCTCGTTACTCACAGCACCGCCCTGCTGCAAAAATAATGAACTGGATCAGGGGTTTGCTTCTTGGGTTTCAGCAGCCTGCAGAGCACCAGCCTCAGCAGGGGTTTTGGAGGAGGTCACTGGATGGGTGCCATAGGGAGCTGAAAATTCGAAAATAGGCAGGAGGCAGGGAGCGTCAATTGCCTCAGCACTGCAGGACACCCCTCTCACCCAGAGAACACGGGGCCCCCTCGCTGGTACACATCTGAAAATGGTTACCCTCACACCTCTTCCAGCAGGGTCAGCCCGGGCCTAGGGATCACATAATAAAGGGAAATGGAGTAATCATTTGAAGTAGGAAGGGATGAAACTTTTGTTATAAAGCAGCTGCGCAGAGAATGTTACCTATGTCGGCCTTCAAAGTATGGAAAGATACAGAATGAATTCTTTATCATATGCAGGTTTTTTTGAAACCTTTAAAGCTGTACGTACAGTATTGCACAACGAAATGAGTCAGATATTATCATTGAATCCTGATATGCTGATGAATAAATATAAAAAAAAGCCATAGTGTCTAGCAAACTTACAAAAAGCTACTGCATTTTTCAATTAAGCGTAAATCTTTTCTTGGACTCTGAAACCTTGAAGTATGCCTCATTAGCAGGAGATGGCTTCGATAAAGTGATTAACAACACAAATGTAGATGTTGACTAGAACTACAAACAGGGTTCTCATGACTTGCACCGGTTGGCTTTTTGGCAGCAAGGGATGTCAGCTGTTTGAACAAAGGCAGATCATTCAGTTCATTCAGTTGTGGTTTGATAACTGCTAGCAAAGAAAAAAGAGAGGCTAAAATGTCCCCGATCAGATCAAAATGGCAGGAAGCAAGTGTTTTTATCATAATCTCAGCGAAGGTCTCTGTAATGGACTTGGAATGTTGCTGGAAAACGTCAGTGAGGGATTGAGCTGGAGGGAGATAAAAGGCCTGCCGTTTTTTGGAATTTTTCTTTTTTTCTCTCTTTTTTCTAATTTGCTGACAAAGTCCGGCAGTGGCCTCAGATAGCAAGCATCTAAGGTGCTGAGGCTCAACCGACCAGGTTGAGCAACACGGCAAGTCTGAAAAACAAGTGGCCAGCAGTCGAGTGAATTTTGGACTTGTTTGAATGTGTCCACTGAGTGGGTTATTTCTAGAGGATATATTTTAGTTTGTGCATATGAGTCTGTGTGTGTGTGTGTGTGTGTGAGTGTGTGTGTGTGTGTGTGTGTTGGCTGACTGTGAATGGAGCGAATGAGTAGGCTCAGGCATGGGACCACAGCTGGATTAGCTGGTCAGCTGTGCTTTTGTTTATAAAGCTTCAAACTGCCTGAGGGTTTGTATTGTCTGGAAGTGTCCAAAACCAAAGACGTCACTATAACTGTAGCATATACTGTAGCTTAAACCATCAAATGTGGGTTGAATGATGCTGTATGAGCCAGTAAGTCTTGCTGTTTGTTCTACCAACTTGGACTTGCAGATGAGTTGCTATAGTGCACAAGTGTAGAATAGTTTAAATACATTTCTTATGTCTTATGTTCATCACAAATGGCAAAACAACATGGATGCTATTGAGAAGATATGATCGGAAGCCAAGTTTTCTGTTTATTCCAACACCCCATGAATGCAAGCACCATGTCTCGCATTGTTATTGAAAGTGAAAATAATTTGCATGCACCCCATGATTTGGATCCATTTAAATTTAATGGGTTCGTCCTTGGCCCGAGTTAAACCCTTCCGAGTTTCATGGTAATCAGGCCTTTAGTTCTTCTGTGATCCTGTTGACAGACAAACAGTCAAACAAACAAACTTAACCAAAAACATATCCTCTTTGGCAGAGGTAATAAAGGGCAATATAAAAGGTTAAGAATCACACAGCTAATTCTGTGTTTTTATATAATTAATGCTTTTGTTGCATGGCAGTCTTAAAGGGCGTTTTTGGCAGCCTTCACCCTGATTCCAAAACATCCTAAAGGTGTTCCTTCTACCCTCTTCACCTCCTGTGTAGCTCTACTTCCACTGTTTTACTGCTTTCTAGTGTGAGAAATATATCTGTGCTTTTATTGGAAGGTTAGGACAAGCTCTGCAATAATGAGCATTGGGTTTCCTTTGAAAGCAGCTCAAATTAGCTGGGAAAGAGAAGGATGAAAATTGCTGAATGGACTTTACAGGCTCTTTTATGCACCCCCACCACTGTAGTGCGTAATCGTGAAGTCTTTTTAGTTAAATAGCTCATGAATGATGCATTGGCAACTACACTAGTCAACTCTGAACTCGGGACTAATTGATGATTGCTCGCAAACAGATGTTGGCCCAGTTCGAACCACGGTTGTTAGCAATTATTTGATAAACAACAGGCTAATATGCTAATTGTTACCAGCTGTCAATGAGGTTACTCTGTGTGTTTACACTCCAGTTACAGTAAGACGCTCGACTTCACCTGTCCCCCCAAGGGCCTGAGTATTCACCACCACCCCCGACTACAAGGCGAACCTACACCCCTATCCGAAAAGGTCACCCGCTTTGCACAATACACATCATTAGCTTGTTCAGTTAGCATAACATAATCAACCGGTTTTAGTGACTGCCAGCACATGCACATGGACACAACAGTAAACAATGGATGCCTTGTGCACTTTTCTTTTGCTGAACAAGTGGATTTCCTCCTCTTCCCACTGTTTTGGTTTCAGCCTCCCTCTGGAATGTTTTTACCGGGGCACATTCCTCACTCTCAGCTCATGGCTTTCCATGTTGGCCAGGATTTGGTGCGTTGGACGGCTGTGTCACACAGAGACTTCCTCAGAAATCAATCAACACAGTGGCAGCAAACCATCGTTAAAGGGCAATTCTCTCTCCGTCTCTCCATGAAAGTCTGCAGCACATGTGACGGTATCAAGATGCAGAAGTCCAGGCACAGCCAGGTCCACAAAGTCAAATAAACAGAAATGTCGCTACGGATGATGTGGCGGACAACTACGTGCTTGTATACAGTGCACATGCATGTCTCTGTGTGTGTGCATATGTGTGTTTGCCTTACCTGCCAGGTGGGGGCCCCTGGAGTACCCTGACAAGAGCCATTAAAGTTTATAAGCGTGAGGCCCAGCTGTCAATCAAGCTGACAGGCTGCCCCCGTCCAACCCTGCTCTGAAGTGAACCCCACGAAACCCCAGAGGAACCCCTGACCCCGCTCTGACAGGGAGCTGGGTTAGTATGGGCTGAGCTGAGACTGACTAGGGTTATGGTGAAAAGTTGGCCGCCGTTGCCTGAAGGTTTGAGAAGTCTTGACTGAAAGATTGATGGTTTGAGTCCCTAGAGTGGCCGGGAAATTTTAGGATGGGAGTGATGAATAAGTGCTGCTGTCTCCTCCTTCAGCCACAGTCGATGTAATCTGGACGGGCTGAACCTTTAAGTTCTCTTGAGGATGATCCCCATAGTAGAGAGCTCTGGGAAGCTCCCAGGTGTTGTTGAAGTGGGAGTGTAGAGGAAGAGTGTAGCTCTTTGAGCGGGCACTTAGACTATAACACTCAAAAGCCCCTCTGGTTTTAATCAGACTTAAAATGAATTTACATGAGCGCTTCCATGGGGTTTGTAGGAAAAAGTCGATCATACTATATCCAAAGAAAGTCCTTTGTTATATCATATCAAACTGAATGCTTAAACTAATACAGACTAAAAGTTACCAGACAGACGTCTTCGGTGCATCATTGTTTCTGAATATCATATCTGACATATCTTCCTTCCACATCGCAGCAGGAATGCTTGATGTTCTTTAAGTCGTCATATGGAAACAACATGGATATAGCTGTTTCCAGTATTTGCATGACAGTGAAGAGCAAAAGACACGTAAGTGTCAAGCGAGCCATGAGAAAGGATTAACAATTTTTTCCCGATCTTTCCAGAGCCCTATCTTGCAATATTGATGAAAGTGAAAAACTCTGAGTGCATCCACCTTGAGATTTGGATATGCTAATTTATTTATTTTTTCCAGCCCATACTTCACCTTTTACCAAGTTTCATGAAAATCTGGCCTCTAGTTTTTCCATACTCCTGTTGACGGACTAAAAAAGGACCAAAAAAACAATAGTTATAGAAAATGGTTGAGTTTGTGTGAATACATGGATAAACAGTTGAGTGGTTGATATACAGACTCAAAACAAAATGTCATGACTTTCTAGCAAATGAAGCAATTAAGTCGCTCGTCTTACATTTTTGTCAGTTGCTCTGGACGAGAGTGTCAGCAGAAGAGCAAATAAGCCGATGTGAATACAGTATATCTGTGTGCACACACCTCTGTCCGTTCCTGTGTGCATTATGCAGCCTGTCGTGCCACAGCAGGATTAAAGTATCCCTCTCCCCAGACTGCCTCTTCCCTCGGCCCCCGCTGACCCCTCCCACTCACTATTTGTTTTAATTAAAAGAAAACTTCCAGCCTTGGCCAAGCGAGACCTACCGACGATGACTTTTTCCTTTTCTCTCTGGCGTTCTGCTCCAAACCTCTGGCCAAACCTTTTTTTCTTTTCCTCTATGTCTTTCTTTACATGTTTCTCAGTTGGTCGTTTATTCCGTTGGGGTTATGATTGAGCAGAAAAGGGATGCTTGTCGTCTGTGTTGGAATGTAGAGCTGAATGGGCCTGTTTGACAAAATGGGATGAGAAAGTGTCGTATGTGCAGCCGGCCAAAGGGGAAATTGAATCATTCCGGGTTGGGAAGGCACGTTGGGGAATAGCCCTGTTTCCTCTGAATTGTGGCTTGGAGAGTTTCATAGGCTTAGCTGTGCTCCCTGAGGTGTGTGTGTGTGTGTGTGTGTGAATGTGTTTGACTGTGTGCATGAGTATGCATGTAACTGTGTGAGTAAGTAGGTTTCCATGTGTATGCATCTGTGCATGCTAGTATGTGTCCTTAGAGTGGGACACAGTACAAAGCACACATTGTAGTTTGTGTCAAAGAGTAGCACAGCTCTCGGTGAGTGGGCGGAGGTGTGCATCTGCAGGACTATTTTCTATTGTGTCAGCAGCTCGGGGTTGTTCTCCACCTCTTGGAGTGATTCAACACCGGGCTGTGGGCCACATTTAAAAGTGATCCGTTAAACCAGGAGGGAACCGCATTAGTTCAAGTGAGGTTTCTGCCACGATCTGGAGCAGCGTCTCTGAACACCTGTCAGTCACATTCATAAAAATACATCCAGCCATACTCACTATATCTAAAAAAAAATGCCACATGACATTTCATTTCCGCAGCTGATGTTACCAGTGGGCATATGTTCAGTGCCAGATTGTCAGTTACATTTTAGCATAGGTGTTTTACATAGTTTCAAAGATATGGCAAGTGGATGCTTTGAATCACTTTTGGTGAAAAAACCTAAGCAGGAAATGTGTTGTTTTTTTTCCGTTTGTTTCAGATGGACCCCATTCCTGACGAGGTGCTGCAGCAGAGGCCGAACGCCAACGCTGTCCACTCTATGGAGCACGTTATTGAAATACAGAGTGAGGGGATTATGATCAGTAATATTCCACATAGAGCCACTAATATCAGATCTTTAAGCAATGAAGTGACCCAGCATCTCTTCTAATTCCACCCTGTCCTGGTCTTTGTAGGTAAATACTGGCGCTCACTGCAGCGTTCCGCCTCCACAGTGGGCTGCTCGCTCAGCGAAGCCCTTCAACGTGACGCAGAGGAGGCTGAGACGGTCTCCGCTATGGCCTCATTGTCTGTCGCCAACAAGCATATTGGGAAGAGGTACACAGTTATCAGAGTGAAGAAGTTCTTTATGACTGGTGAACATCATTGTACTTTTATCGGTTAGATTAATGAGAGCATCAGTACTAGTTTTCTGGAACCTGGTTGTCTGGCAACATCACAGTGCAACAAGACTCCAAAAGTGACTAAATTGAGAAAGCATCACACTATTAAACCACAACATGTTTTTACACTTTGGTTTTGCACAGATTAAAATAAAGTAGTATATAGTGCCCGGCAGTAGCTTCATATTTAATTCCTGTTAATCTACTCAGCCTGCTCCATCAAGAAAGCAAATAAACATAATTCCCAAACTGTGTATTTAAAACAAAATAAAAAAAAACACCTAATTTTGCTGTTTTTAGTCATTTGGAGCTTGTTGTTTTGGTTTGATGGTCTGTTGGGTTCAGTCTCATCAACCTCATGTCCAGCTGCAGCAGCTCTTTTGAGCTAAAAAGCTCTGAAACATCCACTGTAAACTGCCCACCTAGCATCAAACCACAGGCAGGAAAACAAGCTGATGAGAAATGCCAAATGTCTAGCAGATGAAAGACCCAGGTGTGTGGTGGGTTTGGTGTCTGGTACCGCTAACAGTGACTCTATACCCTTGAAGTGACCTTTATTTTTGATTACTGTACTTTGGTTGTATTCTGTTCTGTATAAAAAACATACTAATACAGCATTGTTTCTGGTATTATCTTTTCCCCAGGGCTGAAGAGGAACCAATGGAAGAGGAAGCTCCCATGTAAAGAAACAACCCTAGCCTTTGACCACTCAGACCAGTCTTCATTTCTGACAGTGTCCTCATCCACTCAGTGTCAATTTAAATGCCACTCCTATGTCTCACCCCTGCCATACCGAGATGGCATCTTATTACGGGAGAGAACTAGCAGAGCTGACTAAATGGGCGCTCAAAGGAAACGGGAACACTGAAGATGAGCGATGCATTCACTGATCAGCGGTGCACAGACTGATCAGCATAAATGTGTTGTCTCTCCAAGACTGTGGATATATAAGAGGATTGACTCATGCATCCCACAGTGACAACCTCGAGTGCCAGTGCTTTTAAAACACTAGACAAGATGTACTTTTTTGAATGCCAGTCAGAACTATTCACAGATGATCCATAGTCATCTGCTTTTCTTATTGTTCTGTTCTTTCTGTGCTTTATCTTCACACTTTCGTCAAAAAACCACCAGAGCTAATGTGATTGTGACTCTGCACTACGGATGAATCATTCCTGCTCTTTTACGATATTTGGACAAATGGAACCAAGCGGTCGAATATCTCAGTTTTCAAGCTGATTACTGATGAGAAAGTTCAGCAGGTGTTGTGATTCCTAAATGACTGACAGTGAAAGACTGTGCCTTTTGTTTTTCCAAACCTGGTGGATTTTCATTTAAACTCTATTGAAAGAGCTTTGCCTTAAAAAAACAGGTTTGGGAACAAGGCCTCTTCTCCTTCTCCTCCAACCCCTTAAACATTTCTATCCTGGCAAGACATCCAATGCCTGCATGTTGTTGGCACATAGACTGGAGGACCTTGGCATGTTTACCTAGAATTCCCTGCGAGCAGCCTGCTGTTTCTCACTGTACCTCCATCTTTCCCTTTCGCTCCCTCATTTAAATAATCTCATTTTTAGAAGGTAGTTCCCAACCACACATTGGAGGTGGTTCAGTTTATAAGGAAGTTACAGGTATTACTCAGTGGAACTATGGATCAGATTCAGTCCTGGAGCCAGAGGAAACTTCCTGAGGAGCAGCTGCACCTTACATGCATCAGTCAACAGTGGTTAGTTAATTACAGTGAAGAGGATCAAGCAAAATCATGCTTTACTTGAAATGTATTTCTTAAGAGGTTTAGAGGTTTAGAGGTGTGAGATGCGAGATGTTCAATGGGCAGGTGTTGGGGTGATCAGTTCCCCACACAGCAACATGACTATTCATACTGTATGTAGTTCATGAAGCCAAAGCATGATGGATTTTCTCTATTGAGTCTTAATTTTTACATGAGAGTCTGTCTCATTCTGCGGATGAATAAGGGATGGAGAGGAATGAATCTCATATGGGCCAATTTGTCAGACCAGCCCTCTCTTTAGGATGACTGTGATCTCTGTGGTAACAATGACCAAAGCACCTGGGATTTTCCAGAGGGGTGTTCCAGGGCTGCACATGCTCTCACAGCTGGTTTAACGTCTTTAGTCCCTTGTTAAGCACATCTGCTCCCCAAATGTCAGGTGCTATGAGGCAGGTGCGTGCACATCTGTTCAAATACAGTGAAGCACAAGCCGCTCTTTATAAATATTCAAGTGTATACACATATTTTTATAGTCGGTGATTATCCTTACAACTCTGAATAGCACATGTAGCTCAGATTCTGCTCTGGATGCTGAATCCTCCTGGTTAATGATTTTTGGCTCTAGTTGTTCTGACTCACTGTATGTAGACGCTTTGTGTGAGTCTGCCATTGGCTGACACAGACTTTAAACTCCTCCCCTTCCGCTATTTATTCTGCAGGAGCACCGTTGCTGCATCCCGGGTTTAGCGTCGCCCAGGAAGATTGTGATCGGTTTAAAAAAATACAGACAAGTTAGAGGTTTTTTCCGCTATAGCAGGAAAATAATGGGTTGGGACAGACCCTTACACAGTGCTGTGGTGAAAGGTCCAGCTATACATGACAAAACTGTAGTTAATCTGGCAGATAAACGCCATTTATTTTTTCCATTTTATAAAATACATGTACAGTGCTGATCTAACTTGGACTTCCTGTCTGTAACCGTCCCTCCAACTTGTGTTCCTGGGCAACTACCTTCTCTCACCTCTGTTTCACCTACAGGCTAAACATGGTTCATGTATTTTTTTTTAGTGAACAGGAAACAGAGCGCTGTGGTGTTGTTTACTGTACATAGGACATGGATCTCCCGAGTATTCCTGCCACACACATTTGTCAATGACTACTCTTCTTCTGCTGATTCTTTCCCCTCTCGTCCGTGTCTTTTCCCCTGGTTTTGTTGCCCTTTCAGAGGACTCCAGTAACTTCTTCTTTTTGTACTTTTTTAAATGTGTTTTGTTCTGTTGACTTTCCCCTCTCTGTGTCTCTGTTACATTGTAAAGCTGACATATGTTACAACAGGTGAGGGTTCACATCCTGTTTTTAGTGACATGACTGTGTTTTCTGGGTTCAGGGTTTTTGTGGGAGGGTTGGGAGTCAAATGTTTCTACTTTGTATAATGATGGACAATTGTGTATTTACTGTCTGTTCATAGTAGATTTATATATGAAAAGAAATGAGTATATTATATATATATATCTATACATAATGAAATACTACGATCTTGTTTTTGAAGTTGGTATTGAAAATGATACTTTTCCTGGCCCTCCCTAACAGTGGGCTCTCTTTAGGGTGTCAGTGAACGCACCGTTTACTGTCTTCGGTTACAGTTGGTTACATGTTGAGTAGCATTGTACTGGTTGTCTTTTTGTCTTTCAACACTGATAACTAGTTTTTGGCTTCATCCATCCCATTGATACCACAACACTGTTACAGTAGGTGTTCCATTGCCCTTCAGTCAGCCTCACATATTCCTACTATTCCTTTTTTATTTCATGTGTTTAGATTAGGGCCTGAGCGATATGGGAGACCAAACCACAGACCACGGATATGGCTGCCGATACAGTGAATTTTTGAGCTGGAATGAAGAAAAAATGATGTAGATTGTGCACCAATTTTGCACTGCTGTGACTCTGCAAAGGTACTCGGGAGGCTGCTTTCTTAAAACAACAATCATTACACATCACACATTCAAGGTATTGTCCACCAATTCTAGACGGAAAATAAAGATGAATAAAAATAGTTATTGGCTGAAAAACATCAGTACTGGATGTTCAGTACCAGTCAATTTCCTGACCATTTCATTTAAGAATAAATATAAAGTATATTTGTAAAAATATGAGACTTAAATTCAAATTCATATAATAATCAAAGTAGTGATCTGTTTCTTCCTTTACAAGCTCATCCTCAGCAAGGGGAAAATATTTGGTGGATTTGAATTGGAACATGGATGTGCTGCTCCTTACATCAAATCACTCTGATGAGCTTTACAGAGGATTTCACATGATTATCACTTATCACCTTATCTGGCCAAATGTCCTCAGTTTTAATTTAACATAACATTCCTTTAAATTCATCAAGGACACAAGTGAAATCTCATGTATCAGCTGAGTGATATCTCTGAGTTTCAGAGTGGCCTGCTGTGAAGGAATCTAAACTATCCTCATGTCAATTCCTGGCTTTTCCTGTACTTTAAACAGTATTTGTGTCTTACAGGAAAATATAGATCAAAATGAACAGCGTTGTTTAATATATTGGACCTTAACTGACAGAGTGATCAGAGCTGCATCTCTCTGCAGAAGCAGCTCTTGTGTTACATGTCCCTACTGTAAAACACCTCCACAGCTACTGCAGATGTCCATAAAGGTCAAAGTTCAGGCTAATTTATTCTTGTGTAAATGTACAAGAACAAAAGAAAATGTAGGTGAATCTGTCCCCTCTTTTAAATGAGTCCACCAAACGGTTTCTTTAGTCTTAGGCAACTAAGAGTCCTTTAGTCGCTTAGTCATTTTTGGAATGATTTTCTTGCTTAATGTTCTTTCCAGATAAATTCAGTTTTACAGATCTGTTGATTAGTCAACTAATCGATGAGTCGACAAAGAATTTCTTTAGTTAAGACAGCCCTATTCCCTTTATATCAAACTCCTACTCAAACATCTCCTTAGCTTGTCCTTTTTCTCTTTCCCAGACCTTCATCCACACTATTGTAGATGTATTTGTGGTTGGAATATAAAAATGCATATAGTCAGGCTGTCCTGACTATCACCATAACTTTGGACACGCTGACATCTCCGTGCGTGTAAACACTCTTGATGAGATGCTTTTCCGTAACCCAGCCCAGAACATTCCCAGAACCTTTGCACAGCAGTGCCAGTCATGGGGTTTCTACTGCTGAATGCTTTGGTTTCTCAAAAGGAGCCAAAACTAGCACTGTCTGGCCACTGTGGCCCGTCTGTCTTCACTGTTAGTCTTAACACAATGTCCAGTACCAGAAGAAAGCAGCAACATTCCATTAGTTATAATTTCCATTTATTAGGAGGGGCCATATCTCTGTGTTTTACCCTCATAGTTGGGTCCAGCCAGGTCCAACAGCTGTCTGTTTATTTAGGTGGCCTGGTCCGACTCCACTCCATTCCTCTTTCTCTCTGCATGATCCGTGTGTCCGCATGCACTGCCTACCTACCTGTCTGTCTGTCTGTCTGTCCTGTAACACATATCAGCACAAGGGATCTAGCACTGAAGGACATTAGTACTTTCACTGTATCCAAACTGTCTTATCTCTTTTACTGCTTTTTGTTTCTGCTGGGGAGGAGTGTGGGTGCTTTCCATGTTGTGCTTTTACCTGTAGGATATGGAATCATCAAACCTGGAAGACTTTTGTTGAATATTTTACAAAAAAAAAAGAAGAAAAAAAGGTATCTAGCACTTGTAACACAGACAATAGATTTTATTGTATTTATGTAGAAAAACAAATTGTTTTAGGGGGACGCTTTGTAAACTGCGACAACAGAATGGACAAACCTTTTTATATGCCAGGCAGGATGTGACTCTGGTGGACTTTTGGGAAGACATTTTTGTTCTTTGTCACATCTGGACTGATCAAAGGGCTCCATCCAGGTGCCTGGTCCTTGTTACAGTTGTCCATTCCACTAAATAAGCCAGTTATTGCTATGACCACTGTGGTTCAAACAAACAGTTCTAGGTTTACATATGTATAAAATGCATATTCTTTTTTTATCAGTTATGTTTTTGACTTGTTCCACCATTGTTACAGAAATAGTACATTTTTCTCGGGAACCTTTGCTCTAACATGTTGTCTTTGACATCTACAATATAAAGTATTGTTTTGGAAAAACTGCAATGTCTGTTTCTATGTTAATAGTGTAGGCGGCTGGTTGTGGTTGAGAGGAGAAAAGTCTTATTCATGGTCAGGGAACGTGTGTTTTACTGTTGGACATGAAGGCAGATGTTGATGAAAATCAATGCAGCAGAAACAAAGATAGGGTTCAAAGTCACATAGCAACATACTGCACACTGCATACTCAGTCAGTATGAACTGCATGATAGATTAACAGTTTATGCTGCATTCCAATTCACATACTTGTTATTTTTACATTGTTTTCTTTACATTTTGTACGTACTGCAGCTGCCCTGCTAAATGCTACAGTATGCAGCAGACATACTGCTTTATAGAACAGTGTGTATTACAAACTAATCTACTTCTGGTTCTTCTTCAAACAGTATGGGAGCATACTTTTTGTCAAAACCACCATCATGATAATTCCTAATTCTTCCACTTAATGCTATATTTTTCCTGATTACTTAAAGGCAAATTAAAAAGAATAGATATTTTAGTGTTAAATAGTTTACCTTCAGTACATTCTATATGTAAGCCCTCATTATATATTGTTTGTCAGCGTTACTCTCCATCATTCGTTATCTTTTAATCCAACGGTTAAAGTTTTAACCATCTTAGACATTCCGAAGACCTGCAATGCATTTTGGGTTATTTGAACATACATTACCCACAATGCAATTCGCCTGCTAACTGGTTAGTGGAAGGTTATTGATAGTAGTGGTCAATGTAACCTTTAGCCCAGACACTATGAAAATAGAGGACATCATCACTGTGACCTCACCCATTGGTTTGGTTTGTGTTTTTTGGCATTTTGCCTGCGGCCATCTTGATTTTTTGCAGCCAGCACATGGACAGAATGGATCGGGAGTCGGAAGACACTATGCTATCGGCTAACGCTAGCTCTAAAGCTTGGTTAGCAAGGGGCATCTGTAATTAAATAGGAACAGCCAACTCCTTAAACAAGACATTTCAAAGTGACTAAAATATTCCAGTTCACTTCCATGAGGTGAAAACACAGTCTGAAAAGCTCAAAGCTGTTTGATTAGAACACAGTGCACCGTAGTAGCGACTTGTCAATCACAAGGTAGCCCCGCCCTAAAACATACCCTGCTTTATCGTCTATTTTACTCCTAAATGGTGGAGTTCTCCTTTGAGTCCAGAGGGAGGCAGCATTGCAGAAAAGACAACAAAGGCCCCACAGTAGCTCTGGCTGGGATTAGCCACCCATTTGGAAAGGTCAAAGGTCGGAGCTTGTGTCCAAATAAACAGCAGTGAATCCCTGTTGGTGGTGGAACTAAGACAACAGTCCAAAGGCAAACAAAACCAATCCCGCCTTACCTCCCCTCAAATAAACACACATTCCACTGCTTCCCTGTCAAACTCTGAATTTACAGAGTAACAGTGTAAATACCAGCACTGCCTTGGGCTTTGTAAGCTCGTCACCATCTCTGTAAATCACATAGGCTGAAGACAACATGCAGTGTCAGAGGCAAACGAAAAGAAGCACAGCTCTGGATCCTTGAGAGTGAAGTTAAACATGACATGAGGGACAATATTTACTATCATGCTGATGCTGAAAGGAGCTGCGACGGCTCCCAGAAGTAACAGAGGATGACGTTAAAGCTGGGAATGTGACCTCTTTATGGTTCCTTGGTGGCCGGGGATGCTCTAATGACCGCGCACGTGACACGCAGACTGCCCGTCTCACCTTTAGCTCACCGTAGGCGTCGACACGTTCGTCATCTCTGCTATGTAGCGACACACGACCCTTCTGTGAGGTCAGGTCAGGGAAAAGGTGGAGCCCTGAACTTTCCCCCCTTCTTGAAGGCCAGCCCACAAGATGGCCACTTCTTCCCCACAACAAAGGACCGAAATGTCAGTCAGGATGGAAATCTGGGAAAACCCCCCTATCTATTTTCCCGCTTGTTTCCCCACAGTGACATTCTGGTGCGCGGCCGCTCTCTTGCCTTGCTCTTCTTCTCGCAGCGTTGGTCGTTGTCAGCTAGCTCTGTCATTACCCGGCCACCCTCATCCTCCCAGCTGTGCTCATCACCACGCTTTTTAATTGCAGGTTTCACTGACTCGAAATGGCGATGAGGCTTTGGCCAGCTGCTCGGATGACAAACTAATTACAGATGAGTCATTAGAATCCGTTTTGGATCATCAACAAACACAAACATGCAAATCTAGGTAACTGCAGGATCTGTAACAAACAGTGTAGGTGGATCATCGAGGTGGCCCAGGAGAGTCAAGTCTTTGGTGAGGAAACGCCTTGGAAAGCTTTCAGGCTTTCAA
>CAFUXE010000955.1:333090-350218 GCA_903364295.1 Serranus cabrilla
CATTCAAACCACAAATTTTATTATTATTTTCCCAACTGTTTCATGTTATTTTGTGTAAAATTAGATAAAAGACACATATCTGATATAAAAACATTTGAATCTGGGTCAGATTTGAAATGATGACGGCAGAAAGGTTAATAAATAAGAACATGAACATCATGCCATTTCTTTTTAATACGAACAATGCCTGACTAAATAACTATAGATTAATTTAATAACAGTGATCATTATATTCACCTCATTTGATCCTTTTGATCCTCCACAGCACACAATGGCAGAAAAAAAGAGAAAGATCAATACATGAGGTGCATTTGAAGTCTGAGTCATGCTTTATGTATGGTGGCAGCTGAGACAGCTGACTTTCAGCTCTGCCAACACACACACACACATACACAACCAGAAGAAGTTCAGTCATGCCGACATCAGCCTCCAAAGTGGTATAAAGCTAACCTTAGGATTTTTTTTTTCCTGAACCAGACGAATACTGTTCAAGGCACACACAGTGTAAACCTTTACTTTATTCCCTTTTTACTGCAAATTAAAGTTTTGTAGCTTTTTCCGTCTGATTTTACGGGAAACATCTGGATCTCTCGCACCGCTGGAGCAGTGGCCCCGGGTGATTCTGTGCTGCTCAGCTGTGAGGGCCCGGGATAATGAGCAGGTATCAAACGGGCTCCTATGGATAAGCTGGCCGAGGGAGGAAGGGCCGTCCAACAGCATCCGAGACCACCGTGCCAAACATGTTTTTACCTCTTAGTATTCAAATAGACACAACAGGAAGATTTGATCACAGCCCCTTTTTCACACTGCCCTGCAGATCAGCATGTGTCTGTCACTGCAGGGCTTCATGTCACACCTGAACCAGCTGCATCAGGATCAGTCACACTGACACACAAATCACTCCATTTACAAATCATGGCGTTGAAATTAATACAGCAGATTTGATCTTAAACTTGATCCCAGATCATCATCACATTAACCAATCCAGAGCAGAGAACACTTAAACATGTCTGTAATAGAGTGTGTGTGATGTTGGTTCGGTGCAGCAGCAGCAGGAGGAGAAAGCCTCGCAGGTGTTTCCCCCTCAAACCACACTGACCCTGAGAAAATCACACAGACTGGCAACACTATAAACGTTAACACTATAATATTTCTCTAACACTGAGACTCTGCCTGCGGAAAACAATCCTGATTTTATATTAGCATCATTGTGCTATATGGCATTCATTACCCACTGAGTGCTTTTATTTTGTAAATCTCTGATTCCCCAAAAGTTTGGGACATGAGAAAAGTTTTAATAAAAAAAAGAAGGCAATGATTTAAGCTGTGCTCACATGTGCAAAGGCAATATACGTAGTGTTCAAACTGATAAGGTTTTGCTTTTGTAAGTATACACCGAAGTCTGAATTTCCTGCATTCTGTTTTTTTTTTTGCATTTTACACAGCCTCAACTTTTTTTTAGAATTGAGGTTAAAATTATTGTTTTTCTGAACTAAAAATAACAAATGAAGAGTTAAACCACAAGTTACAGTTTGAGTGTCTATTCAATCCCACATGTGCCACTTTACCTGTTAAGAAGCTAAACTGATCATTGCATCAGTTAAAAACAGCAGTGGCAGCTGCATTGGTTAAATATGAAATAAATGCATTCTTTCCTCCATACATAACAATAATGCAGCTTTAATTTCCCGTCCTGTTTCCATCTAAACTTTAGACTGATTTCTCTAAAAATTAAAGTTTCATATTTATTGTGTTGGTGATAAAATAATAGTGTAAGTTAAAGTAAAGCCTCCAGCACAGAGTGGGCCTACCACTCACACCAGTAGCCCCCTGTTAACAATGAGCTCCTTTCACTGTTTAGATTGCATCTGACCACGTCTGGGAAAGCGACATGTAAACAATTTTAATGTTTTAAGAGTTGGAGAGATTCAAAGGCATTTCTCCAGCCGTCCATTTCCTGACTGTTTTTTTTCCTTCTCTTTCTTAAAGCTGCAGTCTTATCTGCGGCTGTGGGGCTCCCTGCTCGTTAAAGAGCCAGAGGCATCGCCATCTCAAATCATTACTCGTTATTTAAGCGGACAAGCATTTTATATGGGCGAGTTTGAAACTGGCTCGAATTCCCTCCACTGTTAATGAAGCTGTATTTTTTTATGGTCGTTTTTTTTTTTCGTTTTCTTTCCATAACAAAGGGGGAAGTGGGGAGGAGAGGAGAGGGCGATTCTCACACCCAGAGGTGAAAAAACGGGTTGTTGTGGTGTTTTTCCTCACCTAGCAGCCACTAAAAGAACCTGAACAACTCGACCATTCAACAAATCATTTATTTTTAATTATTATGTTTTTTAATGTAAAAATAACTCGCAATTTGCATGAATTCGACTGATTTCATTGCAATATATTCAGCCGAATTACGTGTTGTTATGTGGTAGGATAAAGTCAAATGGAATAAAATAAAAATCAACCATATTTCGTTCAAAAATATGTGTTTTAATAAATAAGCAAAAACAAAAATGTACATTGGACGGAGTTTGGAGACTTGCTAAAGAAAGTCGGCGAAATAAATCCATGCAGCAAATGACTGTAAATTGCATTGGTCCCTTTGACAGGCTATAGGCACTTACACTGGTATGTACAATATGCATTCATCTATAGATATTTATACTTTGGTTTAAAGTCTTTGGAAAACAAAATATATATCCGGTTAAAGGATGGCTTTTAACATCTCTGGCCTTACTGCAGGTGTGTCTCTCTGCCACAAACTGCTCCACAGTCACAAGCAGTGTGATCGATCCACACATACACACTCCACTAGAGTTTGTGGGTCACATTACGTCTCTCTGAGGCCTCTGAGGTCGATGGGTTCTTCAATAATCCCTTTGGTCTTCATACTTTGTAGAAGTAAACAGTCTGTGATGGAGAGACACATAAAAAAAATCATTATTAAAATAGAAAAGGAGAAATATCTGGTGTTATTTTAAACACTCACTGGCTCACTTAGCGCGTGGGAAGTCATTAATGAATCAATTATTAGCCACTGAGCTAAGTAAAACCATGTGGCAACAGAAAAAAAAAAGTAGGAACATTTTCTATTTGAATGTACAGCTGCAGGGAAAGACATAAAAAACACACTTTCTGTGGCTTTTACTTTGAAACACCTGAGTAAATCCACGCGTGTTCACGTGGCAGTGGATTAGAGGACAGTGCTAAAACAATCATTGTAATTCCTCAGAGCAACATTAAACCCAGAGTCATTATAGAAATAAAAATATTTGTAAAGGCTATTTTTATAGGCTTTCTGCGCGTTCATAAATAATATCCACGTGTTGATTGTGATATTCATTTTGCCAACAGAATCAATTATAATGATTTAGTATATACAGTACTTTGAGTGTATAGCATTTATTTTAATAAAGAAAATAAAGTTTCTCTGATTGTTATACAAGCAAAAATACGCTTTACCCTGACGTTAATTAAAGTCAGATTGACTCTAAAATTAAACCTTCAGATTAACTTTGTTTACACAGATCACTGTAATGGCACCAGTGCTGGTTTATAAGACAACAAAGGCTAAGTACATGTCAGGCCCATGTGAACTAAACAAACCCTGATTGTAGTTATTTTAACCCAACGTGTCATTTAGTGTCGTCTCACTTTGCGCTCTTTCACTGAGAAGCTTCAACATCTTCAATAAAACACTCAGTGCTTTTATTTTGTAAGAGCCACTCATTAAATCATAATCGTATAAGCTAAAACTAACTTTAAAAAACATTGGCATTTCCTGAAAATTAACAAAATATTATAATTTCACCATGATTTTATACATGTATAAAATACGTGCGTAAATGGCACGGTTAGTTCTCTTAAATCACACCAACCCAAACAGGAACTCTAAGAAAAGTCTCCTGTCAGCTGTCAGCTCTGTTGTTATGACAATGATCCCTGACACGAGCTCTCACGACATGAAGGCTGTAAATGTGCAGAATAACGTGTACAAATCCTGCGTGCTGCTCGTTAATGCGCGCCTCTGTTTTTATTGTTTTGCACTGGCTTGAACTTTCATGTCCAGCCGAGCTGCCCATTCCTGCGGTCTCCACAGGAAAGCAGCTCTATTGTGGACAGGAATGGCCCGTGCTGCCACTTTACTGCAGCGGCCTGTTGCTTTTTTACTTGATGAAATTTTGTTGAATTTAAAAATGTAGAAATAGCACTGACTTGTTGTCTTTTTTTGGTAAGCGAGGCGTATTCTCCCTGAAAATTATCCCAAGCTATTATTTTTATTAGTCCACCCGCTTCCTGCACCTTATAATTTTCTCAAAATAAATACAATACTTCTTTTTTTCTACATGCTAAACTGATTTTTAGGCGTTAAGTAACCTGATGGAGCGCCGGGCCTTTACGCGCAGCAGCATCCGGATGCAGGCGCAGAGTGAGACGGTGGAGAGATGCTGAGGCCTCGCTGTTAAATGTGACAGGCAGCTTTGGAGCATGTGAATGTAAATGTGGGTGCACAGCTGAGGCGCACGGCTGTTTTGGCGAAACATCTGGCCACATGTTTGCTTTGGGGTGTGAATTCTGGTTATTAAGTCATCCACATCTAAAACGTGGACAAATCATCATGACAACACAGCTCACATTTTACAGCAAATGAAGGCAAGGGATACTATGAATTTGGGTGGCTGTTTTGAAGTTAACACGTAATAATGTGCCTGTCTGTAAATCGTTTAATATTTCTTTGTTATATGTTGGTCATTTTATTATTAAGACCTTTTTTTCTTCATAAATTCTCCAGTAATTAATAAAAAAAACAAACATTTCTTCGTGGTCAGCTACAGAACGTATGAATACATGACCTCAGTGTGGTACCCACCGCTTTGGCATTGTAAGTGAAGGTCTCTGGGTGCTAGTGAGATGCTGACATAGACCACGCGCCCTCCATCCGCCACACCGAGAACGCGTAACTGAGTCTTTCGTGCGCAACGTAGCTGCAGCTGGACATCTTGTTGTCCATCTCGTCGCTCTGCAGCACCTGACAGAGAAAGTCAATGTATCTGGAGGCGAGCTTCAGCGTCTGTATCTTGCTCAGCTTGTCCGAGGGCAGCGTGGGGATGATTTTGCGTAAAGACGCAAAGGCCTCGTTCAGAGACTGAGTCCGCTGCCTCTCCCGGACGTTGGCCAGGACCCGCTGGTTCTGCAGCTCCTCGTACGACTGGTTGCTGCTCGGACTGGGCTTTTTAACCCGTTTCACCGGACCCGGGCTGCTGCCGCTGCTGTCCTCGCTGGACTTTTTGCTGTTTCTCCTCTTCGCCGGGAAGCGTTTCTGCTGTCTGTCCAGCTCCTCCTCGCTGGTCACCAGACTATCCACAGGGGAGACCGGAGAACTGGAGCCCTCTTCCATTTCTTTCTTGAAGAAATGCAGGGATAGAGAAGAAAACACGCTGTCCACCTTTGAAGCCGTGGTTACAAAAATGTGTAGATATCCGTAAAGATGAGGGAATAATGTCACTCTGTGCGCCGCTGGCTTTGGGAGAAACTGGTCTCAGACTGGACGTTGGCACGCTTCTCCTCACGCACCAAGTTTTTTCCTTCAATTTTTTTGGAAACTTTATCCCGGTTTCAGATGCTAAATAGGTTTGAGAGTGGAAGGGGAGGGGTTTGGAGGGCGGAGGGGGAGCCAGTGCGCGCCCTGGTCCGCTAATAAGCGGGAGGGACCAGTCGGGGTTTCATGTGTCCGGGATGTGACTGAAACAAGCCACTTATTTACTGTCACAGGCAACCACAATCTGTTTGTGCGCATCTTGTCCCACCATCAAACGAATGTGTGATTTTTTATTTTTCTATTTTTTTTAAACTTTTTACTGAAATGCGAAATGAAACCTCAACTAATTATGATTATGGGGAAAATATTACTCACCCTAATAAACGTCTGTTATTATTTGGTTTAATTTTGGTTAATCCTGAATTATTTGTGAAAATCTTATGGTTCGATTCTTAAAAGTTTTTAATTTCATTTATATTATTTCCTCATAACAAACACATCAACATCACAGAAAACTGCCGTTAAAGCTAACTCCTGTAATATGAAATAAAATAAAAATAAAGGAGAATTAAAATATCAGCCTGAGCCACACGAGTCAACAAAAACTACACAATGAAGAGCTGTAAAATATACTAAAATATAATAACAAAAAGAAAAAAAGAAGAATTTAAACCTCAGCCTGTCACACTACGACAGAAAACTACAGAATGAACTGCTGTAATAATAACATTGAATAAATAACAAATAAAAGTCCCTCTGCGGGGCCTCTTGTTTGGGCTCCGGCGCTGCATCTACATAAAATACTGTTTCCTTCTTCAGTGAGGAGGTTGCGCTCTGTGGAGGCCGATTTACGCACAAATTCGTCTGGCTTGACGAAATCTATCCTCTTGATCTTTAATCGAATCAAGTGTGTACGCTCTCACAGTTCCTATAATGTGGAAGTCAAACAGGAAGGAGGCTTAAACTAACCGAGGAGCTCTCCGGTTTCCGCGGATACCTCCAGTGGACGCAAACTCCTCCATGCGTTTTGTCAGCGGTCCACCTCTTCATCTGTCATGTCATGTTTTCCTGCGCACAGCGGCGCACAGGTGGCTCACATTATACAGCTGCCAAATCAGCTGAGCGACCTCCAGAGATCCCTGTGCTTCTATATTGTTGTGTGTTTGAAAAAGAAAACTATAGCCAGTGTTCTTTTGCTGCCATAAAAAATTTAATTTTTTTTTAATCTAAAATGAATCAACAAGAGAGAAATCTGCAGCGACCATTTCTCTGGATTATACTGGATACTTTTTTAATATATTTTAAGAGTGATCTGCATTATTGTGTGTATTTTTTTTTTTAATTTAATGGCATAGCAACCATATTGAAGTCATGTTTTAAGGAAAGGCATATCTTTAACCTTTTTGTACCACAAAATACTGGATGATGTTCCTTAAATTATTATTCAAACAAGGCTTCAACTGTTAATGTGATCATTCATCAAATTGTATTGAATAATTACCTCTTATTAGGAAGCAATTTGGCTAATTCACACTGTAGTGTACACTTCAGTTCACCAAGAGCAGCTATCTGAAAATACTCAAACTGTGCCCGTGTTGTGTTCTGCAGGTCCGGGGAGGCTGGTCGCTGTAAATGGGGCAGAACTGAATTCCTCCTGAAAGTTGCACAACATGAGTGCCTGCTTGGTATTGGGACACATCCTGGTTTCCCCTTGAAAGCTCGCCTGGCCTAAAGGGAACCCTGCTCTGCTTTGTGTTTTGGGTTCCAAGGGTAATAGTGACTGTCACACTACTTTTAGTCAGTGCCAGAGCTCTTAGTTCAGACCCTGGCATGCCTCAGCGCAGGTCCAAGTGTGGTTACATTTTACTGGTCTTAGTTCATACAACCTCTTATAAAGCAGGTAATGTTTCACACATGCAAATAGGAAAGCCATGCTCAGATAAGTGCAGTGCATTGCATGAAAGGAGGAACATGCACACACACACACACACTTTCCCTGATTATGCCCTCTGACCTCGTGCTCCCTGGCTCAGCTGCAGGAGGCCTCCATGCCCAGGGGAGAGGAGAGAGGCCGATCCTGCACAGCGTCTGTGAGCATATACACAAGAAGAAAAAGAGCGAGAGGGCCCCCGGCCAGCACTTTTCCATGCACTGTGTGCTCTGAAACAATGATAAGCTAGCTCCGATTCTAAGAGGCAAGCAGCGAATGATGAGGATGACAGCTTGCCCCAAACTGATTAGAATTCATTCCTGATCATATTTCACTGCTGAAAACGGATGGGAAAAACTGTGAGATGGCTTGAATGTGGTAATTTAACAAACATTTCTGCAAAATTGGCACGATAGGATACGTATTCTTTTTTATCTTACGGTCCAATATTGTAAAAAGTGAGATTTCCATGTCTTGTTGGATTAGAATTCAGGTCTAGGCGCCATATAATACTGTGAAAATATCAAAATGCTCTTTGGGAAAAAGCACACAGACTCTACTCAGAAACTGTCTTTAAACAAACTCTCAGCACTTCCATAGGTTTGTGATGTCACAACTATACTGTCTGTAGGTAATACAGTGCTGCTGTTATAGTCATTCTCTGGCTTCAAATACAGTGAAGAGCAAGTCCATTCAAGCGATCTTTAAAGCCAATTAGAAGCCAATTTGATGCCACAGGGTCAAAAATGACCTTTTCCCTTAACTTAAATCTTAAGAGCCATCTAGAAATACATGTATTCGTGTCACAACCCCTGCAAAGTTATTTGTTTAACTATCAGAATCTACAATAAAATAATTTTATCCCCTTTCTCTAATGTGCATGGGCCCCAAAGGAAAGAAACAATTTTGGCTTAGCATCACTAAGAAACTTTAATTGGAATGAATGGGCAAGTCTGCAACACTGTAGCTCCTTCTTTTATGTATAAGTCCCAACACTGACCAATCAGAGCTGACTGGACTTTTTGGGAGGGGGTCTTAAAGAGACAGGTACTAAACAGAGCATTGCAGAGAGAGGGTGAATACAGGTACAGTACCAGTCTTCTTATTCAATGGGTTTTTCTTTATTTGTATTATTTTCAACATTGTAGATTCCAAACTATGAAAGGACACATATGGAATTATGTAGTGAACAAAAACGTTTTAAACAAACCAGAATATGTTGTATCTACAATGCAGAAAATATAATACAGATAAAGAAAAAGCATTGAATAGGCAGATGTATATTCAGACAGTGTGAGAAGGCACGGGAACATGTTCTCGTTGAACCCAAAACGCAACTTGAAAATGAGCATAATAGGCCCCCTTTAATTCTGTTTATGCTGTAAAATCTCTTTTTCCATTGAAGCTGATAAAATATCTCTGATCTGATCATTTAATTTACCCCAGTAGAGTTTGTGAATATTTTCTGAAATGGAAACATAGGTGGTAATATCCATAAGAGGAAGTTCCCGGCTCATTTGCTCTGTTATCCCCTGTGGATGTCAGTAAGTGATTCATGTATATCTCACCCAGCGCTCACTGCAGAAGAGAGGAATTTCTTGGTTTCTGTGGTTCTCGCAAGAACCCCCTGAGAGAGATGAAGGGAGCTGGAGACGGAGAGGCAAAGACGGCAGAATGAAGTGAAGAGAGAGAGAGAGAGATGACCTGCCTCTCAGATCAAAGATGAGCTCCAGCCGTAACTCAGCCGAACAGGATGACGTACCTCTGTCTTGTCTGACACCTTTAAAATCAGCTCCACATGAGTGCGGGGCATGGCCTTCATAAGCCCAGATCCTCTCCGCTGTCACATCAGTGAAAACACATCCTTGTCGCATGCGCGGCCTCCGGCCTCCACGTTAACCTCATAAATACTGACGACTGCTCACGAGACAAGACGTGAGGCCGAGAGGTGATGAGAGATAAAAAACAGGCTCCAGGGAAGGAGAAAAGAGGGATACAGACGAAAACAGAGGGAAGAGGCCAAATGTATGGATGTGTGCTGATTCCCTCCGTCTTTGATGTGACAGAGAGGGCTATGGATGTGTGAGGGAAGTTATGGAAGAGATGATTTGTTAGAGGGCGTGATGAGTGGAATTTTACTGTCCATGTGCCTGCCAGGATCAGTTACCTTTGACTTCAACCCCCACAACACTTGTGAGACTCACCCCAAATGATCTTGGCAAGAAGATCTGAAGCCACGGCCTGTGTGCAAGCACATCTCTGCCTGTGTGTGTGTACGGGGCTTTTAAACTCATGTACAGTATACATTATCACCTGATTATTGAATGCACTGTACATCTGTCTCTCCGTACATGCATGTGTGTGTGTGTGTGTGTGTGTGTGTTTTCAGAAAGTGATTCAAGATGAACCAAAGATGTTCAGCAGAGGAAAGGCCCAGCTGGTTCTCATTCTGCACAATTGCAGGATTTCGAAGGTAATATAACCAATAAAATGATACATGATAGTTTCCTTCTCATTAGCTTTACACAGTGGCTGAAGGTGTGGTGGTACATGTTGATTAACAACTTAAAATAGCAGAAGATAAAACAAACAAATACACACACAAAAAAAACAAATACTTGAATTGAATTAAGTTAAATATGTTGTGAAGATCTCGATCTGGCCACCACATGCGTTTGTCTTTAAATGCTATTTTTCTTTTTTAAAGAAGTCTGAACCATAAGACAACATTGGTCATTTGTTGTTACCCCCTTAAATGACACAGATGAGTGTTTCCAAGTGTGTTCCTAAATGTAAACAACACAGTCAATGTTTTAAACACCTTGTTAAAGCTGCTTTCGCAGATTCGTTAGTTAAGGTTAGCGGGAAAAAGTCCATGGCTAGGCTTAATATAACTACTTATATAGAGAACGTATGTCAGTGATGTAGAACATCAGGAAAGAAGTTTACCATGACATGCACCCTCCTGCTGTTTTAAAGCCCAGAGTTTATGCCAGCCACCTACTCTCCCACCTGCTCTTTATGCGATTGCACCCTTTATGCTTCATAAACTGACACAATTCTGTGAGATATCTATGAAATTCAGTGCATCACTTAACTGTAAACCCTTCAGCAGAACAGCTTTATTTTTTAGCCATTTTTAGGACATTTTCCTGGATCAGAGTCCTGTGTTTGTTTGACCAGTCCATCCACTCTGACCCGCTCTCTACACAGACTTTGTTGCTCTTTATACTACCTAACCTGACTTCCTCCTTTGCTCCTGTCATATTTGCTACAGCCCAACAACACACATAAGTGTGTGGAATAAGCTGCTTGTATAAACAACCTATACCTGTGAATCTGTTCCTTTAACTGGCTAACTTCACCTGGGAAAATGTGAATATCTTCAGGTCTTTAACCATGAATTATTTTGTCTGGTTTTACAGGGAATCAGATAGTGTCGTTTGCTTATCAAATTGATACTGTTTCATAAATTCCTCCCAGGGTTTTTCTAACTTAAACCCTGCTCCTTTCTAAGAAATGGTGGTGACTGGTAGCCCAGAGTTTGGAAAAACACAAGCTATGTCTGTTATATTGCACAGTTGCTTGCCAGTAAGTCGCGAAAATGTGACTCACAATCAGTTCTGAATAAGAGCTTGCACGTCACCCTTGATGATAATTGGAATTCAGTGTTAAATTACGACCCACGTCAAACATTTACAGCCTGTTTTTTTTTTAAAAAAAAACCTCTTACGCAACTTCAAAAGAAAAATGGTATCAATCAGAACACAATTAGCATTCTTTCTTGCTAAAAATAGTTGAGATGTTCTTCCTCAGAAGTTTCAGCATCCCACAGCACTGACACAAGCTTTTATTTATGAAATAAAACTTTATCAGTCGCAGGCAGTGTTTCTAACGAGGGTCTGTATTTAGCAGAGGCCTCCACAGTGAATGAAACAACAGGCAATATTGCTGAGAGGTACATATTGGGCAATAAAACCATAGGCACCTCCACTCATAGAGCCATTCTTCAGTGACTCTCAGTAACGCCAAGCGCCCATTCATTCATATATCCACACTTCTCCTTTCTGCTGCCCCAGGGCTGATGACAAGGTGTTTCTGAAATCGCATTAGGGGCCCTTTCATAAAGGTTTCATTGGGGAGTGTGTAACAGCTTGAAGCATTTAGGCTTTGTTTAATACGATGCAGACTCGCTGCTCAATGCTTTGTCTCCCGTGTGGAAAGGAGCCTGAGACCCCCACTGTCAGAGTCTGCTTTGATATCTGGAGATAGAGGGGAGGGAAACAGGGCAGAATCACCCACACCACCCCCCCAAAACGTGTATGCTCAATACCTGACTCTGCCCTGCTGCCCTGTAGAGTTATGGCTGTCCAATGAACAAGCCAAGCTTTGAAGTGCAGCTCTCCGCGGCTTTACACCCTATGGGAGATGTGCGTGGAGAAAGAAAAAGTCATGATATACAGTACTGTGTCCATTTCAGGCACATGCTGTATCTGTTAGGTAAGGTGGTAGAGATCCAAAACATCAAGTTTTCATGAAAATCAAGCTGAAAATACAGAAACATAAAAGGATATTTAGAAAATATCTATTACATGAATTTCACAGGCGTGTTTGTGCAAATCCACTTTTCCCCCCCACACACAGTGGGATCAATTTGGGGTTCAGTGTGTAGCTCACGCACACGTGGACAGGGGTGGTTGGATCAAAACCACCCACATGATTAATGGCCGACCTGCTGTACCACCTGAGCTTCATATTTATATATATGTATACACACATGAGTTCGCTGTGGAGGGGGCAGATCAGCGTGTTTATTTTATCCGTTCCATCCAAGAAGAGAGCGCTCTCGGCACAAACCTTAAACTCAACCCACACTCAGCTCACATGCACTTCATTGACTTGACAGTTACAAAAAACAGTGTTACCAGAGCAATTATGTTGGCTATAACACAATTATATTCATTATGCATGTACTACTTCCAGAATCTGAACTTTAACCAGGCTCAACAAGAGGGAAGGGGAGGGCACGTTGGTAGGGTCAGAGTAAATTTGTTGAACAAATGACAGAGAGGCTGTGCACTCGGTGCTGATGGGGCAGCCTCCTGCGCAAATAATGTAGCGTAATTAGTGGTGCACTTGTGACCCGGGTGCCAAGGTTAGTGTGGCGGTCGGCCCAGGTTCGCGGTGCGATGTGTCAGCCAGGTGGCTCGGCTAGACTGGGCTGCAGCGGGGTCACACTCAGCTCGGGCTGATGGGGGAGGCAGAGCAGGCGGGCTGGGCAAACAGTGGTGCTGTTTGTTCTGTTGATTGGGCTGCAGGAAAAGTAGGCTGAGGATCACCGGATGTCAACACGGGGGTGGCATTTACAGTCTACTGTCACTCCCTCAATGTCACCTGTGTCACCAACAACACCCTCAGCTCTAGACTGTTAGTTTATCTATGAAGAGAGTGAATCTTCTCTGTGTGGCCCAAACTGGAAGAGTAATTTATGAAGTTTTCATTTCACTGCTCATGTGATCACCTCAGTGCCTTAAGCTGACACTGTTTATTTCTCTCCACACAGAGTGTTTGCTCTGGCCACCAGGAGGGCTGCCCTTCTAATCCGAGGAGGAAATTATTGAATGTTCCAGTGCTCATCTGAGAAGGCTTCAAATGCGCGGCCCCCCGCTGTTCGGGGCCCTGGAGCGCAGCCCCCCGGGACACATTGTAAAGACGACACCGCATTTCTCCTTCACACATCTGAGTTATTAGCTCTGAGGCTGAGAGCGTGCTTTGGTGAAGAGGAGCTGTAATGAGAAAAACAGGTGAGCTTTTTAACTGGACTTTCACAGCTATTAAAGTGCCAACACACTGGGTCGCCATGGTGATGAGTACAGGGTGCAAGACTTCTGGGGAGTAAGCATTTTTGTTTTTTTTGAGAGGGGTGGATGTTAAATTTTTGTAAGTTATTTAGCTGAGTCGGTTTTTTCAGCTTCAGCTTTATGGCACTGTTGCATAATTTGACATACCTCACTTTTAAGAAAAGTAAAACCATTGTGTCTGTCATTACTGTGACCGTCACTCTGCACAAATAAATGCTTTGTCAAATACTGTCTAAACATTGTTCTACAGCCAAGATGTAACATAATGAGCATGCATGTTTTTGGGAAGAAAGAACTTGAATGATACATAGTTGAGCAGTAAGAGTTAAGAAGTTGTCATGGTTTATACATGTAAGTGAGTTATATTGACATCATGTGATCAAATAAAGACTTCCCATTGGACAACATCAATATACTTAATAATATATGTATGTCATATATACCACAGATGATTATTTATTTAAATTTTTAAGAAGTTTATTTATAAATTTCACAGTTTATGTAGAAAAAATCATTTTTTGTACAAAAAAATGATATAGAAAAAAAAACATGATGAACATAGGGGTATATAACAAATGGCACAATTCAAATTAAATATAAGTTTATTTTTGAACACTGTCATATTTTCAAGTCAGCACTTTAAATCAATCTTAAGGGTCCATTGTTGGAGAGCCTGCTCCTTCTACCAGTACGAGCACACTGCCTGCACGGTATTTAATTATCACTCTGTATGATGGGCATCGCATGGTCATGAAAATAATTGCTGTGGTGGTGGATACCTGTCTTCCTCTCACTGTTGTCTAACATTGTACCGCTAACATGGCAACCATATTTTCCCTTTAAAAAAGTTTCTGTTTGCACAGCAACAATCTAAGACAGAGTGGCCAAAACTCAGGCCTTGTAGAAAACGATCAAATACAATCTGGCCACAGAGTTTTGGACTTGACAGATTTCTGACCTTCGGACAGGCCTGTTTCAGATCTCCTCCACCCAGACCCTGACATTGTTCCAACAGGATGTGATGAACTAATTGTATTTACAAGTGCGAGGCCCAGACTCCACAGTTACACCAACATGATAAACACACCTGCCGGCCGACGGCAGAGCAGCCTCACAGTGTTTGTCAGTGTATGTCTGCCGGATGTTAAATCAATAAACTACATCAATGCAGAAAAAGAAGCCTGATGCAGTCCGCAGGCTGGAGGAGTCTTACTCATTCTGGCCCCAAAACTTTCCACTTGGCTGAATCATATCTCATCCAAATGGTATTCAGAGCTGTTTTTGATGGTCAACATCTCAAAGTGATGGATAGAAAATATGACATGCGTGTCAGTTTGTTTATTAATATATAAAGAGATGCAGGCTGGGAAAACAATTGGACTGAAGATCTATTTTATCTGGAGCTTTCATCCATATCTCATGAGGAGAGAAGTCTTTTTGATTTTTTTTTATTAATTAAAAGAAGTATAAAGGAAATTAATCTTTTTTCAGTAATGCTTCATTACATTCACATAAATAGGAATGATCTTTAATTTAAGTAATTATTTTACTCATACATTCCATGTCAATAGATAGCAAACTAATGTGGTTTATTTAAGAAAAATATTAATCACACACTACTGCTCTAATAAAAGCCTAACTAGATTCAGCTGACTAATACCACCAGGGGGACCCAGGGGTCACTGAGCACCAGAGAGCCGCAAAGGTCAATTGCAAGTTGGTGAGTGCTACCAATGAAAGGCGTTGGGCTGATACAGTGTTTTTAAAGGTTCAAATCATGTGCTACAAAACAGTTTTTTAAAAATCTAATCATGTTCTTCAGCACAGCCTGTTTCTTACATAATCCAGGGTCTCTTGTGTGCCTTTACATCCAGCAGGTGTACAGTATGTAGCAGGACCACATCTGCTCCACCTGTTCAAGAAGTGACTCATTAAACACACACGCTCACACAGAGGGACACAGTGGAAGCCCAATTTAATTTTACAGCACTTTTGCCGAGTACTAATACGTCTTTGATGTTTATTTCATCCATGCATCTCATTAATTTTGTCTCTATAATAACTAGGGGCCCGTTTTTAATTCACCATGACCGAAACTCCCAAACCAGACATCCATCAGCTATACATCACACGTAAACTATGCCTCAGTTTAGATCTCACAACTGGGTTGCTTCTTAATTATTTCCTGAGGGCTCCATTAGTGGCATTAAAGTGACATGTGTAGAAGAATAATGGCTATGTTGTTCTTCCTTCACCTGTTTTACACATCTGACCTGCAGCAACTGTGGACTGTAGAGAAAGAACGCTCACACAGAAACTACAGTGATGAAAAAAACCTGCCCTGACATTCATTCATTTATTTTGTATTCATTCATTTAAATACATGGATACTAAGAGTCATCTGAAGTGGTTGACTGTTTCCTCACTGATACATGTGATTGATATTTTGTATTTATTTTCTAGGACAATTTGGACAATGCAAGCCGTAATCAGACGGGCTGTTCCAGCTACACGTGGGCCGCTGCCATCAGGTCAGTTTGTCTTGTTGTGTGTTGCTGTGTGTTGCACTGTATCCTGCCAGGGGGACTGGACAAAACTGCCAGATTACCAGGCTGGTGGTCTTGACAAATATAAACAAAAACTGAAAAATCTAAACCAAAAACGAACACATACAAATATAAATTATATATAAAAAAAATAATGTTTTAAAGCACTTTGGGCTTTTGGGCTATTTTGTTTGTTTTTGAATACTTTTTATTCTGCCACTTAAAGAAATGATAACCATGCCATGTTGGTTTCATTGTTTTCAGCACAACCTCGCCTCTATGACCTGATAATTACTGTTTCACTCTGACTTACTGGATCAACAACAAAACACACAAACCAAACTGAAAATTAGATTTTGAAGATGATGGGGTTTTTAATTATTTTCATCTAGTTCTTGATTTTTGTACTTAATGTATTTGACCTTATCTCTGGTTTTACTCAGCCTATCACCATCAAACAAAAACTGGCAAAAAGTTTCAAGTCAGAACTTTAGAGGAAGCTGACGGCTCGATGCTGTTTTTACATTGTGTATCTGATTTGATCAGTGACTTCATGGGCTCATTAATAGGTTGATTCTTCATATTCTGTCAGTGATTCATATTTACCCCACCAGTAGTTTTCTCACCTCCATACTTGAATTGAAAACAAATTGTAGCATTTCCTACTGATGACAGGTGCAGCTGTCCCTCTGTGGTGACATGTTTTACAGAAAGATCACATCACTGCTAGTAGTTTTAATTTTCATCTTCAGTCTCACATGAAAATCCTTTGTCCAGTTTAACAGTGACTTTGGGAGCCGCCTGCACGGTACCAACGGTCCGTCCATCATGCTGTTAGGCACCGCAGCAGTTTAAATCTGGGAACAAAGCTCACTGTGAGGAATGACACCTGTAACACTCTTCACTCACTCAGGTCATGTGGGGAGCACTCGCTCCACCTGGAATCACTGTCTGCAAGTGTTGACTTCATTTATGGGGTGTGTGTGATAGGAAATGGGTTGAACCTGCTCCTCTGGTATGAACAGAAATATCCCTGCAGATCTGATCGAGTTCGAGTCATTTTTAAAGCTAACAGGAAAAGAAATCAGGGGCAGAAGGTCGACCCAGAAGAGGTTAGATGCTTCACTGAACAGATTAAAGATCTGCATACAAAAATATATTACACAGAAAATCAAACTGCAGAAGGTACATAAAGAATGATTTATGATCCTGAACAAATACATAAAACTATCATAGAAAGCTGTGCTGATCAATTTAT
>CAFUXE010000955.1:350949-367329 GCA_903364295.1 Serranus cabrilla
GAGGCAGCAAGAATACAGGTGATTGTGTGTCAGTAAAATGAGGCTCATTTATGAGCAAATGCCCGAGGAAAGCACACCTGGGGGTAAAAGTGTGCAGCAAGCACACCGCTTAAAGTGACATTTTCTTTATCTTGATGCACACTCAGATCACTGTGAATAACAATGGAGGCTTTCTGTCTATTGAAAAAACGATTGATTCACTTTTAAAGTCTTAACAAAGAGTAAAGAAAATAATTTTATTTTGTGTTGATGGTGTAAATGGGGCCCTATCAAAACATGATAATGAGATGAATTTGTCTAGTCAGCAAAAACTTAATTGAAGATCTAGTATTTTACATTTCTTTAAGGCTTCTTTATCGTCCATGTGGATTAAATTAAAAATATATAATCAACATGAATTATGTTATTGCAAACAATTAAGCCCAAACCTTATGAAAAGCCTGCCTGAGTTAGGATCAGCCACTATATTCCTGACAGTGGATGGGATGATATATCATTTTATTGCAGACCAGATCACAGTAAACTGATCCTGGTGAATTTCCATTATTGTGATAATCATAAATATCATAAAAGCTTTCCAGCTGGCTAACATGGGCTACAATCTTGTTATTGTTTCCTGATATATTTTGTTTTGCCACATAATGTCAGTACTGTAGCTCATTGCTTCAGTTTTTTATTATTTTCTATATTCTATATTCTATGAATGTGACATTTAATGTTGCTTATGTTTTAGACCCAATTCCAGCATATATTGATCATTTTCACAACAATATCACAATTATTTTTGGTTAAGATAATCATTCCATATCTTTTTAATGTCATCCCATACCCATTCCTGACACACCCTACAGACTGGGGTCCCTGCAGACCTTACATGTATTCTTTTTAAGATCATATCTAACAGTTGCTTTATTCTATTATTCCAATTTTTAATAACTTTTAAAAACTGATTGAGGATGACAATCCTTGGGACCCATAATCATCTATATTTTAAAATATGGAAGATAAAACAGGTAGTAATACTAGATGGGTCCTGGGGCACTCTGTCGGTCAGAGATAGATTTCCTCATGTGCTCCGTATGTGCAAATTCACAGTAACTTTTCTAAAATAGTCATATCGTTTCCCGCCCTTCATTTTACATTATTTGGGTTCTTATTGTATTGTCTCTTTGTTTTGCTATAGTAATTGATTAGATCCTTGTGTAGGATCACCCTGGATAAACTGACCTCATCAGGCTCAATCGTGACTTAATGACAGTTTTATTAAGACTTCATGAAGGCGCTCAGCTCACCACTTGTGTTCCAGATGGCGTTGGTCTGGTTCTTGTATCCATTCTTCATGCACTCGTCCACATAGGCTTTGGGGTCGCAGCCGGACATGAGGATCTCCCTCAGCAGGGCGATGTAGGCTATAGCCAGCCTCAGGGTGTCGATCTTCGACAGCCGCTTCTCGTAGGGGAACGTCGGCACGTGGCAGCGAAGCTCCTCGAAGGCTGAATTGATGCTCAGCATCCTCTTCCTCTCCCGGATGTTGGCGGCGTGTCGCTGCACCTTGTAGGGCTGATGGGACACCAGGCGGCGCGCCCTGCGCTTGGACACCTCCAGGGGGTCATCAATGGAGGAGCCTTCCCCTTCAGCGGACACGTCACCCCCGGGTGACTGCACGTCGAGGTCGGTGAAGGTCAGCTGCGAGTCCGGGAACATGGACTGACTGCCCAGGGAGGACCAGGGCGACAGCTGGCCGGCGGCTGTGGTGTAGTCCAGCAGGAAGGTGTCCAGCTGGGTCTGGAACTGGAAGTTTTGGTCCATTTGTCCCCAAAATGCAAAATCAGTGTTCCCATCCTGGTCGAGGTCAAAAAGCATGTCCTCCATATTTGATAAACAGTCTGTTTTTCACTCGCTGACAACTAACTGCCTCCCTGCATGTGCCTGGACCTCTGCTGTGTGACAGCCTTGTGCTCACATCTCCTGGATTAAATACTTCCAGGGCCTCCATGTTTCTCGGCGGGTTGCTCTGGTCTATTCTAAAGGCTGAAAGGGAGCTCTTAAGAACACTTTACCCCTCCTTGTGGATCGTTCATTGCTTTTAAAACAAATTACAAAGGAATCAGTTGATCTCCAAACGACAAAAAGCAGGGGAAAAACACGTGTCCAATTATAAACTTTCCCCTCAAGTAGACCCGCTAATATTGACGGAAAACACTCAGTATTTAGCAGTCATTGGAGGGCTTGTGCCGCGCATTATGGCGCAGCAGGCCACGCAAACCCGGTGGCCCCTGAATGGGACTGTTTAATCTATTAAAGCTCAGCTGACAACACTGTCAGAAACACATGAAGGCTCTTTGTTAGCACGGAGTGTAATGAGATGTTAATGGGAAAGCAGTATTTTCTGATGCGTTTTAACGTTTATTCTGGCCCAGACATATTTTTACGCACTGAAGTCAGATTCCAAACAGACCTACAAGATGTAAAATATTCCACCACAACTCGTCCCACATAATTTCGGTCTAGTAGCCACATTAATACACGCCTAATTTGCAAATGATATGAGTGACTAAATGGCAAACCACGGAGAGGACGCACGCTGTAATTAAGCGCGGGTTCATCAAATAGACGCGTTCTTTCTTCGAGGTTGGATGGAGGGCAGCTTTGGGGATGAACTTTAATTCAACAAGGCTGTATGTTTGCTCACACGTGGTCTTGATTTGACAAAGTCCTTCAGGATGCTAATTCAGAGGGAATCTGTTTGTTGCAGTAAACACAGGCGGCGTGAGGCCTTGAGCTGCACAAGGAGTCTTTATCAGCAGCCAGCAGCTGATTTCAACACCATTATAATACTGAGACAGGTGAAGCTGCAGGAAATACTCACAGACTTTGCTTAAGTAATAGTGCTAATAGAGATAGACAGATAGATAGATAGATAGAGGTGCGTTTTATTACAGCTGCAGTAAATTACATATTTAAACACAGCAAATCCAAATATATAGTGTCAATTAAATTGTTAAATTAGAAAGTATTGTGCTATTACTAAAGTCATGTTTCATGGCAGCATCCTACCAACACAGTGTTTCAAAATGTGTCACTTGGCATCTAATATTTAAAAACCTTTGAACACAACATTAAATTCAATAATTTACCCTGTTAAGGAAAATATACACAAATAAAAGTCCTTGTTGGGCAGAACAGGAGTTTAAATAATTATATGTTATATTATTGGAATATTATTACTGAAGCTTTAATAGGTGAGCGGCATTTTATTTGAGGTGGAACACGTTTTAACTGGTTTCTGTACTGCTGGATAGTTTGATCTGTAATATATATTTTATAAACTCATCATGTGTTTTCTTTGTAAAATCTTCATTTGTAACTTAAGCTAAATGTAGTAATAGGAGTAATATAATATATTTAGGTGGGGGAGTAAAAGTACCATAAAATGAAATAGTGGAAAGTACCACAGAATTGTATTTATGTACAGTCCTTGAGTAAATGTACTTAGTTACATTCCACTGCTGACTTTACCAGTCATTATAGCTCCACATGTAGTAAAGACAGTTAGATTTTCAGTCATTAAGGTTGAGAATATGTATCATTGTGGTTATAAAATACATTTCCCATCATAACCAGGCTTATAAACTCCACAATCTCAGTTTAAAATAAATATATACAGAAACAGAAATACATGCTCAATTCTGAAGGTGTTAGATTTATAAAGGCATTTAAATAAAGTGTTCCTCCTCAATAGTTAAACATGTGTCTGAATGTGTGTCTGAAGATGTTTGCTTTAACTGAAAGAACAATAGAAAGGCCACAGACCTCCGAGCATTCTTCTTCACTGAGTTTGATTTCCCTGCAGGGACCTCATATTTGTTTCAGGGAAAACATCAAAGTTGCTGCTAATTTCTAAAAGGATTGAGTTACAACAGTTAATGAACCTCTGAAACTTCCCATCCTGCAGAGCAATGAAGCCATTAGAGTGACACACAGGAGACATCCTGATTCATGGACACAGCATCTTGTTTTAAAAGAGTCAATGAAACCTGTTTGCTGTTTGCACATTCTACTGCTTTATAACAGGTCCAGTATAACAGCTATTTATGTCCACATGGTGAAAGTCATAATTATAAGGTATAAAATAACCAATCTCATAATCATAATCATAATCATCACTGTTACTCTTTTCTCACAGTTACTATTTGTTATCTGACAGTTATGACCTTTTACTTCATGGTGACTTTATATCTAATAGTTATGACTTTTAATCCATACCATTATTTTTGATTTATCATAATTTAATAATTGTCACTTTTTAATGTTGAAAGTATTACTTAATAATTATGATATTTTATCTCATAATAAGGATTTATCTCACAATTTTGACTTTATTTCGCATTTATTATAAGGATTTTTTGTCTCGCATTTTCGACTTTTTAATAATTAAGACTTTCATCTCATCGAAGTTTTCCTTATTAAGTTTCACCTTAGTATTTATTTTTTTTGGTTATCTGCCAGCGGAAATGGGCTTCTATTTAGTGTGTCTTAACTGAGAAAATAAAAGCCAAAAAATGTATTCATTCATTTATCGATTTTCACAGTAAAACACATTGACACAATGTGTTTGTTCAGAGGAAGAGGAGCACACAGTCTGTGTTGAGAGGTGCGGATCTTGTCAGGACCGTCTGCCGGCCTGTCAGGGCCACCTCTCTGCCAGCTGACGCTCCGGGTTTGGTTTAGTCCGGACTGAAGAGACGCGCCTGTCAGATCCAGATCCGCCTCATTGTATACACAACATTTCAAGAGGGCGAGGGGTCTGAAAGGAACGAAGGATAGCAACCGTTCATACAATGAGAATGATAAATTCACCATAAACTCAGCACTGAGCTTTTATATCTCCCGATTGAGACGTGAAATCTGTTTCTTTGCTAATAAACACGCGGTGAAGCCTTGTTTCAGTGTGTGCGGTGCCTTCGTTCACTAAGAAGTATAGGCCCTAATGTGCTGCAGAATCCAGTCCAGGGCTCCCAGCCCAGCTCAGGACCGGCCCGCGTGGACCACATGCTCGCAATTAGGACTGCGGTTTTGAAGCGGTTTCCACCTGGGAGTTACTGTGTGCAAAACAAGGAAGTTAATGAATCAAACGCACATCGCAAGTGATCCGCACCTGCTCTTTCATGTCCTTTATAATGTTATGATTTTTAATCAGTGACATATTTTGGGGGGATTGAAATGAACAGTGTTATGTCACACAGGGCTTGTGTCATTTCCTACAAATGACTGTGCTGTGTTGCTTTTCAGAACCAGAGCCAGAATACATTGCATTAATGTCCAAACCTCTTTGTTTCTTTCTCTCTAACACACTCAAAATGTCTGTCTCAGATTAAGTGATACCAAAGAGGAAACGTGACAAATGAAGTAAAGACACATAGGCCTAAATAAAACTAAATAAATGGCCGTATGCACTATATAATTGTATACACATTGTACAGATATGTGCATGATGATGCATGATGCAGCACTAGGCGAGAACAAAACACACTTTCTCTCACTTGAACTCATTTCATGTTGCTCACATACACACTCACCCAGTGAAAGCAGACATGAGATAGTCCATCAGCCACAAATGCAACAGCAAAAACAAAGATTAACATTTCAGTTCTGTTCTGTTCAGTGACGCACATCTTGTTTGTTTGGCTACAGGGCTGATACACATCTTGGTTCTGCGGGCCTCTGGGATCTGCCCTGGCTGCGGTGAGAGAATGGCACAGCAGCCAACAAGTGAGTGTAATCTTCATCGTCCACCACAAACAGCTTTGATCGGTGCTGGGACTCAGCCATTAGAGTGTCACGGCACATTGCAGTGATAGCTCAGAGCAGAAGTTAGCCTTGACCACAGATTAGCATTGAGATAGCCTCGGGCCTTTACCTTTAAAGGTAAGCTACAATCAGCATTAATGCATTGCCCAGCTTCAAAGGGCACGCCAGTCGGCTGAATGAAAATAATGCAGGAAATGCCTTGACTGATTGCATGCAAATCTCTCCTGCATGTGGAGTGTTTGTGGATTTGGGGTTCATTACGACATTCATTACCAATGAGGTGTTATTGCATTGTTGGGTGACAACACATGCTCGATGCTTTGTGCCACCAAGACAAACTCAGGTATTTCTGCAAAAACCTGCCAAAAAATGAATCTCATTCTGATCCTTAAAGTTAAGTAGCAGCTTACTGGCTCCGAGCCCATTCCTGTCTGCATTTCAGGCCCAGGTCTGGTCTGGAAAAAGCATCATGGTCGTAAAGCGGGCCTTAAGCAAACACCCCTCCGGGGGCACCACCCCTCTCCCCGGACCAGCGAGAGCCTGAAGCTGGATCCGAGCCCTCAGCTTGATAAAAACACTTGAGTATTGTAGCACGGGTGTGTATACACTGCATGACAACAGGTGGTATTTAGATAATATGACTTTATATGTGAGCACGTGTGTACAACACATCATAAGCTTCCCCCTCCACTCCACTCTTATATTCATTAATCCCAGTGTGTGCATTCATTACGAGACTTTTGGAGTGTGTCTCTGTGGAATGTGTGCAAGGCCACAGAGTCTATGGGAGAGGACAGACTGTCGGAATGTGGAGACTGTGATCAGCAGGGGTGACACCTGCAGAGTGTCAGATGTCAGTACGGTTCTCTCTACAATCACCTGACTGCAAAAGATGGAGTTTTTGACAAAAATAGAGTTTGTTTGGAATTATATACTATGTTTCAACATATTTCTAGAGCTAATGGACAATGAAACTCACTCAACCCATTAAAAGGCCCCTTTCAGCTTCAGGTCCAATAAAAAATAAATAGACAATAGACTTTTACCACATGCATGGGTTTGTAGCAGTATCAGAAATAAATCATGCCTAATTTTTTCACTTCTAAAAAGATTTGAAAGTTTCTTTCTTAAGGATTTTAAAAAAGAATGATAAAAACTGAAGCAGCAGAGGTTGAAGTATCCTGAGTGTCATTCTCCAGTGACCTTAGAGCCTACATTTTCATATAATGCAACATAATAATGACTTTCATTAGACACTGCCTGCCTGATGAATACCCACATCTTTCAAAACCATACTTACCATACTTTATGGACTACAGATTGAAGCCTTAGGTTTGGTATTTTGGCCGGAGCCATCTTTTTTTTGGGAGCCAGAAGTGACCATATTGCCGACTCCTTAAAGTATCTTTTAGCACACAGAACACTGAACAATCCTTATCCAACAAAAATGTAGTGATGTGCCAATGAAGCTCAGTGAACCCATTTCTTTGCTTTCTGAGCCTCATATATGAAACTACATCTTGGTTTAATGAAAACGGCTCAAAGAGTTGTAATTGAATGTGCTTTCAACTTTCTGTAAAACAAAGATGACCATCTAGTGGGTTATGAAAATAAAGAAAATGGTTCATAAAGCTTCATGTTCACAGTGCACTGTAGTAGCAATTTGTCACAATTGTCACAGCTTGTCAGCACTTACAAGTCAGCCACACTAAAAGGACATCCTACTTTATCGTCTATTTTCTCTAAATTGGGCCAAATTTACAAAATGAATTATCAAGCTGAATTAAAGAATACTTGAAGCTAGCAATTGAGAGCATATACTAATTAGGAAAATGTTTACTGAGGTAATACATCAAGTGAGAAGTCGGGTCATTTTCTCATTGACTTCTATACAATCTGACCTCTTTTTTTAAGCCATTTTAAAAAATGTAGGTTTAAGGAAAAAATGCATGCATGCATTGAATACTTTGACTTTCTGTAATATATTTTCAATATCAAACCAAAGTTAAGATAACCACCAACAAGAAACCTAAAAGTCAAAAGTGTTGTTAGGATTCAGGTGATAAACAAGGATTTAATCTGATTTAACATTAATATTAGTCACATGATGACACACATTTATTTGAAATAATCAGCTAGTCATTAGAGAAATATTTGCCTACTTTTTAAATCTCTATCACTTTGTAACCCTGGCAGATTATGCCATATGGATGACTTCTTGCTGTGATGACTTTGTTGTGTAACCTGTATCATTTATGGGGACGCTTGCTGAAACCAGATGTGAATATTCTCCTCCTGCAACTTCACTTCCTTGGAACAACAACACTATCTGGTCCATGGAGACACACACACACACAGGCCTGATACTCAGGAGATGGTCTTAACAGGCACGAGGGCGTCTTAGGTCAGTGCAGAGACATGCCAGTGGACACACCGCCCCTAAAGACCAGCTGCTGGCTTTGTTGTGCACCACTTGTCTTCATCTCTCTTTGTCCTGACCCTGTCGTCAGGTCAGCGAGGTGTTTGCACGTTTTCCTATCTTGATTAACAGAAAATGAAAGAAGCTTTTTTTCTGTTCAGGCTTAGAATGAACTCCGCTCTGGATTTTATTTAGAGCTGAAAAGAAATGCTGACACTTAAGACATTCACACTTAGGACAATCCTCCCTCTTCACAGGTCGAGTGGAGGATAGGATATGGTGTCCACAGCAAGCTGATAAAAGAAGAGGCCGCGGCTGAATTAGAGATGGAGCACATTGGACACAGACGGTGAATAAGTTGTTGAATGCTCAGAGACGAGAGAGACAAAACAAGGAATGCAAACAGGGAGCATCTCTAATGTCATTCTATGGATAACCGGGTGATTATCTGATAATCCAATTATCTCTATTCTTCTGTTCATATCACTGTGTTCCCTCTGCTGACAGATGCTCTACATCTGTGATGGGACCGATCCTTTCCTGAGTGAAAGGGCACCATGACAAGTGCCTTTTCTGGCCTTTTCTTCTGGTATGTATCCCTGATCTTGTTTAACTAGATAGATCACATATCAAACCAATCGCAGTAGTAGAAAACCAAGCTGTAAAACAATGGAAATTTAATTTTAATATAGAGATTTATTTTTAAATGTATGTTTTATGTTAAAATGAAAAACCACTGTAATGTTCAAACAAGTTTCTTGACATGATTGCATTCTACTTTTCTTATTTATTTATTTACGTTAGACAGCATCCCAGTTTTCAAATTTCAGTTTCAGGTCTATTCTTCTCCCTACTCTCCATCCATAGATTTCTCTCTGCCATCGGTGCTATCTGAATGATAAAACTAGATTTGCAAAACTCTTGCTAAGATGGTTTAGGTTAAGAATTAACCTTGAAAGGTAAGGGTCAGGGTGGGCTGTATGCTAATCAGCAAGGTAGTCTCTAAGGAATTTCATTGAATGAAAAAAGGAAACGATAAAAGTTCTGTTGTTCTTACATCACTTTTGTTATTTGTTTTTTGTTGTTTTACAGGCCATTACATGTGGGACCATTTCTTGGTTGTGTGCAGTGACTTCCTGGAGTCTTTCATCACCATAAGGCTGCTGGTTCCCGGTTGTAGCATCATATTTTCTTGTGATGTGAGTGGTTCCGATGTTCTCATCAAAGTCTTGGCAAGTGGATGAACTACTGTGTTGATCGACTCTGCAATTTACAAAATAGGTAAAAAAAAATACATCATGTTTATGGAAGATTTTTCAGCAAACAACAACATGCGTGTACTTGTAAATGCTTCTTTTAAATAATTAACTCAATTATCCTAATTTCTGTATAAATTGGTAACACCAGTTGGCTCATCAGGCCCTATGATCGAACATCATACTGCACACTGACTGCACTGAGGTCATCCCCCAATATTAAAACAACACTGAATGGTTTATATTCTGCATGAATGAAAACGGAAGACACACTTAGCTTAACTCAAGCTCAGTGAGCCAAGCTTTTCAACTGCCACAACTCAAACCCTTGGATGCATCATTTCACATCCAAAGTAATACTACTGCATAGCCAAAATATTAACGAGTGAGTTGTTGTCTAAATGCTCGATGAAAATAAGCAAATTACTGCTTACTGTTAACTTACATAACAACATTTTTTTAGCATTATTCAATGTATATGTCATGAGAAATAATCCATCAATATATTTCAGAAGAAGCCATATTTTTGTGCCAAAGAGGCAAAGGGTAGCAGATTATGCATGACTCAACTGGCATATGACAAAAACATCCCAACCTGGAGGAATTACCTGCTCCTGCCAAGGATATATAGAGAGAGGAAAGAGTGGGTGCATACAGGAGGAAGGTTAGGCTGTTAAACATATAGAGAGCTTTTTCAAACAGGTCCCATCTGAAAGAATAATGATGGCTCTATTATTTTTCCCCAAGTTGTTGGCCTGCGCACTGGTGAGGAATCACAAATGCACAGAGGCGCTCCGGAGATAAAAACTGGTCCACAGCAGCCTGATCACAGTAGTCGAGCTTCTTGATAAAACTAGAAACTGACCTGGGAACAATCAAGAAATGATTGACTGAGTTTCTGAATCATCCACCAAATGTTGGAGAGACACGGGGCTGATGATAGAGTTTCATGTTGCAGCGGAAGAGGAGATATAAAGCTCATGATTGATTTTCATCTGATTTATATCAAAGTCTTGCTTTCAGCTCAGGCTCACACGATCTGCAGTCGCCTGCACGGTGAGCATTTCTACAAAACCATATCTAAAGCTCATTTATCCCACATAAACACAATTATAACTGTAAAGTGTTCTTTTGCAAACCACTGAACTGCAGTTTCTGTGGAACTTATTACATAATCAGCTGTTCATTGCAGATGCGATGTGAAACTGCTAAAAACCCACTTAACATGCGCAAACCAGCTGGAGCTGTGGATGTTTAGTATGTTTAGGTCTTTTCAGATTTGTTAATTTAGGAATTGGAATGAAGTTCTTAAATTGATGCTTTTTCTTTTTGCAGCTTTTCAGCTCTAAACAAGATAATATAATAACTGAGCATCTGCTACAGTCTTTTTCCAACTCATGTTTATGGTTTCTTCGAGCTAACAGACATCAGATGATTGAAATTTGCCTCACAATAACATGCAAATATTTGAACATCCATTAAGCGTACTTCTGTGTGACTGACAGCACTTAAAGTAGCTCATCTGTTCAGGAACAAACAATGCTCAATAATTCTTTGCTATGACTATTTGACCTCAGCCTGATCTGCCCTCACAATCTTTCAAGCCTGCAAGGCACGCAAGCATTTTTAATCAACGGCACTGAATTAATCCAACCTTAGAACAGAGCAAAGTCACACATTGTGGCTCACACCGAAAGCTTCAGCATCTGAGAACAATTAAACGTCTGGTTTCCATGAGAGGCTGATTTGCCAGTTGACAGTTTCAGTGGGGGGAGACTTTACACCCCACGAGTGCCCCACTGCCTGCACCAAATCATACCACCAGACAACACGCATTAGCAAAGAGCCCTGGGTGATTTTACATCACAAATTTGGAGAAAATTGTGTTGAAATTGTTCTGATCCATTTGCAGAAGTGAAGCACATTTCCTGCTGGTACACCATGCTCCCTTCCATTCCGAAATGTTCTTGAATGTGCTGTAGCGAGTGACTCAGAGCAAGCTGTACCCAGAATGCAATTCAGTGGTGAAACAGTTAACAAGTGTGAACCTGATCTCACAAAATCACACAAAATGGCCAAGTTTAATTTAATACCGAATTACATACTCGTGGCACTTAATGTATGGAAAATACGTGCCATCAGCATGGAAACAATTCCAATGTAAAGTACGTGAATAAATCGAGTGTTCTAAAAATAGCCTACACGTTATTATACATGCACATACGGTTCGTGGTTGTAAAAAAGGCTGCATTTGCTACAAAACCACTGACCTGGTAAGGCCCTATAAATATACCTTAAATGCCAGAAGTGTATTCACGGAAGTTACAAAACAAAATTTTTTAACTTTTGTTTTCACACGAGAACCATCCAGCACGTGATTTGGTGTTAAAACCATCAGGCTGATAAAACAGTAGATGGAGCTAGCCTCTTGTCACCCATTGGTTTGGGAACTTTTTGTTTTGAAGTCTTGAGTTTATATTTATGCTCATAGCAATATTGTTTTTTTGCAACCAGGGATTGGCAGGTCTTGTGGCAGAGGAGTAGCATGTCCTCATACGTAAATCTACAGATTACCGTTTTAAACGTGATTATTCAACGGTTGCAATTTGGGCACCAAGCTCTTTGGTTGGGTTTAGGAAAATGCCATGGATTTTAGTTAACATAAATACATACCTGCTTAGATTAACCTACATTACGAAGTAACGCCAGTCAAGTATGTTACATAACTTAATCTGTGTAGGTAAATTAAAATAACTAAACATTGATATTGGTTTCAAGAACAGTGGTCTCTTGGCCTGTTTGTTTGACCCTTCCATCCACCCAGACCTCCTCCCCACACGGACTTTGTTGCTCTTTATACTACCTCACCTGAATTAGTCCTTTGCTACCATCACAATTATTACAGCCCCATGAGTTCATTGTCCAAACAACCCTAACAGGTTCGTTTTGGGGGAGGACAGTCTCAAACGAAGGTACAAAACCAGTTGGTTGGCTGTAGCTTCTGCACCATATCATTTTTTTTTTTTTGCTGTATAGATAACCATAAAGCTCCCTATAAAACATATCACCACATAGTGTTGCATCTTGTGAATCATAAGATGTTATATTCCTTTAGTACCAGGTTCGGAAAGTTTCTAGTTCAAATCTAAGAGCAGTTTACCTCAAATCTTTCTGGTAAACCCCATCACTCCCTCTTCCCTAAACAACCATATGTAGCGAGTGGATGTGCTCAGCAGTCAGCAGTAGTACACTGTGGTTGCGCTTGGAAGCTCCCAGGTGTGAACTGTACAAATGTGAAGCAGGGCATGACTGAAAAGGAACACATGCTCAGTAAATCTTCCCCAGATAAATAAAGTAAAAAAGATGTTGCTCTTGTCAATGTTTAATTGGATTACAGTCCAGATGCAGGTTTCAACTAATCCCATAGAGGTCAGCCTGTATTTCTCGCTGACTGAAGAAAGGAAAGTCTCCCATTGAGGCTGTACAACTTGAACTGACCTCTCACCTCTAAGTGCTTGTGGCTCGATGCTCTAATTTTATACTGCGGGAAAGAAGAGAGGAACCAACACATCATGAGCTGAAGATGGTTCTGTTTTGTGTCTCATTAAATTAACTTCTGAAGTGTTTTTACAAAGCAGATTCCCTCTTTGTACATTAATGTTTGCACACTATCATTCCAGCATCAAACAGGGTTGAATGGCACTGAGCTGGGATTTTTGTGACCTCTAAATTAACAACAGCTCATCTACTCAAGCTCAAAATCTCCAGTGTGAAGAGTGTAAGAAGAGGCTGACTTCATCTGAGAGTAATGTGTTTTTTCCATTTGAGACAACCCCACCTCCAACACACGCACACCCCTTCCCCAGTATGGATGCTTGGATCGGATTGAATGGCTCATGTTGTAGGTGTTGCCATCTAACTGGTTTAACTGCTGCCAAGGACTAAAACCTTGTATCCTTGAGTAGACTTAATCTTGGAACATTTCATATAGACAATAGAGAGTAAAACTGAAAAAAATACAGGGAAAGTGGAGAGAAAGAATAAAGATCGGAAAACAAAAAGGTTTTATAAGAAACAGATTGCTAAACATAAACACCAATCAGTTGACAGGAGCAGAAACAGGAAATTAGATTCCCAGGAGCTGGAAAATGCATCCATGAGAGAAAAATTAGTATCAATGATTCATTGTATTTTGCCTGCCACAGTTGGATGAAGAAAAGGAGGGTGGGAATAATAGGAAAAAATGAAATCGAGAAGGAAACAAAGAAAGATAGAGAAAGGCAGAGAAAGGAAAGAATCAACCAGAGATGGAGGAAAGAGTTGGTCAGAATAGACACCCAGCACTAAGACTTCTTCCCTGCTGTGCCAGATACCACAGCAGCTTCTGTGTTGGCTTAACCACCATCTTTCCCCTTCATTCCCAGAGTTACCACCATCTCAGCTGTCTTCCAATCCCTCTCTATGGATCCTGGGAAAAGGCTGGATATGAGAGCACGGAGGACCAGTTTACCAACCCAGTTTTTCCAAACGATCAGAACTGGCCATAGCAGAATAGGGTGCAGTCCTCACACCCAAAGTGAAGTGAAGCCAAAGAAAACCAGGTAAAAGGCAGAAAAGTACATTGTGAGGATTACAGCTTCAGTATAGCTTAAGCTACTCTACTAGGTTTCTGGATGATGACATTGCTTCATGTACTGTACATCCATATTCATTGCCAGTGTGTATTATTGATGGATCAGATCTGAGACAGGAAGTCACAGAGTAAGACAAAGTAACTAACTGAACTGATCGGCTACTGCATCAAACTGTTTGCCAAACTGTGCACCAAAAGGGTATAATTTCATATTCAGCAAAGTACTTGAACCCTGATGAGCATTATATGTGTTGACGCCATAACAGTATAAATGACAGTATAATAATCATGCAGAGTGACAGAAGCTCCACTCAGCCCCTTGTCTCCTCTGAGCTTCTGTCTTGTGGGACAAATGTAACTCAGTGTCATGTGGAAATGAGCAAAGCATTCGGGAATATAGCAAAGCCACTGTGATCAATAGCGTCAGTGGATTTCCTGCTGAGTCACCTGAAACACTAGAGCCATCTAGCCAATTTGATGAGTCATTGCATTCTTGAAGCAGAAGTCACGGCTTGTCACACAGTGAATTAGAGCGGATACCCAAACCTCCCAATTATTGGATTAACATCAGAAAGAATTTAAGTCAGCGACAGCAAAAATTGTTCAAAAACAAACTTTTTAAATGTTGTGTATGGCTCATAACGGAAACCACTACAACAAAAAATGTATTTTCAGTCACTTTAGATTATTTGAAGTGAAATATTTTTGGTAAGGGTTTCCCAGTCCCAAAAGCTAACCACTGGAAACACAAAGTTTAATAATACAACATGAAACTCTTGTTTGACAGTAAAACCACTGTGTCTGCCACTTGAAATGTAACAAAAGTAGCATCAGGCCTGACATGAGCTCCTGCAGGGACCCAGTGAAGCTGGATTGGATGCTCCTACTGTTGTAGAGAAGTCCGGCTAAGATAATATACAGCCTAAACCTCTCTATGGAGGAGAACAAAGGCTCAGGAGCTGCAGGGTGGCGGAGGACTCAAGTCTCATGACCTGCTTTTCTTGAAGGCCTGACCTCACAGCTGCCCCCTCACGGGCAGGAGGAAGCTCGGACTTACAACCTGGAGACTAGCAAGAGGGGGATGCGGCCAAACTGGCGAGAGTCGCAGTGTTTTGGGGGCAATGAAAAATAATTTCCTCCTGAAGATGGGCCCCAGGGGATCCATCTTGGCCCAAAGCAGAGGAGTGTGAGCCATGCAGGAGGAATTCCAAGGCGGTGTGACTGAGAGCGTCAGAGGGAAATGTCAAAGACAGACAGCGGCGTCAGGCTGCTTTACCCCGGACCTGTTTACTCCATACCTGATTAAACTGCACTGTGAAGGAATTCAACATCCAGAGTGGAGCGTGAGTCAAACAAAACTGGCTTTAAGTCACTAATGTGCAGCGCAGAAAAGTCAAGTGGGACAATTTTATTTGAAAACCACCTTTTGGAATATGTTATGTAATTGACATACTTTCTTAATTTTACAGTAACAGAGTGCAACTTTTCTTCTCTGTGACCAATTAAATTACAATACACTTATGGGTAAGATGATACTGTTTAAAAGTGGAAACATTACCCTGATCAGTTTATGAGATCTCTTATTAGCCTCTGTGGCCCTGTTGATTTTAAAGTCAACAATTCAATGTTTCCAAAGCATGCACTACAAGGAGTTAACCATTTGTAGGACATGCTCAAACGGTTAGAATAAGCATAGAGCTCTCAAAGGGACAGTTCACCACAAAATTGAAAATACACATTTTTCATCTTACCTGTAGTGCTATGTATACATCTAGATGATTTTGGCAAGATATCGGCCATAGAGTTGCACTTTGCTTGTGGTGCTCTAAGCGCCAAAAACATACATTCAAAAAACTAACTCAATACTGCTAGCTCGCCTGAGCTAGTTTCAGTTCAACCAAGGACATCTCACACTGTAACAAGCACAGACCACGGTCCATGAGTAGATGCATGCTTCTTTCTGCATGGTTATGTGGTTAGCCGGTGTAGTTGGAAAGAAAATAGTTCCTACATGGAACTGCACATGAAACTGCTTTTGGCACCACAAGCTGAGATCCATCTAGTTTCATTATATCTGAAAGAAGGCAGCTAACTCTATGGCCGATATCTCCAACACTCCGCAACTCATACCACAACAATCTGAATTGATAAATAGCACTATAAGTAAAAGGAAAAGTATGTGTTTTTGGTTTTGGGGTGAGCTGTCCCTTTAAAGATCCCAAACGACAAGAATTCTACTGAGAGAAAGAATCCATTACTTT
>CAFUXE010000957.1:9416-54416 GCA_903364295.1 Serranus cabrilla
AAAAAAAAAAAGGTGCACAATCCACATTAAAAAAGCTAAAAAAAAATTACAATATCAGCCCCCATTTTGGTTATTGATTCATTTTTTCCCTCTTAAATCACATTTGATCACATTTGATCAACCAGATGCCAATTCATCTTTGAATTTTCTTCCATTAATTTTAATCCTGTGCTTTAGACTTTTGTTGGTGAGTGACCCCTTTGGATTGGATCATAATTGATGCAGTTAAAGTTTTTATTCCCACGATTATCAACCGTTTTTTCTCCGTTTATCATCTGTCGCAGGTTGATGAAGAATGCTGTTTAAACAGATTATGAGGGCTTCGGCAGCGCTTCATCAGATGTCAGGAACATCTTTCCTTCCTCACAGCTTTACATGTCTGACAGCAGCTTAAAATAAACCACAGCCGTGCGTAATAAGCAACAGCAGCAATTACCACCGTGAACTGAATAGGAGACTGATGGCACTGATGGGAGAGGAGGTGGTTTCTGTACAAAGGATGTTTTTATTACAAATAATAACACTTAAAGCAGTTTTGTCTGAATTGTGTCTTTGCCAGTTTGTGTTTAAAAGCATAATAACTTTATATCCACTTGTCTGTAGGGGTGTAACATTACATTGGTCTGAAACAATCCAGTATCATGGATGCATGGTTGACATTATAGATATATATCTTCATGTTTAAGACGCACCTTTATTTTCTTAACTGCGACTATTATTATACAGCTATTACTGACGATTATATTCATCTTTTTTTATTTAGGGCTCTGGAAGAGCTCAGTCATACAACTGTCAATTCACATTTTTGTTGCTTTATGTGAGATGATGTGAAAGTAACTGTAACTGTGTTAAATGGGCAATTTGAGCGTTTTACAGCCCATAGCGGAGCATACATACTCTTACGGTTCGTGGTTGTAAAAATGAGGCTGCAGTTTTCTGTTCTAGTCTTTTGGGCAAAAACGCGCCCTGGTAAGGCGTTAAAAAAAGACCATTTCAAAAGTAAAGAAATGTACTTAAATGCTGGAAGTGAAGTAGTTACAAGGATCAGACTACCGGAAGTGATAAAGCTACGCAAAAATGTGAAGAAGGGAAGTTCAGTGATGTTTAAATCACACTGTTTACTTTTGTTTTCACGTGGGACACAAACCGCGTTCTTCGGGGTGAAAGTCCAGGGTTTGCTCGACTCGTCCGCCTGCCGAGTGCAACTTGCATGTTTTATATAGGGGGAGGTGGAGTCCAATCTAAAACTTAAAAATGGATTGTATTTGGCTGCTTGTAAAAACAGCCTACGGAGTCTCCATATTGTATAGCCTCATATTGATCACAGGCTCCTTTATCAAATTGAAATTGTATTGTGGTAGACTTGGTGATATCAGCAAATACTGCATCACTGTCCAAATAATGAATATATTACCATATTGTGATGAAACTTGTGATTTACACCCCTGTTTATTTCACCAGAGCAGAAAGAGACGGCAGAATAACTACAGTATGAATGCCACTCTAACACGATGAAACATGAGAAGTAATCAGATGGTATTGTGAGCTGGCACGGCACCATCCCTCTCTGGTGGTCGGGATAATGGCAAAACAACTGCAGAGGACATATGTTGCTTCTTTGTCTTTGGTAATGAAGTGACACATTAAGGGCACTGTGGGAAACACTGCCCCGGGTCTCTGTCATTCTCCCAGAGACAGCGGTGCTGTCCTCTTCATTAAGAGTGAGGAGAGTGGTGCATTTTGGGGCAGTATGGTCAATGTTTGAGTTGCAGATGAGGAATTAGGCCTGTCATGTGGCACAAATTGCTTGTCTAAACAGTCCTCTCACTAGTCTGGGGCATAATGAGTTCCACAGAGGCTCCTGCCACCGCTGCATTGTGCAGTGCACTAATGTGACGGGGTAGCCGGGGGTTGCACATGTGTGGACCTCAGCACTCAGAGAAAGGCCGGGGTTAATGAGGTGCTTGTGATTATATGTAATATTTAATGATTGTTGTATTAGCCGCCCCCCTCTCGCTCTCTTCAAGCGCACACACACACACCTTAAGAAACACCGGCGTGTGATCATTAATCCAGCATGTGCTTGTTCTGCATGGATGCACAACAGGGACACCTTGGTGAGTGGCAGCGCAGCGTGCTGCCCTCGACACTGGTCATTAAGAGTTAATGACCTGTACGCAGGCAACTCATGCAGAATTTCCCACTTCACTTACACGAGTGTGTGCGCGTCTCTCCTGCCCCTCTGTCACTGTCATGACATGTGCATGATTACTCAATCAGAAGCTTCTGTTATCTACGTATAGGTGCTCTCTAACCGGGTGAAGCTTACTGTACATAACACGTGATAAATTTAGCATGATGGGCTGAATGTTTCCACAGCACACATCTCACCAGGTGGGTTCCCTCCACAGTCCAAAAACATGCAGCTCAGATTGAATCAGTGACTCTAAATTTCCCGTAGGAGTGAATGAGAGCGTGTGTGTCAGCTGGGATCGGCTCCAGCCCTCCTGCATGCAGACAGCTTTTGTTTTAGCTTGTTTGTTGCAAATGATGTGGTTGTGTAAAACCTCAGCACTTTGGACGGAGCGGATCCAAACACTGAGCAGGTGTATTGATAAAGTGTTGGCTTTTGCTCTGCACCCACAGTAACGAGCGCAGTTAGCAGCGTGACAATAAATCACAACAAGACATTAAAAAGTACCAAGAAAAGAAACAGTAATGTTGGAGTTCATCGATGCTTAAATCTGGAATAATTCAGCCCCAGTGCCTGATTAGTGTCCCGTCAACAGGAAGGTATTATGCTCTTTAAATCAGAGGAAGGATTTTAATGTGAACCATCAGTGCGGAAAGTGTTGAGTTTTATTGACGGTAACTGTGCTCAAAAAACCCTGCAAAATGAAAAACACTGGAAATAATATGCACATGAAAACAATATTTCTGTTTAAAAATAAAATCTCAGAGAGTGAGTATGACATGTTGATGATTGGTGTAAAAATGCACATAATCCTGATTTTATCCTGCAGATAAAGATGGAGGCACCTCCTTGAATTTTTCATAATTCATTTTAAATTTTGTGAGAAAACCATTGACATGTAGCGTAACTGCAGCACATGTAGAGATGAGCCACAAAGACAGCAAACTATATATTATATTATATTATATACTAAATTAGACATAATTACATTGTCATATTGAATGGAAAAAGCATTTTATCTATTTATGAATTTATATTCTTTCCAAAGAGGAGGGTTGTGTTGGCACAAAACAGAGCGATGCCTGTATAAAATATAATAAGATCCACTTGGAAACCTGGACAATAAAGGCCTTTCTCTTATATAAAGCAGCTTTTTATTCAATAAAGTCAGCAGCTCTCTGCTGTATAATTAACTAATTGCCTCAGCCTATTGAATAACTTTCCGTACCTATCTATAGTTGCACATCTTACCGTTACTGTACAAAAGGTTACAGGCGACCACACTGTGAATTGGCTTTATATTTAGAGCTGTCCATTCATATTATGCTAAGATGCTGATTCTGTGAATAACAATGCAGAGTGTCAAGTCAAATAGACATTTTGCGTGATGCAAAAACACGTCTACTGGAAGCTTCTCATGAGTTGCACAACAACGAGGGGTTTGCACATCGAGAGGAGAGACGGAGGTGTGCGGCGCAGAGAAACCTTCAGATCTCGCCTTTATTCCGCACTCATAACAGCCGTCCCCGGTGAGAGTGACGGCGGAAAGGCCACTGCTTTTTAATCTGCAGCTGAGCAAAAGCACTTTTCCCTGACGAGATAGCTCGAGACATGAAACGCTGATGAGAAGCTTCATTCAATTGTGGCTTATTGAAGTCTGAACAACTTTTCGACACATCCAATGCCGAGTTTGGAACGAGAGAGAAAAAAAAACTGAGCTTTAAAGAGAGTCAAACAGTGCATGAAGATGGACTGGAGGTGTTTGATTCGTCCCCTTTGATCGGCTGCTGCTGAATGAGCAAATGAGCACTTGATAAGTTTTCAGAATGAAGAAAAAGCTACAACTTTAGAGACGTTTGTGTGGAAAATTGGAGAAAATGTAAAGGCTCTGGAGAAAGCACACAGACACTCCCCCGGCTCCCCAAAATACCCCAGCTGAGCAAATACTTCTGTCAGATTACTTTTCATAGTTTCTAAAAGGTTATCTGTCATCAGCTAGCTTACCGCGTCCCCTGTTGAGACCCTGACAGCCCACCGAGATATCAGAGATAAATGGTGCTGTGAGCGTGCAGGTGTACGGCCACAATGAGCACCTTTGGTTTTTAAGAAGCTCTTTGGCATTTGACCTTTATCAGCCGAGCTTTATTGCATATGCAACCGAACACACAATGCATTTGCTATGGACACAGAGTCTCTGGTGCAGCTCTGCAGAGGGAGAAATTATTTTTAGCAGATGTCCGCCAAAACTGCTGACAATAAACAGAAATGTGTAACAATAGATTCTTGCTGGCTCAGCCTCAAGAATGATTCATCACAACAACCAAAAAAATGACCTACTTTTACATGCATTTCTTATGATTGCTATTTGTTTGTACGAGAAAAAAGGGATGACTGTGCCGTGTTTACTGGTGCGTAACACACTAATATCACAGCACAGAGATAAATATCGTCTCTGAAAATATAATACACAGTCCAGCAAGTCCAGTCTCAGCATTTATGTTGGTTTATGTATCTGGACAAGTTCAATATACTGCTGTGTGCTGATGCAATTAGATGGAGTGGAGTGTAACCTTAAGGCTACCCCTCTGGTCAGATGGTGTTGTAACATTAATGGCTGGTTAGAACAAAATCCAGCCTAAAAGAATCCACTGGAGCTTCAGATTCCTGCTTACAGGCTGAAAAAGCTCCTCTCAGTCCTTGTAGTGCAAAATATCCAAGTTTAAAAATGTTGATTTCTGTGTTGGATGCAATTCTAATCAACATGCTTATATAACAGGAAGGCTGATTTCTGTTCTTTTTACCCAGAATATCTAAATCTTTTACTACATCACATATAATATCCAGGGTGCACTTCTTCTTTAATGCTTACTGTAGGTCATCTTTCCTTCAGTGTTTTGATTTAAACATCCCTTATGGAAAAAATATGTAAGAAAAAGCAGAGAAAACAACATCTCCAACCTCATATGAGCAATTTGCAGCTTGCAGTACAGCAGAGGTTCTAAAAATAGCATACTCATTATTATTATTATTATTATTATACACATACTTCTGTTAAAAAGGCTGCAGTGTCTGTGAATTTATGACACAAAACCACTGACCTAGGTTTAGGGCAAAAAACTTCCTGGTCAGGCGTATAAAAGACAGTAAATAAATGTATGTAAATGTATGTATGCTTTTTTGCTGCCTGTACAAACGCTCTATATTGTTGTTTTAGAGGGGAGACCAGCCTGCTCATGTCTTCCTGGAGCAGTTGCTTTAAAAATACGACTCTGAACTTGGCGCCACGCTCAGTCGTATAAAAACAAAATGAATATTTAGATGTAATAAAACTTGACATACAGTAAATGCAGATGGAAAACTAGCCCTTCCCTTCGTTGAAAGTTCTATAAACCTCGAGAGAGAGCGATCAGGTAAAGAAGGCGTTTTGTCTGTGAGAAAGAGAAGCTGTTTCGACAACAAACCAGTGGACACACACGGCGCCTGTTGTTAACAGCGGTCCATCGGCTGTTTTTCTCCTGCATGCTATTGGATTCTGAGCAGCTCAGCTGGCGGAGTTAGAGGTTAAGGGCATCTTAATGGTTGTTGTTGTTGGAGGTGTTTGTTTACTTATTCTACCTGATTTGCTGACAGGCTTTTCACTGACGGAGCTGAACAAGTGTTGAGTTTCACGTGGAAGAAAAGCTGTTTGGACAATGAGGACGTTTGCACCGTATCTGTCTTAATATCTTTGGTCCGCAACATTGCACGATGACAGTCCGACCAGAAACTTTCTTATCTTCCTGCTGACAAACAAACCAGACCAAATAGGCTTAACCTCCTATAATAGTAATAAAGAAATCATATCTAAAGCTTTATAGTTTTATACAGGTCTAACACAGTCTATTTGTACATTACCTTTGTTTGACACATTGAAAGTCTGGTATCAAATTTTGCCAAAAACTAAACATGTAAATCAGCAGAGCAGATACAATAAGAGTCGTGCAGCCAACTGGCTCTGACGGAGCAGAAGTTTATTACTTCACACAGAAGAATCCCATCCGTCATTATAAAAACGGCACTGATATTCTGTCAAACTCACCCATTCAAATCTTTTTTTTTTTAAAGAAAATATTTTCTTTTACTTTTCAAATATGAATTAAACATTGAAGTGACATTTCGCCAATGCAACACATAGATATTAGAATGACAAATTAGCTTGAAGAGCAGCAGTTCAAATGAATAATTTATCTGCACAAACACTGCATACTCAAGTCTCTGAGAAGGAATTTTAATTGTCTTAAATTGCTTTGCTTTAAAAAGGCAATGTCTATATAATGAAACTGTGGATCACTGCTCTTTGTGTGAAAGCAGTTCATTATTAATATGTCAGTCATGAATGCGAACTTGACTGATAGCTGGGTGTAAGAAAAACGCTACACGCAGGAAATGGAAAATAGGTCATTGAGTAGAACAAAGAAACTAACACGCATGTTGATTACGTCTGCGTGGAGAACATGTTTTCTGGTTGTGTAAGAAAGTATTTCCAGCACCCTCAGGTTAATGTAAAGCACAGGATGCATGAGTAAATGTAAAACCTTCCAGCAGAGTAATCATTGAAATGTATAGACATGTTTCTACAGTGTAGGAAAAAATTTTCACTTATTTGCTGTTGCAGTAGAAAAGGAAATGTCAGTTTAAACTTTGCTCCACACTGAAAATATCTCATCAATATCTGTTGGATTGCCATAAAATGTTAAAAAAATGCTATGTCTAATATTCATGAGGCCAAAAGACTAAAGAAACCTCTAACCTTTCATTTAGTGCCACCAACAGGTCAAGATTATTATTTTTTAACTATACTTTTTTTTTTTTTTTTTAAAATGAAACACCGGCAGCAGCCGTTTAAACTGCCTTCACCAGGCTGACTGACAGCAGAAATGTACTGAAATGACTGATTTACTGAATAGTCTTAATGCCGGCTTCATGTGAAGAAATCAAAGTTGTTTGCATGTATTGATTAATTGTAATATGCGCGCAGTGAAACAGAAACACAGACTGGGAGTCTTTGCTAATGAACATAGATGCAGTTAATTAGCTCACAGTATATACAACAGGATAGATGTGTGATTAAACAGATGTGTAAGCAAAAAACGCCCATCTCACGTCCTCACGGTGGTTTTGACACATTCACTAGAAATAAATCCTATTTGTTCCATGACATGCACGAGTCATAAAAACAATCCTAAAAAATGCGTCCACTGGGGACTCGACTTTAGTCCTCCGTCCTGACAATTTAGCTACTGTAAAGCACGAAATTTGGTTTGGGTATTGTTGTAGAGTAAAGCATATATTTGCTGATTTGCTCTCATAACGGGTCAGGTTGAGTGCAGTCAATAGTTCAAAAAATGAAAATTCTGATTAATATCCAACATACAAAGTATAAAAGAAAGTATGAAAGCTGCAAGGATATGATAGTCCAGCGTGATGTTTCACTGTGGACATTGTGAAATGATCAACTTGGTAGACATGATGCTAAACTCTAACGGCCCAGTGCCGAACGTGGCTCATCTTCAAGATTACATGGCTGGTTAGTCTGTTTTTCCTCTGCATAGAACTGTGTTTATAAAAAAAACAACAAAAAAAAACAATTAAAAGTTACTAAGATAAATGCTTCCTTGTAGCAGAGACGCTGTGAGGCAGCAGAACATCCTTGTGGTTGTTTTTCATTTCATATTGAAATTAAATAATCAAATTAATTGGTATCCATGATCATGTCGCCTTGTTAAAACAATTAATTAAGTCAGTAGCCTACAAGTTAATACAGTCTAAGTTTCCAAACACTGCATAACCAACTGCATTATTAATTGGCAAAACTTAACATGCACACGCTGAAGCTGCAGCAGGTACACAGAATAACCTCGCTGTGCTCCGCTCTCATGACGTGTCACGTCCGTGTGTTTTGGCCGTTAGCCTCATTATTAATTTTACATTAACAGCGTTTAAGTACAATTCTTTCTGCAAAATGAATAAGAGCTCGTGATGCTGTGCCTCTGGAGTCGGGACAAACATGCCTCTCTTTATTAACAATAAACGTGACTGACCTGCAAAGTTCAGGCGGCGGATGTGCTTGAGCAGGTGAGTGCCGTTGATGGGATCCATCCTGGCGCAGAGGCCCACCCTCCCCGGGCACAGCTCCTGGTGCATGTTGTGCAGGGCGTGAGCCATTGCATAGACTGCATCGATCACAAACTGCACCTTTCCCTCCTGCTCGTAGTTGGAGTCCTTTCCTATCCGCTCCTGATCTGTAGGACACAGACAGATGTTCGTTAGACATTATTAAACTCTGATCACGTGTGTTTAAATGATGGGAAATACATGCTGCGCGGTCGCCCATTTGGCACGTTATTAACCATGTCAAGTGCGAGGTTGAATCACACATTTGTATCCATTTAGTTCAACAATCCTGAGGGAGGCCGGAAAGGATTTCACAAGTAGATTTGAAATGATCAGTAATTCTATCATCCACATCATGCAATCAAGAAAAATGTGTTCACTTAAGGACTCAAGTGGTTTTAATAAACGGGTCCAACTTCTAAAATCATCTACTTGTGGGTTCATTCCTGACCCTTGTTTGAAGTAGACTGCTGATGAAGCAGCAGATTTAGTGCTTGTCGCAGACAACTCGTATCCATGATTGTACCAAAAGATTTTTAAAGAGATCCATCTTGAAACTCAATTAAAGAAAATCTTGAGGATATTTCATGTGTTTGCCAACAGTCACTAAAACGTATCTTTCGACCCTCGTGTCACCAGGGGGGGAAGAAATATTCAGATCCTTTACTTGAGTAAAAGTACTAATACCACACTGCAAAAAATACTCCATTACAAGTAAAAGTCCTGCATCCAAAGTTTTACTTCAGTGAAAGTACAAAAGTATCAGCATCAAAATGTACTTAAAGTATCAAAAGTAAAAATTGTGCTGACTCCAACTGTTAAATATATTCCAGATATATTAGCACCATTTTACTGTTGTCATGGCAGCGCTCATTTTAACTACTTAATATACTTTTATGTGCTTTCATTTATTTAAAAAAAAGTGTAATATGTTTTTATATAAATCAAATATCTTTATTTTAAATCTGGACCTGAAAAGTAACTAAAGCCGAGTAAAAAGTACTATATTTACCTCTAAAATGTAATGGATAGAAGAATAAAGTTACATTAATGGATATACTCAAGTAAAGTACAAGTAGCTCAAAATTGTACTTGAGTAAATGTACTTAGTTACATTCCAGCACTTTGTTCAGGTGGGACAGGACAGTTCTGTGCAAACTGCTTTCAATGAGCTGAAGAAAAAGCTTTGCTCCTCTGTGAGACTTATTCTCTGGGCTCTGAATGGGCCTTGCCTCGTGCAATTAGCTAGAAGGTAAATATCTGGATTGCTGCAGAGGAGCAAATCAATTCCAATATCTGGAGTGCAGGGTTTTCTCCTTTGGGAAATCTCATCAGTTAAAAACAAAAACTCTTTCTGGTCCCTCCAGAAGGAGTGCATGGATTTCCCTCTGAGTGGATCCGTACACATTAGGTCCTGGACCTACATCTCTCTTTCATTAACTATTACCTGTATGCCTCGTGCCGCTTTCCATTAGCAACTTTAAAAACCGGATATACGTTTTATTGTGATCGACTCCTGACTTGCTTGACTGAGTGTCCGACTGTGAATTAAGTCCGCGAGGAATCAGAGCGGCAGGAAATGGAGACATCCATTCACAGGACGGGGATAATCCGCTCATAGGCTCAGTGTAATAACTTGTGATAGGAGTTTATTAATCCGGGCCCAGGTTGTTACTCTGGTTATTGTGGTTGTTAATTGCTGTGAGGAGGTGGGCTCTGAGACGGAGATACAACACGCCAATCCTGACTCCTCCTTTCTCCTCAGGAGCCTCGAATCTGAAAGCCGTAACTGCTGTGTGAGCAGAAACAGACTACAAAAAGCAGGTGTGTTCGACTGAGATTAACAGCAGACTAATTACCAGGGATGAGCTAATGTTGGAGCTGCATATAGTTATAAACATGCCAAATGGAATTATTAATTAAGCTTTGCAAGTTAATAAGCACACATCGCAGGATGTGCTGCTGACATTTCTAAAATAAGAATAGACTGGTGGGTGTGAAATGACATGATGGTGTGTGAAGCTTTTTTCCACCATATTTAGCAGAAAAAAAAGGTGTAATATTAGAATATTGATGTGGCTGTGTGGCTGTGTGGCGGTGCCCAGAGGATCCAATGCAGAGAATTTTGGTTTGACATAATAAATGAGTCTGTTTGAAATATGTATTGGTAAGATTAACTAAAATAAAATAGTTTTCATAAAGTTATTTGTCACAATTTGGAAGTAAAGAAACAAAATGTGTTGTTCTAGTGGTTAATCTGACATTTCTTGTTGATAATTTTCTTTCCCCATAACATTTTCAACATGAAAGGTTTCAAACACAAAAGCACTTTAAGTTGCAGAATTAAAAAATAAAAGTAAGTGAGAGGTTTTGTGATGCATACAAGCTGCATCACTCAAAATGTGGCCTGAAAGGCATATTTTAGCTTAACCCTCTGAAAAAGTATATATTGTTTTAAAGGTCGCCAAAGATGCATCATTTATCATAGGAATAAACTGTAAATACAGGCTTTATTCTCCAATTTGAACTTCCTGGCAGTCCTTGAAGTGATCATATATTACAAAAGTTTCTGTTAGAAAAACTAACCAAAACGAAGCTTGAAATTGTGATATTTCTGTCAAAATCACTTTATTCTACATGGACACATGACTAAAATTCAGAGAGAACTGCTGGCTGTTTACACAGAGTTGAGAGGAGAGGACAGGCATGTGGAGAATCCAACTTGCAAAAGTCCTGTAAATAAAAATTCCATTTTGTAAAAGCAGCTCGTCACAGACAGGCAGCATGATACAGAGTGGACTTATAAAAGCTGCCCTGAATAAAATGTATGTAACACTTTACATATTACATGTTCAAACTTGTCCCCGCTGAGGTATAATCACCAAAATAACCCTTTTCATACTGTGGTGTGATGTTAAGTGACTCATTGTTGTGTTTTATGTGAAAGTACAGTCACATTCTGTGACATGTGAACAGCAGGAGCTTTTCTGCCTCATAGTTTCTGCTGTTAATGTGTTGGACATGTAGATATGATGTGTAGGTAGCGAATGAATAACCAAACATTTCACGACAGAACGACTCATTTTCCATTCAACACCTGTCGTCTTCAGGTTCAAGCAATTTTCAATCGCCACTTCAATCTCAAAGAGCTCTAGCCCCGAAATCAGCAAAGGTCTCCTCCTGCTCGCCATCTTTCATTTAGTCCAGCTCCAGCTCCTCGCCGCAGACCAGAGGCGTTTTAATGCCCCCGATTATCTCATGAGCTTTTGAAATGCATGAATTATTGTTGGAGGTTACGGCTCAGTAATTAAGGGCCACAGGGCCTTGATTGGACAGAGATTGTCACAGTTTGGCCGACATGCTTATGCCACGGGGAATCCTGCGAGCCAGAATGGGTGTGAGAGTGATATTTTTCTTGCAGGCTTGGAAGGCCACCCACACTAACTTTGTATTGTCTCTTCTCCATAAGACCATCTCCCTTTCCCCCCCGTCTCTCTCCCTCTAGCTCCCTGCTCATTGGCATTTTGGCTCTTTCACACACATTTTCCAGGCCGGCATTTTGCTTTCAGAGAAATCCATTCAGATTAAGCAAAGCAGAAGCAAAGTGTGGGTGTCTTCCACTCTGAGGTGTCACACAAGACAATTTGTGACAGTGTGTGTGGGCTCAGACCTTTGACCATTTTTTCAGCTTGCGATTGGCCACAGGCCATTCAGTTCTTTCCTGCCAAAACAGTCGAGCTGCCTCTTAAATTAATCTGACACTGGGGCTGTGTGTGCTGCTCCTCTATTTCATTATTTGGCTCATCTTAAAATTTCACTTTATATCTTCTCATATCTGAATTTACAGCTGAAGCTGCTTTCCGTGTTTTCCCGGCTGGGGCTCACAGCTATTTCCTCTATTGATTAATCTGTTAAATATATTTTTTATTAAATGTTTAAACTATAAAATATATATAAAAAGACATGAAAAATGTCAGTCACAGTTTCCTAGAGCCAAAGATGCCTACTTGCTTTTTCCAGCTGAAACCCAAAGATTTAGATTTAGAGAAAAAACACCAGATCTTCACATTGGAGAAGCTGGAACCAGCTAATATTTTAGCAAACAAATTTCTTAGTGATGGAATTATTATTAGATTGAGATTAGATTTCTACCTTTGAGCCAAAAGACTCATTGAAAAAGTGCAATTTTCATATTACAAGAGTCCCAATTTTAAGGATGAATTACAACATTTAGGTCTTAACAAGCTGGGAAAAGAGTTTTGTCACCATCTGCTGATACTTATCAGCTATAAAGACACAGGGACAGGTGGATTTAGTCAGAGGTTTCTAATCAACATTGATTCTTTGAGTTGGCCAAACTCCAAAACTCTTTACTGTTGTCTACTGTATATGTTCCCTGCATGTCTGTTCGATTTCACTTTCAGTCAAGCGGAGACGCAGGGGACACATATTTATTTTCTATCAATCCATCCATCTTAATCTGATACAGATATATTGAAAATCTTGATTGTGGTTTAAATATAAATGTATACATCAATACTGTATATACAGATCAAGTACAAATGATCCTGTCTATCTGTCAGCCCTGCCGGGTTCAGAGCGGTTTAGGATAATGAATGAATGAGTGTTGTTAAAGATAATTGGTGAGTATGTACAGATATAAAAAGGTCAGTGCAGGTTGACTTTGTCTTTATGCTGGTTGCATCTCATTGGACGCCCTTTTTTGGTCACAACAGATCACAGATCTTGCTGCTGTCTTTCTCCAAACAGATAACGGAGTTTTTTGTTATCGGCCAATGTCTTGTTGGACAGTTGTGATCTGTGGGTAGCGTGTGTCTCTGATGTCTTGGTAGGGTTGGCAGGGAGCTGAAATGTGCAGCTCAGTTTCCACCTCCTGCTGTGTGCAGTGGGTAAAGTCTTTCTTCCATCTATCCATATCTATATCGATATCTGCTAGAACATGACTGGAATCATGCCTACAGTACAGTAGGTGGTGGCATTATTCCTCAACAGTTGCAATAAAATGAGAAAAAGTAACTATGCACAGTTGAGGCAGAAAGTACCAAAACATTTCCTCCAAAAATTTGGTGGATGAAAAGCACCAGAAAGCAGGAAATGAAGCATTTGCTGCTCAAAGTGTCCAGAGGGAAAACCTCCAGACCCTCCACTTGATTTCTGAAAGATAGTCGAAAATAATCTCTGTCTTGCACTTTAATACACAGGATGGCCGCATCACGCTCAGACAGCGATTGGCTCTCGAGTAGAAAGCTCAACAGTCACGCTGGCCAAAAATAAAGAAAAGATTGGTGCGTAATGCCTCCAGGAAATGGCCAAAAACAATTAGATATTTTCCTCAAATCACTCAACCCTATTCTGTGTTGTATTTATTTCCATCACACAAAAGAAAATCCCCCACCTCTAACCCAATGCATGCTGGGAAAGGCTCCAGCCTCCTGCAACCCTGAACAGGATAAGCGGTTTAAAAAATAGATGCTTGGATGAAAAAGCGAGGCACATGCTTGGTTTATCTGCATTGCTGTGCTTCCTGCTGCTCCCACATCATTAATATGCAGGAGAAATAAGGAGCCTATGAGATGGGTCCTTGCTCTACCTTACCGCTCCTCTCCACATTAATCAATATCAGCTTTACATCTCCTTCATTCACATATAAAAGACAAGGCTCCCTTTTTCCCCAGTCACTCATGCCCTCCTTATCCTTTGATCACGTCGAGCAGCCTAACCCTCTCAGGACACTGATAATTCTGCAGCATGCCCCATGTGGCTCCCTCACAGCTGCCTCAGAGACTCGGCAAAGCTCTCCACCAGTGGAGAGGCTCCACGAGTGTCACACTTTAACCTCAAACAAATGCTGCGAGACTCCCTCTCCCCGTGAAGCAGAGCCGATAGTAAAGTTTAACACTGTAATGAGAAAGGAAAGTCAGAGAGGAGCGACTGACTGAGTGTAGCAGGAGGAACGCGGTAGGTACCTTTATAATGCAGAGCGCTAACCATGCTAAGATCATGACGGCGACCCCGCACGGAGTTTATTCAGAGTAAATGATGTGCACGCACATTTAGAGTACAAAGAGTTAGTCAAAGTATGCAATCATTAAAGGATGATTTACTTTTACATTAACTCTGACTGGGTTTTTCATGTCTTACAGCATTAGTGATCACCTCAGTCAATTATCTGGTTGACTGCTCCAGATTTAGGTGCTGCGTGTCTCAGAATCAGTTTATTCAACAAGGTGGCAGAAATGTTCTTTTAGCCGGTTTACAGTTTCATTCTTTCGTATTTACTTTTATGTGGTCGTAACTTTTTAAGGCCTCTCGTCTTTTTGTTTACAAAGCTGCAGATAAAATATGAATCTAGTGAAAAGCTTCACATTTCTAAGCAGTCCTGTGTTTGTTTTAAAGGATACATCTGGTGATATTTTACACCGTTCTCGTTGTTTGTTTAAGACTCTTTTAAAGACAACAATGAATCTATCCCACTTACAAGCATAGCTTTGTGATACCGGATATCTTTTTCCTCTCATTTCATTTTATTTATTTATTTCTAAAGTACAACGTGGATTAATCAACATTAATGTAAAAGTGGCTGCGTTAGCCAGCTGACTAATTTTACAGCAGCAGTGAAACCAGTGAGGTGATAGTTAACATTTACCGACAGAAAACAACGAGACGCCACAAAATAAGCTTCTAAAGAGGATCATGCATAGCAACAGGAAGCAGCTAATCATTAGTGTCGAAATGCATCAATAATGTTCACTATTCTGTACATGCAGCCATGCAAGAGGCATCAAAACAAAGCCAAGCTGTACTAATTATATGGACATTTTTTGACACATGCAGAGATGCAGAGCACCAAAAAGCAACAAGAAAAAAACAATCATGCTGCACAAAATAAGGCATCTACAAGTTAGTAGGATGGTTATATGTCACAACAAAGCAAACATTATGCAGCACAGGTTGGAAAACATCTATAGAAGCACATACCAGAGTTAGAAAGTGCTAGTTTTGCAGATCTGACTGACTCTCTGAGCAACAGAGCTTCATTGTCGTCCAAAAACTATTAAAACTACATCAGTGAACCACAATGTTTCACTGATGCCCATTTTCCACCACACAAAATGTTTCTATGGTCGCACTTTAAGGAGCTTTGCAGCAGAGATTTACATCCAGAAATAAAATTTAAAAGAAGTTTTGTTGGCCATCGAACCCATGGAGAGAGGGCTGCAGGAATTTGGTTAAGATGGTAAAGTTTTAGTTCTTCCTTGTCAGCTAGTATCGGTCATGTAGTTGGGAAGAAAAGAACAGTTCATATATTATCCAGGAAGATGCGGGAAATAGAAACAGTGGATCAGTCGAACCTGCAAGTTCAGGTGGAAATAAAATGGAAAATCTGTGAATAACTACCGGACAACTCAAGGTTCTTCATCCAGTTTATATGGATAAGCTTTACATGGAATATTAGCAGAAAGCAAAGAATTTGGTCAAAACCGGAACATTTACATTATTTTTTCATGTCAGCTTGTATCGCTCATGTTGTCCGTGAGCAAACAGTTCATATATTATCTGGGACAATGCAAATCAGTGAAACAGAGATGTAAGTCTGGTTTTCGCTTGTCAAATCTCATTCAGCGAAGGAATTCCCATTAAACCCTTTTTGAAAGGCCAAGAACCACCTCAAGCTAGTGGAACAAAGCGTTTCTGTGCAATTAAGTTTTACAACATGTGCATAAACATTTGTGAACAGAAACACGCCAAGTCCGAAAAATAACCAACCTTCTCCTTTAAAACCTAAGGTGTTGAATTCCACTGTAAAACTTACAACTTAATATTTCTTCACTTCACTGTTCTAATAAACTAATGTAAATACTTGTAAATGTTCCAGTAACCTTCCATATTATGACCCCGGGGACAGCAGCGTGAAACTCTCTTCAGATTCAAGACCAAAAGCTCAACTCAACAACAGAGAGACGGCGTGTTTGTGCCAAACTCAAACCCCTGCGCACACACTGTTCCATATGTTCCCCCTCAGTTATTGAGAAAATGTAAACACGTGTTTGGAGCGTTATCCGGAGTGCTGATCAGACGGCACGCTCCTGAACCGTCACTGAAGCTCCCCAAAGGAGCTCATCTGTGTTCTCGCCAGAACTCCCGCTGGCAGGTAAGCAGGGGTCACTCCTTCCAATCTTAAGACTAACTCATCTATCAGTATTATCTTATCCACCTGAGTGTTTGCCTACATGTAGCGCTCTGTGAACACGATGCCAGCGGTTGGCTGTGGAGCCCACCTCTTGAGTAAAAGCTGAAGCTTCTCTCTGATGCATTTTGTGAGTCTGTACTGTTTTTAGTTGGTTAACGTTTGGCACAGACCTCCCTTTGTGAAAGTCTATAAATAAATAAGCATCAAAATTCTCTACACTCCTTCTCTGTTATTAATGGATGATATTACAGATATCTTTACAGAAAACATATGAACTCCTTAACTGCTGCACCTGCTCTTGAGTTTGCTCCCCTGGAGCTAAGGTCATAGATCTCTGTCTTGTTCGTGCTGTTTACACTCACCAGCCACTTTATTATGTACACCTGCTTAACTGCTTGTTAACACAAATAACTAAGCAGCCAATCACATGGCAGCAGGTCAATGCATTTAGCCACATGATAGTGTCTCACAAAATGCTAATGCTAACTGGGTCGGATCACAGTCATTTGAAAACAGACCGAGACTCCTTTATACAAGTTGTCTAGGAGCGTTTGTTTGTGTTGGTCGGCACCACAGTACGATTGCAGTGTTTACAAGTGACCAAACGAACCGCAACAAGGATTAAACTGCACCAGAGTTCAACTGAAATGGACTTAACTTTGGGTTAAGAATTCCCCTAAGAAATAGGACCGTTCCTGGTTCTTGCAGTGTGGACAGAATCAAAAGGAGATGCTTAGATTTATGAAAAAGTCCCAATATGCCTCATGGTTTAATGTCCTGTATTGCCTTCTTTCTCTGCCTCTTTCCCAGGTCGTCACTGTCAATAAGAATTTTCTCTCAATTGATTTATCTGATTAAAAGGTAATATAATTAATAAAATGTATGCAATGATAACTGCTTGAATTACATACAAACTGGTGCCATCCTACCAATTTAAAACTAAACATGCATCAGAATAACACAGTGTTTTATCTTGCAAAATCATCCAAACAGCCTCTTACTTGTTATTCACAGCAGAAGTGGGCAACAGTTATAATCTTCTTGCTTTATTATATAGAGTGGCGTAAATATATAATGATATTTGACATTTTCAGAAATTTGATTGAGAGACCTTTAAGAGATAAACAATCAGGTGGGAATGTCTGATGGGATGGAAAATCAGTGAATTAACTACCTGACAAATCAAGCTTCTTCATCACATTGATATAGATTCGCTTTATATGGAATATTAGCATAAAGCCGTCCTGCTCACTGATTGGTCTATTACAATCAGAGGCATTAAATGGAAAAATCTAACCTGATATAAAAGCTACAGCGAAAATCTGAGAGTTAACGCATTACTGTCAGCTTGTGGCGTCTACATCTCATCACCCAGCTATAATGAACAGCCATTACTGCTGCATATAGCACAGAGAGACACTGCTGGTTGATTAGGAGCACCTACATAAAACACCTCGAGTGAGACACTTTAAAAACGCCTTGAAATTAATATTGCCTTCATGAAGGCTGGAGTGTTTTGTTGTTGTTTAAAACTGTTGTTGACTCAACTTTATAGTCATTTTTAGGAGATAAAGTGATGTTGAGCTGTACTGCTCGACACTGAGAGCTTTATATTTTGTTAAACTCATTAACTCATTTATATTATTGATATAATCATTTGAATGAGGAAATAATGTGCAATAATTCAATTAGTAACATATTAGTACATATCTCTATTAACTTCAACTTCATGTCTATACTTCTATATTTTATTTCTATTTGTAGATATCTCTATGTACTTAAAACTGGTTGCATTTGTATTTTAAATTGTTGTCTATTTAGTGTTTTTTTTGCGCCCTTTTTAACTTTTTAGACTTATTTCTATTTCTTATACAGCAGCAACTATAACAAAGCACTTTTCTGCTGGGGACCACTAAAGTATTTCTGATTTTGATGATAAATAACTATCAAATCAGATAACTAGTATAAATTATGATATATTTATTCCTACATCCACACAGGTCTTGCTTGCATTAAGCAGAATGTCACTGCACACATTCATAAATGCTGCTGCTCTGTGATGCACTGGGAAAAACAAAAAAAGACTAAAAACATTTTTGCCCAGATTCCCTCTTTGATGTTTTCTTTTAAAGTCTGGAAAAGCCATTTCATAATTCATGTGTGGACGTTGTGTTCACATTCTGTCACGACACGTTCTTGTTTATAGACACCAGTATCTGTGTGGAAAGCAGCGTATGCAGATTGTGCACACACACGTCTGGCTCGGGGGCAGTGTGGTGGCTCGGCGGTTAGCACTGTCACCTCACAGCGAGAAGGTTGTTGCTTTGATTCCCTCGAGCGAGAGCGATTTCCACCTAAAGACACGTTACTGAGTCGGACAAGAGACTCAAAATTGCCCTGAAGTGTGAATGTGAGAGCGGCTGATTTGCCGACTTGTGTCCTGTACTGACGCGCTGATCCGTCCGGTTGCTGCCCTCCTGCCGCACAGGCCGGAATAACGTTACGCAACATGCTGTTTTTCATTATGTTTGTTTGTGGCACATTATTCTGTCCTAGATGTAAAGTGAAAAGTGTTTAAATTTCAAACACATTTTGCTTTCATTTCAAGTTTGTGTGGGCATAATATAGGGCTCAATGACATTAAATTGATATAGCACTTTCCTCGATACCCCCGAGGCAAGAAGCTGCCATGTTTGAAAAGTAATCTGAAATCAAATGTTTGTTTATAAGTGTCAATCATCCTTTAATTTATCTGCATTAGAATGACTGCGTCTGTGAGCTCAGTCCTCAGCTGGCCTCGTCTCCTTTTTTAGAGAGCAAACATTAGTGAGTGCAGATAAAAAGCCTGGTTCCTTAAAATAAGTCATGGATATGAGACAGAGGTTTATGATTCTGCTGTAAGAGTCCAATTACAGAGCTTAAAGTTCTGTCGCCCCTGTTCCCCGCAGGCAGGGGGAAGTTAAAAGGCTCTGGACAAGATAGAACACTGATTTGAGCTTCTAGTTGATGTTTCTATTATAATTTTATATTATCCAGAAGATTCGTGATCTCGTCTGACTGTTCGGTGACAGAGTCTGGTGAATGCTGCGGCTTTGTTTGCATCACGGCTGCACAGACTTATTTCTGACGCATCGCCCGATTTAAGGCGCTTTCGGGTCGACAAAGATCTTAGTAGGAGCTGTCAGAAGAAAGGAGGGTGGCATGATGAAGATCCCCATGTATATTATCTACATGTGCAGTATTTTCAGTGGTGGAAAAGTATTCAGATCCCTAAAGTAAAAGTACTAACACCACACTGTGAAATTGCTCCACTACAAGTAAAAGTCCTGCATTCAAAACTTACTGAAGTAAAAGTACAAAAGTATCAGCATTGACAAGTAACTTAAAGTACCAAAGTAAAAGTGAATGAACCCACTCAGTTTGTTTTATATTCTGTAATGAGGTTTAATTTACAGAAATGTGTAATAATTTTTGAATCTATCATGTTTTTCATGTTATGTAAATTTATAGTAAACTGAAGCATCCATGTAAATCTCGGCATGAAAAGTAACTAAAGCTGTCGGCTAAATGTAGTGGAATAAAATTACAATATTTACATCAAAATGTAGTGAAATATATAGATACATAAAATGTAAATGACCTGTTAGAGCTGAGGCCCTTAAAGCCTCCCTGCTCTGCCCGGTTCTTTAGTCTATACTTGGCTTTTACAGAAAACTCAAAACAACGGAGTAAAGTTTACCATTTATTGAAAGAAAAACCAGATGTAATGAGCAGCTGGACTCTGCAATGACCATACCAGAGCACAATACAGAGTGAAGAACAATTTCTCTTTTCACAGTTTTTCTTCTGGGTTTTGGACAAACCCCCGAAAACAGGTTGGACTTTGCATGTGGGCAATTTGGGACCCAGCAGCCAACCAGAGCTGGTCACCTAATGTAAAACTTTCATTACAGAATTTATGTTGTTTATGCAGATGTGTGTTGGTCCTGGAATAGCTCTGCAGTCTTATGTAGATCTAGCCAGCTCACAGAAGATTTACAATGTAAAACATTGACTTTTATGACCTGAAACTTAACAAAGGAATGTTGCCTTAAAATGCTCCTCTCCCTTCAGTTAAATGATTATATAGATACAGCTACACGCATTAACCCTATCTGCTAATCAGCTGACTTCCTTACCCTAACATCGCAGTGCTTTCAGGTGAATTTTCCTCTTCCGTTGATAATGTCTACCTGCTCATTATACAGAGAGGAATGAACAAACAGCACTGCCTTGGTCAGCGATGATGTGATTCATGTAAGAATTTTATTTTTCTTTAATTTTGTGGACTTTTTGTGTTCTACGTTTCTAAGCCATTTATCAGCAACATGTTAAGTGGCCTTTATTATTTAGTTATTTCAAGTGGAGAATCTCATCAGTAGTGAACATAAGAGGCTTTTTCTGTATTTCTGCAGATTTTTCTTCCAGCAAGCACCAGAGGCTGAGAAACAGCACGAAGTACAAGGTGCTAACAAGACAGTAAAGGCTAACAATCACAGATGAGCTGTTAATATCAGCTGAACGTCGTCATTTATAGATGTGGATGTGTGAAGTGACTGATTGATGTGGTTTTTGCTGTGATTAAATCAGGTTCACTTGCCTGTAACTTTGCAGCAGTGGGTCATTTTTGACCCGGGAAAAAACACAGATTCTATATATTACAATTAAAAACTCAATGAAAGTAGTGATTAATAACTTTTTTTGTGTACTAAAAGCATGGTAAGGAACCATCCGTGTTACCTTAAGACAACAGAAACCCTTATTTCTGACATAAAACATTTTGTAAACGGATCAGATTTTACCTGAGGGGAAACAGGATATTTAAATTAACTGAGAATTCTGTGAGAAAAACCTACAGATAACACTTTTTTATACCCCATCTTTAAAATATATGTTGTACTACTTAATTGCTGTTTAAATCTTAATGAAATTTGCAGCGATTTTCCACCCCAAGACAGATTGTGCTCTCCACAGCTGTGTAACGTATGGCACTGAGCCCGAAGCTTTAACCATGCAGCCCAGCTGAGCCATTCACTTGTTATAGCCATGTGGGTAAACACACTAGACTCAGCAGAAATAGAGTGCAGCACTGAAATGAGCTGTGAGATTAACTGTGAGTTTGAATATTGAATGTATAGCTGCTCCAATTTTTATAGGTGGGCAACGCTGTCAAAACACTCGGCGAGCCAAATGTGTCGCCTCCCTCGGCACTTCAGAGGACTGTTTTCACATTCGTTAAAAGTTTGAACAAACAGAAACGTTAAATAGCTTCTTCTTTTTTTTATCCCAACAGGAGAGTCATCTTACTTGTGCACTTCTTCAGGCCGGACCCTTTCTTCACGGCGTGACGGCTGAGCTTGCAGCTGAAGTTGTTCTCCCAGAATTCGGCAAACCAGATATTCCGTCTGTTGTTTTCCAGCGTTCGGCTGATGAAGTAACGATCAAACCCTAGACAGATCAATGGGTTCATTGTCAGTGACACAGTGAGTGACAGTGTAAACAACAGCGCTTGTACAGTCTGCGAGCTGGAGCTGTGATGTGTTTACAGTATAATTGATTGAATATTGCATATGTTCAATTTACTTTGTTGCTTTGTTTGACTGAATTTGAGTTTTTACACCTTTGATGATCAAACGATTAATGGTTAGGCATTACAAAGCGACTTTCATTGTTGTGCAGACAGATCCAGCTCTGCATCACATGAAAGGATATTTCCCTGAAACATGCCCATTCTCTTATTACACAGAGATATCTGTTACATGCACAGTGCTCCTCTCTGTACCTCTGATGGACTGCCGCTTGGGCAGGATGGTGACTGCTCCCTCTGCCATCTCCTCCTGGTGCACAACCGGAGAGATCTTTGAGCCCCAGCTGTCCGAACCCACCCAGATGAAATGACCTGTCTGGTTGGCCTTTTTAGCCGCATGGAGCAGCCGCCTGCAAAGGTGAGGAAACAGATGTTGCCATGGATAAGGTCAGCATCCCGACCAGCTCCTCTTTGATTTTGTTTTGCAAGTCATTACACAGAGGTCTGGCAGAGCTGGACGCAAGCGGCTGTGCTGCCCACATGTTCCTGCGCCGTCTGCTGCAGACGAGTTTATCTTATCTTTAAAGGAGCGTCATGTAGCCGTTAACAGGCCTTACCTGATATCGTCCTCGTTGGCAAAAAGTATGACAACTCTTGCATTTGGGTTTTCTCGGAGTCGCCGGATGACCTTGTCAAACTCGACCTGCTTTGGCTCCCGGGGAATCTTGACGGACTGGGAGATGCACACACTCCCTAAACACACAGAGGTTTATAGATGTCAACGTGATATTTAGAGAAAACACACAATACCTCACCGGTGTCAAATAAAATCACAAACAAAGATGGTTTCACCATCAAAAATGTCACTTTACATATTTGCTGTAATTAGTTAGAAATTAACAATCATGGGTGTCGTAATGAAATCGAAGGCTTAGAAAACTGAAACTGAGGTGATGAAATGATGTATTGACCAGCAGAAGGATAACTGGCTCCAAAAAGAAAGATACTGCCTGACTAACTTTTAGTTTGGCAGCTTTTTTGGGCAGAGAATGAGGTGATAACATGCAGCAGTGTGTATGTTTTCACTCTTTATTAGCAACAGGTTCCTGTACATTCCTATGTAGATTAAACTGAGACTTTTATTTTGAAATGTACACCTTAACATCTTTAGATTAGATTTCACACTTCCCCTGTTGTTCTTCAAGGCAAGACAAGGCTCATGTTAAACCAACCAAAACCACAGTCTTTTACTAAACCTAACCAAGTCGTTTTTCTGCCTAAACCTAATCAAACACATCTCTCTGTCTGCTTCACTATATTAACACATGTTTGAAATGTTGCCTGTAATCCAGGAGAAAATGTGATTCCTTTAAAAACATAAGTGAATATGCAGTTTCATTGTGTGGGAAACTAATATCTTGAAGTCATGGTTGGATGCTTCAGTTTACTGTTATGAAGATAGTTGGAGCGTTTGCTAATGACTTCACGGTACTACACAGGCACAGAGGACATTTATGCAAAAGAGGCCCTGTGAACGTTTCTGTCTGAACCTTTGCTTAGACCTCCTATACACTCACAAACAGTTTGCAGACTGAATAGCAAACAAAAAAAAGAAACAAAAGGACATCGTGATGTGTTTTTGTGCAGTCGAAGCAATGTTTCCAGTGCTCCTCCAACAGGATTTCTTCGGGGAGATTAAGAGTGTCTCAGTGTGGCATGTTTGTCTGAAGGATTGTTTCTTACCATCCTGCAGCTCTCAGGACAGCAGGGACACAGCTGAGACTTATCTCTGTACACACTGTACACTGTAGATCCTCTATAGATACATACTGTCCCCAGCCGTGTTAAAGATGGAGAGCAGTTTAGAGTCAGGGAGGCTGAACTTTGTGAATAACTCTCGTGAAAAGTGAGTCTTTTTACAGCATCACACGAAAGATTAACTCTACAGCCTGACAAGTTGTTCTCCGGAAAGCAATCAGAGGAAACAACCAATAAATGACTGAACAATTAACTGCAAATTAATTAAAAGTTACACCTCCCTCTCCATCAGCCGAGTCGTGTCAACAACCTGATGCAGGAAGCTCGCTGTGATAACAGCGTAAAGGCTTCTACCCTCGTCATCTCAGTGCTTGTGAAGTAGATTATTGTCCTGTTTGTGTGACGGACGAGACTCCTGTCAGTCTGCCGTCTTCCACCCTGCTGCCCAGCTCAATGAGGGGGCAGCGAAATCCTGATGTAGCTGTCTAAGAAAGTTCTGAGACAGCATCCCCGTGTTGGATGGAACTGTCTCGTTGGTGCTCGGCTGTCACCGAACCTCGTTAAGTTTGAGAAGGTCAGACAGAATTCCTGACCCAGGCGTCACACATGCAAAGATTTCAAATTTTGTCAGCCAAAAATAAAAAAAACCTAAGAGCTGTGTAAAGAGTTGGTGGATTATGAAAGCTAATAAGAGTTTAACAGAATGATTCATCTCCAAATGTATCATCTTCGGCACATATTAGTGCAGATGTGAGCTTCTCTTCCCGCTCAAGGACTAAATTTAGGGGGAAAAAAAGAAAAGAGGAAGGTCAGGACAACAGGAGAGAAAGACCCCTCACCGCCAAATCCAAACACAAAATCTTTTAATGCATGACCCCCCACACAGGCCGTAGCTTTTTAGTTTGTTTATCACTACATCACAAAAAGAGAGGAAACTAGACTGAACGTCTCTGGTTTCCCATTCTGTTTTCCCCCTGGAGGAGTTCCACAGTCCCTAAAAAGGTACTTTTACATCCAACAGCCCAGAAATTAAACTTTATATTTGCAGACCTGTTGAATTAACTCTGGTCTCCCACTGAGAGGGACACATGGCACCGCAGCCTTTCATACTTTAGAATAGTTTTATTCATTTATAATGGTAGTAAACAGTCCAGGAGCTGAAATATTTTCAGCACTGGTGACCACCACTGTTAGTGCCATAATGTACTGAGTAAAATAACAAATAACATATTAGGATTTAAAGATTGTTTATTAGACAGGAGTGCTGTTTTATTTTTACTTCATTCATTCAGTGTTCATTTCGTCTAGTTTCTGTTAAAAAGGGGAGTTGTTTTGCTTTGTATGGCAGGTAATTTCCATTAGAAAGGAAAGCTGCGAGCATTAAACGTTTTTCAGAATAAGAAATTTGCAGATTTAAGAGCTGTTATTCTTTAAGTCAAAAAGTCAAAAGCCTGCACAGCTGCGGAGATTTCAACCAGTTTAGTGGCCATTTTTCTGTCACTAATTTATGTGTGTGCAACTAGCTTCCTAGTTAAATGTAGAAGGATCCCACCTGCAAAGCTCCGACTGGTCAAGAATGCTCCAATGTGTCATTATGGGCGGTACTGACAAACGGACTGTTCTGTCGTTTAGGTTGGAGAGCTTGTTGGGTGGAAAAGCTACAACCAGCAATAGTTCAGACTCATTTTTGATCTCACAAGAGAGAAAATGATGCACACAGTGAGGTCACAAACCACATGTCAACACTGAAAATCTTCACCCTGGATGAAGTTTCCCAAAAGACGGTTATTCAGTTACCACAATGACAAAAGCTCCATATAAAAAACATCCATGTATGTGTGTTTTAAACTGAATCAGAGGATTTGTTTACTAATATTCACGACTAGGCTATGGGTTAATGGTTTCTAGTGCAGCACTATGAAGTCTCACACTCTGACAAGGCTGTTAGGAACAACATTATACGCCTCTGAAATGTTATTTCAACACTTTCGATGGGTTCCTTTTTGGACATTTATTACAGATTTTGAGCAGGAAGTGCATCGTGCGTTTGATCTTAGAAGTGTTGTTTGCTATCCCTGAAAATCACACTTTAACTGTCTGAATGCTTCGCCTCATCTTTTAGTTTATGGCAGACTGCTGCAGGGAGTGTGTGTTTTGACTGCAGCCGTGAGAGCATTTCATCACTTGAGCCATTTGTGTGTGATGACCCACTTGTCCAGTTGACTCAAACAGGCTCTATTATCAGTCATTTTGGGTGTTTACTTAAATTGATGGGTTTAGATAAGTCAGGAGCACAGAAAGCGCGCCGTCACTTTGCACTCTCTCACATGCCACAGGAGAGGACTATCCTGATGCTATCTTAACAATGTGTTCACTGAAATTAATGGAAACTAATAGTGACAAATAGCTGCTGCAGTGTCAGGACAGCCGCAATCATGTAATCTGTCTCTGCCACAGCCGCTGAGCAGCTTTCCTTTCCTGCTTTTCATTTATATTTAGATGCCTTCCAGATAACAACAGACACTGTGTGCGAGATCAAGTCAAGACATCAACAACCAGTGCGTTTCTTTGTATCTGAATTATGTGAACACCGGATTTCACAACCGCAAAATCGGATTATGACACAGCTTCACACTTTCATGTTTCCCACATGCACCAATAAGCCGGCGATTAGATTTAGGCTGCAGAGAAAAGACGTGGTGACATAAAAGAAGCCGAGAAACTGTCAAGTGGTGAACTGATTTATGTTTCTAACGACAAAAGTTCATCAGAGGCCAAATGCAGGTTCAGTCAACAAGCTCTGCCGCTGTTTTCAGACGATGTGTGCAGCATCATCTCTCATTTACACTGAATAAATCCTTCTTGTGCTCCTTGTTAAAGGAGTTTCTTTTGTGCTTCCAGTATATTTCTTGCATAACAACCCAACAATGAACTCATAATAAACTAATTTCCCTATACTCCACAATTAATGCCAATATCATAATAGTGCTGTATTGCAGTTAATAATAAAAGATTAGGCAATTAAAACCACTTCAGTCGAGCTTAACATTAAGTTATCCACACAGTCCTTTTGGAGTGGAAATCTATTTTTTCTCTCAACATAAAGCATCATTATGATGGCTGAAGAAGCTGCTGATTAATAAAGTAAAGCAATGCTAGAAGCCATACAGAACAGTGAAAGTAAGTCACAACAATTTAACAATATTCTGTATCAATTTATAGTGGAAATGTCTTTATTAATGTAGAGGGAAACACTAAGTGCAGGTGCCTGGTTGCAATGCAAGATATACAAATGTTCATCAGGCATCCATCCAAAGATGCATTTATGGTGTTTGATCTCAATACAAACCTGATTTCTTTTTAGTTTAGATTTAAATTTAGCTTCATATTTATTCTCATTATGATCGACCAAAGATCTTCATCATTGTCAGTGTTTCAGTACATTTAGCAAAACATAAATTTAATGAAATCTTAAGATTAAGATGTAACAACAACCCTCGCTCCTTCAGGCCCTGCTGGGCGTGGCCATCTTTATCCTTTGACCGCCCTGATCCTGGGACTGCTTAATGCACCACGAAGTCCCTGTCCTGCACACACGCTTTACTATACTAAGAGATGTACACAGTGAGCAGTTTATTGTCAGAACTGTTTTCAATCTAGTGTAGCTCCTTCAACAAGCACCTTGTCGTGATTTCTATAAAGTGACATCTGAGCTCCATGTTCGAGAGACGGCAGACATCTCTACGACTGATATCTTCAACACTCAGCTACCCACACCACAACTATCTAGTTTGATAAATAAGACTTTGGATAAGAGGAAAATGTTTTTTTTGAGTTTGGGGTGAACTGTCTCTTTAAAAAAGCCATCAGACTAGTGAGACAGAGAGTAAAACCAACACAAACTCACACATTCCACAACACTAAAATCCACATAGACGGACACAATCATGTATGAATTCACGTAGTGCTATTTGTGGTTATGAGCAACCTTGAAGCTCCTTTTAAATCCAAGATTATATCCTAAATATGTTGAACTCTACATATACTGACAGTCTTGATTTTACCTTGGTGAACTTTGGTGTCACCTCCTTAAATGTGACTGTATTTTGCTGTAGCCCATTTCATTTTTTCATGGCAATAAAGCAATAACTCAAGGGAAAACTTAACATACTGAAATTTCCTGTTGAAGTCATGACAAAAAGCAGCGGTGAGCTCGCTAACCTTGCAGCAGTCCTACAAAAAAGCGCTGCTTTTTAATTCCACTGCTCTGTGCTCTAATTTAAATGCATTATGTAAAGACCTCTCTGTGAGGGATTAAAGTTATTCACTGAAAAAAAAGAAGAAAGGGAAAACACAGATGTTCGTATCCTTATTACTGATGGTGCAAAATCAGCAATAATAGCCACTTATTGCTGGATTAATCGTCCGTCAGCAGTAATTTGATCGTATTTAAAATGACGTGTGTGAAAGAGTTACAATTATAAGTTGCAACTGTGGTTTCACAAATGAAATGTCAACTGCAGCAAAGTCACATAAGTTCATGGAAGAGTTTAAGTACTGAACTGACAACGTATTCAAAGGGGGAAACCGGATCCTGAGAAACCGTTTGATGCTCCAAAGTAACTTTGTCTGTGATGGTTTTACCTTCCTGCTGCATTTACAATACAAAGAGGAATCTTCTAGGTTTGCTGTTGGCTTGCTTTGCGTCAGGAGGTTGTTTTCCTGGATATGTGAGGAGATTTGAAATAACCTCTTCTTGCAAATGATTCCCTCTCCCTGCCAAGTGTGCGCTGTGTAACTTTAACTGTCTATGTGGGTCTGACGTGCCAGGATAGAAACTGCCGTCCAACGATGCCATTTGTTTTTCAAAATAAATTTCCAAGACATATTTCTCACTGCAAGCCTTATCAGCAGGGCTGGCTGTAGACTTTAATCTGTTATGCTATGTCCATGCTCAGTTCATGTTCAATTAAACCGGAGAAATACAACAGTATTAAGTCTGAAAACACAATTTGTTGCGTCTCTGCTCCACTGGCTTTCCTAATTGTACATCTTTCCCCTGTTATTTGTTCACTACATATGACTTTTTGTGTGTTTAGTCTGTGGAGCCACTCAAGTAAATAATTAACCAGTTGGAACACGCCATCTTGACTTCATATTTGTTATTTCTTTCTCTTTTTTTAAGCTCTAGATGCTTCTGACTTCTTCTTTTTTCGTGCTTTCGAGGAGAACTTGGTTGATCTCAGACTTCAGCTTGAAATATTGTGTTAAATCAAGTGAGAGCACATATACCAGTCAAGCACAAACTGAAATAATCAGTTTTATTATACTCAACGATGTGTGGAATATACTGTAAAATGTTATTTGGACAAGTAGAAATTAGGATGTGTAACAAAATACAAAGAGACCATATCTGCAGAAACGGGAAGGCAAAGGTGAAAATAACAAGCTATAAAACAATGTGTGTCTACTATTAGGAGAGCCGTCTCTTTTTTGGCTGTCCCACACATATTTTCAGGGACACGGCCCGTGTCAGAGAGCAACAGCTACTTTTAAAACACCACCAAAAAATAAGTAAGGAATAAAAATCAATATTAGATTTAGTCATTTTTACCTCTGCCAAGGGGGGCTGTGTTTGTTGTTGGCAGCCTATCTCCAAAACTTACTAACAGATTTAAATGAAACTTGGAGGAGACCGAGCCAAGGGCCAAGTGGTTATTATTTCGGTGCAGATCTGGATGCAGGCACAGAACCAGGAATGTTTAAAGGGAACTGTGTTAAATTGCTGGATGGCTTTGTTAAAAATCCTCCACACTGCTTTCTTTACTTTTCAGTTTGTTTGTTTTTTAATCCAGTTTGATCTCCTTTCAAAAATATGACTATTAAATAAATATTTAAAGATGTAAAAATCATTTTTTTTTAATTAATAATGGACTGAATGGCTCTGTGTACTGTGAAAAAAGCTTTCTGCAGTGATAAACCCATAAACCAAATAGGTTATCTAATTAGAAATCACACAGTCCGAAACTTTCTTCCTTATTCTGATGCTCGATTTGAACTTCAGCAGGTCGTCTTCACCAAAACCACGTTTCCATTCAAGTGGAATCGAAATTATGAAACGAAAGTTTGAAATGTTGCATTAAAGTTGTTCAAATGTCGGTGTTTCCATCCATCTTTTCTCATGCAAATCTCCAAATGTGCATTGAAACAATTTGAAACACGGCTCATGTCCACATGTCTAAATGCACTGAGTTGCTGCAACGTGATTGGCTAATTACATATTTGCGTTAACCAGCAGGTGCACATGTTGCTCAGTCCTACTTCCCTATAATCTTCTCAGGAGGTCAAAACATAAATGGTTTAAATCAACATGTATTGGACTCAGTTTGCTCTGTTTGCTTGTGTCTTCATACACATACATCGTGTCCTCTGAATACAGCAGCATCCACCACCGTACGGCACCACCGGCCAGTGTGCTGTTGTTGTATTTGACGGGTGTTACATTGTAAAATGTTTTTTCGTAGAAGCCAAATAACAGGAATGCCTTACAAATCTCCAATTCAATACAGCACAACCACATTTTACACCTTTCAGATAACTAAAGGACAGAATGAACTCTTGTGTCAAAGCCTCAACAAAAGGAAGCATTGGCAAAAATGGATGACTGGTTACTCTCTGTATTGACCCACAGATCAAAAAAAGTGTTGCCAACAAGGCAGGAGGAACAGGAAGGCTCTCCAAAATATAAGAAATGTTAAAAAAGGAAAGATTTCAAAGCTCGGGTGAAGACCAAGTGGTTGAAACACGTTTTTTAATGATTTAGCCACAAAAACAAAGGCTTTTTAATGATTAATATTCTCTTCTTCGTTTGTTTATGAGCGCTTCGATTGCCTTCCTGTTTAAAATGGAGCATGTGTTGATTGACTATTGTGTAATTTTAGATGGTAGAAGTGATTATTTTTTAGCTGCAATCAAAAACATTTGTTATTTTTAAGTTAACTCGACCTTACTGCCTGCCTTTACATACTGCATACTAAGACTTCTTAATTTCAGTGATTGGCTGCTGCGGTGAGCCTTCAGAATAAAAGCAAACCCATAATATGCCCTGAAACGGTTAATTTGCGAAAGCACAAAGTAGTGGCGATGACTGGCTGCGGGCCTTTTGACATGTCAGTGTGAAATGTGTTGAAGGCTGACAGCATAGTAGATGGTTTTTTTTTTCAGTTCAGGTTTTGTCTCTAATTGAACGGCTTCCCGTCGTTCTGCTTTCATAAAAACAATCACAAAATCCTTCCTTACAATTCAGCATGCACAGAGCTTTTCAAATTACTTCACAAGTCAGTGTGAGTACATTTACGTGGCATTGAACGACTGCTTTTCCAGCATTTTTCGTCACGTCATAAATGTCCTTCCTCTTTTACGAGTAGTGAACGTACATCTACATGAAAAGACATTTAAATCAACAGAGTCCACAGGGACATATTTCAATGTGAACAGAATGCTGTTGAACACTGCTAATCCATGTTTTCTTTGTTTTAAAAGTTGAATATGTAACATTTCTACATCAGAATATCTCAAAAAAAGTAGACGTATGCAAGGCTATATATTTGTTGAGTTCTTTACCAACATTTTAATTCATGACTTTACTGTTATTGGTGTTATGTTCCCTGTGCACATTAGTGTTGTGGTTGTCTGCCAGCAGCTGTCATAAATTGAGCCACATTTTATGATACGCTTTTTAGACTTTGGTTGTTTTCAACAATATATTTTAAACAGATTAAGGATTTGAGTCGCTGGATGTTAAATTATCAGAGAAACAAGCTGAGCGAACATTCCTCTCTGCCAGCCAGCATTAAAAAAACACTCATTTTTACGGTGAAACTACTTTATTCTGAATTTTTAATGGTTTTAATCACCTGGTCTGTTTGTTTTGGAGAGGAGGACACCGCTGCAAATAATTCTGTTCCTGGTAAAAACCTCCTGAACCGTGAACACTGAGGGAATCTTAACCGGAAGAGGCTGAATACAATAATGGCACTGCTCCATCTTTTGTAATTGGTTTGAATAGGAGACCCTCAGAGGCAGAAAATTACATATTGCAAGCCTTTAGTTTGTTTCTTTTATTTTTTAAATGTTTTGTCTTGTTTGAAGGTTTTGCTGTGCTGTTTTAATCCTGTTGCTTGTCCGTTTCTGTTAATGTTTTTATGCTGCTGTCTTGGTCCTGGAAATGGAAATATTCCTGAAAAAATAAAGTTTTAAAAAATAAAATCTATTTAATAAATAAATCTGGTGTTTGCGTTTTCATATTTCTTGTCTGTGACTGGAGGGCAAAATATTTTAATGCATTTGTTTTCTCTATACTTGAAATATTTGCTCAATATTCATTAATACTGTCCCATAATGAAAAGGGTATTTTGTCGTGTGCATGTCTGATGATTTTCCATTTCTATTTATAATAAAATTGAGCTGCTAATCATCATTTAACATAGCAATGGAACTGATTTTCAATCAGTACTATTGTCCACAAAAATGCATCTATCCTGAAAGTGCCAAATTTCCATTCAGCAGTTTAAAAGTTTCACCACTTTTCAAACTGCTTCCTTCAAGTCTGCGCCCCACGCCGAAATGTCAAAAATAAAAAACGGTTAAATTGCTTCTTTTGTTCCTCCCTTTTAGTTTAATGGCGCAGCCCGGATCACAACAAAACAGAGCACTGCCTCCATCCATGGTGCTTGTATGAAAAGGACATTTTGACAAATCTGGCCAGTTCCTCCACAGTGGGATAAAACTCCGACGTCCAAACATCAAACACAAAAATACTTTTGAAACAACATTTCTAATTCTCTGTGTTGTCGGCTTTATTAGGAGACAAAATCAGAGATCACAGAAATAAAAAAAGTTTGAGGTAACCGACATATTTGGCTTCCTGACATTGTTGTGAAGCAAAATGACCTAATTTGTTTCCAGGCTTTGGACGAGGCCACGGCGGAGGAGTCAGAACCTGTCATCGTTTAAAACCTGACCTTTCCTTAGTATCGCCTCCATCAAGCTAATCACTTTTTAAACATCAAAGCACGCTGCCGCAATGAATCAACCCTCAACATTTTAGCAGCATTGAGTGGATGTGGTGTCTGCCATATCAAATTTAAGTAAAAGGAAAAGTGAATTTAATTACAGAGACCCTCCAGTCAGTCTGCTCCTCCGAGAGATCACCACAGATATCCCATTAACAGACGGATTGACACAATCCCTCCTCACAGAACAGGACAAAAAACCTACATGGCTGCATAATGTTCCATTTTATTTTTCACCTCTCCTCTAAAGCAAGGGCAGCAGTTTCAATCAAACCAATTGACTCCTGCCTGACCTCTCTCCTATGACTACAGTCCAGAAACGCCTTAGGCAGAGCTGAGTCTGCACACTAAGCCCTAAGAATACGAGTGCTTTAGACTGGAGCCTACCTAATTGACTCTGTAATAGTGTCATAGTTCAGTGCCACCAAATTGACTGAGTTTTCAAGCATGCTTTGGCAACACTGATACCTTTAAAAATGACAAAAAGGCCTCCCAGTGCTACTCCAAGTTTATTGCCCTTAATACAACAAGGAGCAACAAAACAGCAGCGATGGAGCTCGATTTAACCCTCTGCATTTAGAAACAGAGCCAAATATATCGACGTGTCAGTCACTTTAATGCAACTCCTGGTACAAACAAAGTTGGGAGGCTCATTTGCTGAAATGTCCACATGAAAATTCTACAAATATAGTACATTTAATGTTTTTAACGTTATTATTTATTGTAAAAATGCTGGCAACGTGTTCCAAATCATTGGAAAGTAGCACGTTTACCACTGTTTCATTGCCTTTTGATTTAAAAATTCTCAGTAAGTGATTTGGGATTAAAGACACTAACTGCTGAAGTTTTAAAAATGAAATATTTTCCCATTCTTTACACATGGCTTGGCTCTTTTCGTGCTGAAATAATCAGAGACAATGCTGGAAAAAACACTCTCTGGATGGCAGCATATGTTCGTCAAAAAAATGTAAACATACATACCAGATATTTCTGGTATATACTGGAAAGCTGGATTTTTAAAACTGATTCTGAAACTAATTTTACAGGAGGAAAATTCATGGATAACTGATATGTTGGCTAATACAGTAATTTTTTTGAGCTGGAAGGAAAATTAACCTTTTTTTATGTGGATTGCACCTAAATTGAGTTTGTGTTGAAGCATTTTGTGGCATATATCAGATATCATACACGTCAATACCGATATGCTTTTAAAAGGTGAATATCGGCCAATAATATCGGTTAGCCGATGTATCTGTCGGGCTGTAGTCCTGTTGCATTTGCATTTCAGCATCTTTCAGCTCATTGTTTTGGTTTGGAGAGTTGCAGGCTGGACTCGCTGCATTGCTGTGCATGAATGGATTGAATCAGACTTAATAAAACTCAAATATTCACTCATCACAGTGGAAGTATCAAGATTTTTTAGTTCTCGTTAGGTTTAAATGGGTTTTTTGATATATTTTAATCTGAGCGTGGGAAACGGACGACTGGGTTTTTCTTCTTCATTTCCTCTGGACAGCGTCGGCCTCTCGCGGTGTTTTTCACACTCCTGACCCGTCCTGTGTAGAAAAGGAGCCGCTGCTTACATTCAAAAGGTGTTAATTAAAAGGAGGGGGAAAATCCAGGCGCCATATGGAGGAGGCTGCGTCGCAGCAGGCTCCGACTGTTTTTGAATTTCACTTTGCTGCTCTTCTCTGTGTTTCTGCAGAGATGAGGTCATCTGCAGTGACAGGCTGACAATGATTAGGTAATAGGTGTTCACAGGCTGCTGGTGCTCTGCTGGATCACACACTTTGGTTCACCTTTTTTTTGTCTCTTCCCTGAAGAGAAAAAAACATTTGTTGCTTTACTAAAAAGTATTTCTCGTAGGATTGAACTCAGGGAAAATATTAGCTGGAGTGTGGTTTCTTTGCTTATTATTTTATTTGTGCTATTGTGGGAGATAGTGTGAGCGGAAGGGGACCGGCAGCAGCACAAAAAAACCTCTTATGAGAAAAATGCTAAGCCTTAAGAAATGATACACAGCTGCTCTGGAGTATTTTTGCACCATAATTGACGTGCCACAAGCATAATTTCCCATCATTAGAGGGACCTGTTGCCTGGGAGCACAGGAGCTTCCAAGGAGGAAAATCCAAGCCCTTAAGCTGCCAGGCCTGAGAGATAACAGAGCTGCACAATCACAACTGCAGAGATACGGGCAAAATATGCGGACAACAAACAAGCCCATTTTGCCCATTCATTATGCCGGGTTGTAGAAATCATATCAAGCATTCTGTTTTACATAATGAATGCAGACCTGGAGGAACATTTTCATAGAAACTCTGCAGAGGAGTGCAGAATAAGTGCAAACTCAAAACTGATGTGTGGAGTGGAGTGTTTTCAAAATGGCTGAATAATGTGCCAAGTTGCTTTTCTTGTAAAGAAGTCCCTGGCCTCACGACGACGCCTGCAAGTAAGCAGGAAAAAGAAAGCAAACCCTGGCGGCTGCAGGACTTGAATGACCTCCGTCCATTCATCATCATCGCCTCTATACCAATTAAATACAGACAAAACGCTGCGGAGGAAGCAGCTGCTTTCATCTTCTAATTGTCTGATTGATTTGCCTGTTTTCTGTCACCTTATGAGATGTTTTTATGACGCAACCCCGACAGCGTTTCATTTGATTTATAGAATGCAGCTTCAGCAGGCGCACTGATGTGGGAAGGTGATAGAAACACCATTTGTGAAGTCGTACGGTATAAAATAAAAAAATAAACTCCCTGCAGAGGAAACAAGTCAGAAATAAATAATGAAATAAATAAGTCAAGTGTTTTGTTTTGCTAATTTGTTGTTGCTGTTGAGTCCCTGTAGAATCGGCATAAATGTAGACAGAAATAATGCAAAACTGAGAACATTTTCAATATGTTTATAAATATCCCAAATCTGAGACCGGTGTGTGTGGGAGGAAGTTGTTTGTGAGATTTTGTTGTCTGGTTCATGTATTGAGAGAGATGTGTCCAGCCCTGAGGATGAGCTATTGTTTAGGTATTTCCCACTCATCTCCTCACCCTCCAGGACAACTGGTGTTCATGAGGTAGATTTAGCTGAGACTATTTGTCATTAGAGAGCGGCTTCCCATTTTTGGTTAAGGAAAAGTTTGATGTCATTTGAGGGAAAAACAGATTTGTTTTTCCCCTCTGAGGCACAAATGGAAAACAGGAAATTCTCAGACAAAAGCTTTTTCTTTGGGATTAGTGTTTGTGTACAAACAGCACCCTATATTCAGCATTTTGCACTGATATATTCTTTAAATTTGATTATTTTTGCTGGAGTGCATGTCTCCACAACATGGTTTAATCCACATGTCCCAGCAGAATCAATCATGGCAAATGTTATGTTTTTAACAGGATAAAGTTATTCCAAATGGTTAATTTTTGGCAATGTTTTAAATAAGACATGGAATAAAATAGTTTTGGTTACTTTCTCGAATGGAAAGATCTGCCATTGTAATCTGTCAAGGATGATGTCTGTTTTTACATCTTTCTACGATAAACGCTGTATTCTGGCGATGTTTTAAAGAAAAGCTCATATTGGTGGTTTTGGGTGTTGACAATTGATCTACTCTGTTGTCTGGGCTGGAGACCTTATTGTCACTATAACTTAAGTTAGAGAGTCCAGACCTGGAGACATTCAGATGGCACAGTGCCAGTCAACTGTTGGTGTACTGTGGTGATCCTACATCATTTGTCGTGAGCTCCTCTGAAAGACATCAATGCACTCAGCTGAGAGTTCCCTCATCAGAGGTGACAGTGAGCCCTGCCGCCCATTATTAGCTCCGCCCCCATCATAACTCCTGCATCACTGGTTTACGTCACTTGTGGACTAAAAAAGAGCTACTAAATATGAGATACGTCAGTGCTGGAACCCCATGCCGGGGCCCATTCAACGCTGCTTCCAGCTCTAATTCGATTTTAAATCAAATAGAGCTGCTAAGAACCATTCACTACGTTCAATCAGGACTATTGTCCACACTAAAGCATGTATATTCAAAGCTCAAAGTGCTACATGGCCACTGTGGTTTACAAGGAACTACTTCCTTCAAGCTGGCTCCCCACGTTGAAATGTCAGAAAATCAAACATGGATAAATTGCTTCTTTTGTTCCTCTCTTTCAGTTTAATGGTACACTGGATAACAATGAAATAGAGCACCGCCTCCATCCATGGTGCTTGTATGAAAAGGACATTTAGAAAAATATAGCCAGTCACTGCACTATGGACGTAACTCCATACTGTCGGCTGCCACTTTCAAACATTTAAAGAAAAATACTTGAAACAACATTTCTAATTCTGTCTGTTGTCGGCTGTTTTATTATTTAATTCATCCATAAAATCATGCTAAACATAGAATAACATGGAAGATAAAGACACTTTAAAGAAAGTGTGGTTTTCAGTATAAAAATTTCAAAATATATAAATGATAGACATTTTATATGGTTCTGACAATATCTTCAAGTTATTCATGTGTTTGTGAAGCATACACACAGATAAAGTAACACATAATACACACACATGAACACATGCAGAACACACACACATACACATGAAATTAAAGGTGTACTGAGGAAAGTAATCGGACAAAAAGAAGTTGCAGAATAATTTAATAGATGAACAATATTTGAATATTTATAATGTTTTAATCATACAAAAAAATAAATAAAAATAATCTTTCCAAGTGCAATGAGGTCTAATTTAAGCCAGATCTGCAGATGTGGATGTTTATGGATGTCTTTATATCTTGTGGTATTAGTTTTAGAGCTATTTGCTTAAGATCATAACACATAATGGTAAGTAATTCCTTATGTGTCTGATATGCATTGGTATAAAAAAATAAACAAAAAAGTTAGTAGCATAAAGTTTTTGGGGAGGCTGTGAGAAACAGGTTGATTTAAATTGAAACAGGGGCTTGTTGGTGCCCTAAACAGTCCAAGCCTTGCTGACTCAAGGCCACTCCACATAAACAAAAACAAGTCCCACTCTGAGAGATTCACTCTTAATTAGGTCCTTTAGATGCTGACCGGGCCTCGCTGTGGAAACCTGATCCACCTTCCACCTCGTGTGTGTGCAGCATGTTTGGACTGAACAGCCACAATGCACGCAGACTCGGAAAAGCTGTTAAACGTGCCAGCAGGAGAAGCAGCAGGACAGACAGTAGTCGCCCATTTCAGCAGAGAATACCCACAAAGCAGTTTGGCAGCTCCTTCGCTCTAGCATGAGCAGAGCTTTGCAGTAATCATGCCAGAAACAGACAGGGACCTGACGCGTACGGAGAGTTATGCAAACAGTTGTGGGGCTTTCTATGAGACTTCTGGGGGTCGTTTTGGGTTCAGCAGCCAGTTTACCAGTTTACCAATTCTAATCAGGTTTAGTAAAACATAATAAGACAGCCTGACTATGTTGATGTTAGCCGGGCTAGCGGCACAGCTCTGAGCAGTATTGGTCTAGAACCAGACCTTTCTCCACAAGGCTGTGTCAGAAAGGTCACGCTGCACCCGTCATCATTCTGAGATAAGGGAGAAAACGCTCCGGGTCGTCAGTCTGTCAACCCTCTGAACCCCAAGCATGTTTGGGGCGTTTTTTTTGCTCTTTTTACATTTTACTCACTGTGGCCTTGCATTTGACAGCAATAAATAAGTCCTGCAGCTCTATGGAATCAGCATAAACATGGTGTTGTGTAGTATAACACAATTATAAGGCCATACATCATAAAAAAGAAAAATATTGAAAATAATGTCATGAATACTGGGGGAAATTGGCTTCCACATACTATATACATAGTGAACTATTTTCTCTACTTGCAACTTCTCCTGTCCTCTCCACTCTGCTCTGTGTAAACAACCTGCAGTTCTGTCTGAGTTTCAGTGATCGTTCGTCTCAGCAGAATTAATCATGGCTTCACAATTTTGCTGACTTGATGTTTGTTACAGGATCCAAATCCCGGGGTGGATAAAAGAATGATTTTCATGTTTTAATTGCGCCATTGTGCTTCCTCTTCTGTCTGAATACACTGTCCTTGCCTGTTCTTCAGGAGAATACTGCTAAAAAGTTTTTGGTTGTTTTTAAGCGATTCTTTTGTGCTATAGTTGTGTGCTTCCTTGCGCTTGTGTGTGTGTTTCATAAAGAGGATTTTGCAGATAGAAATTGACATTTACCAATAATTAAGATGACTTGACTCTATGGTAATATATGAACAGTCTGTGAAATTGTCTGTGTAAAATAGCTATTGTACGCACTGATCTTAACACTGCACTTACAAGATAACATTAAACAAAGAAGTTTGTGTTGTCACTGACAAAAACAATCCCCGAAAACAGGATTGTGTGCAGAAAGGAAAATATTTCACACATCCTGTGATGTTGTTAAGTGCTCGGCTGCACCAAACCAATTTTGCATCAAAGAAGCCGGATGAAAAGGATTCAAAGCGACAGTGATTTTCCCTGAAATCTCTTGCAGCAGCATTTTCTCCATAAATGCAGCATTCTTAATTTGCCATGATTCAAACATGTTTTCTTTCTCAGAAAATGTCAATAAATATCACAGTGTTGTACACAAATATGCTGTTTATAAACACTTTACTCTTTATCGCTTTGCAGGCCTGACCTTTAGTTCATAACAAATAATCCTTTGTGAAGTGCTTGTAAGAGCTGATGTCCATTTTAATTTTAATTACCTGCAAAACATGTTTTGCATATTTTATGCTGAAGTTTTGTTTGCAGAGAAAGCTGCTTTTTTAGAAAGCGTAACAACACTTTGCAAATGTCCTCTCAATTTTACACAATACTGAACAGGGCGCGCCAATATGTGAGAGTCTTTGTGCTCCTCAGTCTTTTTGTATGGAGGCATTATTGTGAAGATGAGCTTTTTCCTCATGAAAGCTGGTTTCAAATTAATCTGCCATATGTTGCCATAGTTGCTGCGAAAGAAAAATATACAACAACTATAGCATAACCAAAGCTTTCATGCTTTGTTTATTACCACAATATTAATAACCACTAACTGTCCTTAAATGTAAAATGTGTAGTTTTCTACTCTTACGGGTCTTACGGGGCAGATTAGACTATGGTGGGCCGCCACAGTCTAGGTAATTATTGGGAAACACTGCAAGCTTTCCTACTGCCATAGTTTGCTTAATGTTAAACCCTTTTTTAGGTGAATATTTCCTAAACATACAATCAAAAATAAATAATAAGATATGTAAATCTATCAGTATTTTTCATCCCATCAGAGTTGCTTTGATCTGGACTTTGGCTGCTGGACAGCAACAGCAGGGTCTCTGGAGATTTGTGTGACTACATCAAACTGAAACTGCAGACGTGAGGAGGACAAAAATAGGTTGTTTTTTTTATGCGAGGGAACATGTTCCCCCCGTCCAAAGAACATCAACAGAAACAGCTTCAGGGATAACATGCAGGGTTAGAGCCAGGTGAACAGACATTCACACATTTGCACATGGGAGCTGTCCAGTGCTGCTACCGTGCATCTGCACTGGGTCAACTACAGAAGCACTGAAATGGCTTACAGTGCCACGAGGGCATACATTTTTATACATGCATATATTTCCCCTGTAACAGTGTCGCCTGCCTCGCCTTCAGGGCTGAAGAAACTGGCTACAGTGGCTCGCTCAGGTGCACGCTGACAGTAGTTACAAAGTCAATCCGGCCCCCTACAGCTAGCCTCTCCCGGCTCGAGTGAGTCTTCAAACTTTCTGTTATGAGCTGTATTCTTTAACCTCCAGGCTACTGCTACAGCACATTTATTAATTTATTTTTTAATACATGCTGGCACATTAACGAGTGCCCTCAGCTAGAAACGTCTCACCCGTTCCTTACAGACACTCATTTCATATGGTATAAACAATATGAGTAAAGTCAGATAATGATGAGGCTTTAATTTGCCGGTGGCCTCAGGGTTTGCTACTGGAAGATTTTGATGTTCTCCTAAAGACATGGCATATCAACCGCTCCGCCAGCCCAGCCTATTTTCATGTGCTAATTTGTGTTTAGTATGCATAATGTAGTAAATATCCCAATATTATAACTGAAGGGAAGCTGTGGATGAGCATTGTATTTAAAGATAATTTGGATTAGCTCAATGTGCAAAATAGATTTGCTGCAGCTTTGTTTAAAATGGGGATTTAAATGTGTGCAGTGTCTGCTTAAATATTAGTAAAACTGTCTGTCTACCTTAAAAAGCAAGCCTTACTGTCTGGATACTGCAATGAGCCGAACATATGGGCACTTTTTCCAAATTGGTTTGTACGATTTCTGTGGATTTATGGACATAATTCCAACTTTACAAAAGACAAATAAGTGGAAGTACCTTTAAAAAAGAAGAAGAAGAAACGATAAGGCATCCTCATTTGCATGCAGACAGATATTCTACTTCCACAATCAAACACATGGAGATCTGACTATTTGATGCCTGCTTTATCTTTCAAGCCTTGTCAAGAATTCTTTGGAGAATTCACAGCAGAGTGCACACATTGTTCATTTCCCAGCTCTACAATAAAAGGAACACTTGGCGGAGGAATACATGCCAAACATAAAATGGAGAACGGATGACTCTATGACATCTTTGTCCTATAGCAAATTACTCTAAATAAAGGACGCTGCTCCTTGAAAGACACATGAAGCAGAGAATCAACATTTTTTTTATCATGTAATCGGCTGTTTTTAATTAAAGCTTTTGTCTTGTGTGACTTGAGAAATGAACGCAGGGAAAGTGCAGTCACAGCCATACAGCTTTCACAGCTTGTGAACATTCAAATACACCTTTAAACACTTCATTCAGGGCTGCCTAACAGCCTCCCGCATCATTATGCTGCTGCAGGTACTGCAGACTGACTGAAGTCTGAGACAAGGTGATGCAGATTCTCCTCAGCTTTGCACTGCAGCACAAAGAGAAGACAAGAGGATAACTTCAAGATCTTTTCAGCACCATTCCTGTCAGGGTACTTCAGAGCTCTTGGCCCAAATATGGTAATCCTGGATTTGGTACCTTTGCCTGTGGAGCAGACCTTGTCAAGCAGGACTACAATTTCAAGTCTGTGGGTCAGCACAGCGGGAGCTGTGTTAAAGTGGGATAATCCCATGGACATGGTACCGCACCTCGAGGCCAGCACCGCTGTCTAATCCGTATAGAGACCGAAGACCAGGGGACCATACATAACAAGAGGGACCAGGATAACCTTGCACTGTCATGGTAGACAAAGTAATGCACACCGAGGGTTGGAGTCAGCTTCTGGAGGTGGAATTTAAAGTGGGAAGAAAGTGTCACACAGTCTGGCTCCATATGTATTCCTCTCTTTTTATATTGATGTTTGGCCTTCTTCAGTGTAGGCCACACTGTAGTCATCCGACTGATAATGATTAGATAATAACCGTTAGATTTGTTGAGAGAAAGAAAAAACAATCAAGAGGCCTTCTCGAAGCTTGATGGAAGCACAAAATGTGTTAATGTTGTTAATGTGCATTTAAGTTTTTTTACTCTTGCTGGAGGTGGTTTTTGTCAACATTTAACTCACATGACTGATTGGCTGTTTCCGCTCTGACGTGAAAGAACAATTATAAGTTGCCCAATTGATTAAATACCTGAAGACTTCTCTCCATTTTCTCTCATGTGAGGCCAAAGTTGTCCGATTAGCAACCTTGTTGTTTTCTCTCTCGCTCATCTGTTTACTGAAGGATTAGCGAACAGCAATATATTACACTGCCATCTACTGACCAAAGCATGTTTATGCAGCTTTGTTTATTTGCTCTAAACCACATTACACATTTACATTTTCTTTAATACGACATTTCAAATTGTTGCTTCAAAATCTGCTTCGACTAGCATGGAAACACGGCTACATATGCCTACTGCTTATGTCAATGAACCAACTCCTAATATTCACAAAATGAAAACAAGCATTAATTTGTATTTTCTTTTGCCAATATCCATGAAATTCCATTAAAATTTGCAAAAAGTTTGGAGGTAAGCCCATCTAAATATCTCTGTGCTTTTAAACATGTTTTTGTACATGTCAAATATAAATCTGTATCTATGGCATGAAAATAAAGGCAATTATCATTTCAGCTTGTAACGTGTAACACTTGGATTTGCTGATGGCCTCTTGATTTTTCATTTTTTTGGTTGAACATGATAATCTAGTCACCATCAGACCTGTGTCCTCTACTGTACACACCAGTCTCTGTGTTGTACTGTTAATGTTGATGCTGAAGAAGCCTTGAAGCAAAGAAATAAAAGAGAAATGCATTCTGAGCCAGAGAGCCGATAACCGTCCGCTGGCACTTCATGGATCATGAGAGGTGATAATCCTCACATTATTCTATTATTTTGAAATTCCTACAATGTTCATTTAACGGTTTATGTCATTCCTTTTGGTTGATAGCTCGTGGATCGAATTACACTCAGCCCGAATACATTTTTTAATCATATCTCTCCCTCCGTATTAATCATAAAGTAAAAAAAGCAGAGCTTTATGTCTCTTTGTATTCATCTATCACCTGGAGTTCGACAGTTTTATTTGACAGTCGGAAAAATGGATTGTTCATTTGCTTTACAGTGCCATGATATTTGACTGAACAGAAGCCCTTTTTTCTTCTACAGAGCTGCCACATCTTGTGGAAACAATTCAACTGCCATACAAAGCAGTGTGTCTTTTTCTGGGCTGTCTGATATAGCAGATGACATGTTCTGTAGTCTCTAAGTAGGAAAGATTTTCACCGACGGGAATTTTCTCGACTAGCATGAGGACAGGCAGCCCCCTGATGGTGGAAACACTCTTCGCCTTATGGCTGTATCCCGCGTGACTGATGCTGTTGTCACTCATGAACAGGTGGATATACCTTTTAAAATTCATGAAAACTCTATTGAGCTGCAGCAAGGAGGAGGGTGAAAGCGAGTGAATTAAACGGAGCCTCGCGCAGTCACTTTTCTAGCCTTTAGACTTTGACCCATTCTGAATCATTTGTATACTTTGGCAGCCCCGCCACATAATTGATGCCATTCATTACATGATTGAGGGGGGGTGTTTTCGTGAGGTGAGTGGAGGTAGCCAGACCATTGCTGAGAGCAACTTAGACTGTGATGATTGATAGGAGGCGAGCTGCATAAACACTAGAGTGTCGGTTGCCTAAATGCAAGTGAGTGTTCTCTCTCTGGTTGCCGGCTTGGGGCGAAGCCATTAATAAACCCTGCAAATGATGATAGCTGTTGTATCGATTCTACTTTGCACCCTCTATTCCACCGGCCCTTCTCCCTCCAATACTTTGCCTCAGTAAACACAGGCATCGAAGCTGTTGACCCGGCTGTCTCTGCCATTGATCACGCCGTTGATGTCGGGACGCCACATTCTCTTTGTTTGCGTGGTAGCTTAATCCATCCACAAAGCTCGCTGATGGTACAAAACGGATCGATACGACAGGAAAAATGGAAGTATGAGATTAAAAATTATAGATTTATCCGAACAATATCCCACCCTCTCCTTTCTCACTGATTGACCTGCATACTGGGAGAACCCGGGAACTGTTGTGTTATGTTTCAAAACAGAAAATCCTGCAGGGAAATTGTGCTCCCTGCATTGTGATCACAGTATTGTGCATGTTTGTTTTCAAACAGTAAAGACTGAACTGTTTCATTTTGATCACTTCATCATCAGACTGACAAAAGAACAAATGAGTAATGAAATTCCAGAGTTATAGCAGCTCGCTCGCTACTGGCTGATCAAACAACTGTTTCTCTACATTCTGCAAACATTTCCCTTTTTTTCCTGCCTTCAAATCCGATCCCGCTTTGTCTCACCCACACGCCTCCCCCTCCGTCTCCCTCTCTCTGTTTCAACTGACTGTTAAGCGCCTTGTCGTTTGTAATGGAAATGACACGCCCTGAGTCAAAGTGACATTATGTCAAAATTTTATCCCGTGATTCCTGCCAGGCTAAATCACTCTTGCTCTATTCCTCATTCAGAATCAAATTAGAAACACTCTCGCTGAGCCCCAATAACTTCAAA
>CAFUXE010000957.1:54449-173330 GCA_903364295.1 Serranus cabrilla
GGCTCCAGTGTAAATGTCTTCAATGACACTCGAAATCATGAATGCTCGCCAATATTTTCGCTCAACTTTCTCTGAGGAAAAGTTGCCAACTTCCATATACCTCTTTACAGAGTTTGAAATCTGCCGGAGAAAATGGCAGGGATTATGTTCAACTTTTAAGTGGCAACAAACAAATGAAAGGCTGTTTGTCTCTCTCCCCTCCGCTGGCTGCCTCCTCTTATACTTGAACAAAGAAAAGACTTTTAGAGCATTGCCTCGGTCTCCTGCTGTTTGTCTTGAAGACTGATGGGCAGCGTCACATTTTTATGAAGCTGCAGAAGGTTTTTTTTTCCCCCCTTTCTTTTTTATAATCTGGGTTCCTCTCGGTTTAACAGGTGAATAGAATAAGAAAAGCCAAAGGGAAAAATAAATGCATTTGAATGCCCTGTTGGTCAGAAATGCAAACCACGCACAGTTGGTTTTAAAAAACACATTAATCAGCATATTGTGGGACATAAATCCCAATGGTGTGTGCTTATCCTCAAAGAAGATATTTTTTAACCAAATGCTTTGAGGAAAATCCCCACCCACAGTACATTAATGCACGGCAGAGCGGCTCTTTTTCTGCAGCTGCGGTCAGAAAAGCTAATGCTTCTGGTCAGGAATAACTATAATTCCTCCGACATTGCCTTCAATCAATTCTGGATGTTTAGTCTGGCCTGGACATTTTCCTGATTTCATCTGGGCTAATGGGACAATTGGAATCCTATTTGTGTCTCACTGTGCAGAGCATTACCATATGGAAATCTCCTTCAAAATACAGCATCACAGTTACTTTTTTTCTCTGCAAAATCAAATTCACTTTCCACCATCAAGGTTATTCCAGCATACTGCGTATGGAGATTGCTTGTCCCTGATAGTCAGCGGTTGGTTCATACCGATGTTTACTCCTCACGCGAGGCACCAAAAGCGCCTGTTTATCCCCCCTCGTTACAGCGGTCCCCCTGCCTCGCTTACACAAGGGCGCCTTCCCCATCGTTTCCAAATTGACCCTTCAAGGTTCCCGCGCAGGAATGAAATTGCATTTATCTTCCATTAGAGGAAGCATACGGTTTTAAAGAAATTGTTTGGACTCTGTGACAGTGCCGAACACTGTAGCGTAATAAAATTATTATGGAAACAAGACAAAAGGTTGGTTTTCAGTGTTACAAGAGCCCAAGGACTCACTTGAGGTCTGAGCAGACGTGTGAATAATCCGCTCTATTACTCTTGTCTCTGTCTTTAAACTTTAAATACAGATACAGGGGCAGATTATTACCACTTCAATGGTGAATCATTGGGGTGTGGAGTTTGGCTCCTTTTCAATCACACCGTATAAAGGTGTCCAGGTATATAATCGGTGTGGATGACTTATGGTTATCATCGGTTTTTGAATCCCCAATCTGTTCAATGCCAGATTCAATTAACGGCTGCTCTTTTAAATGTCATTTCCAGCTCAAAAGGAAAAAGGTCTGCTCATCTATTTCATGGTAAAGCTGCTTTAGTGTGAATGGCAATGAGTATTCACCTTTATAGTCATTTACCTTTTATTTCAATCTGCTACATATTACAGAGAAAGATTGTAAAGGAAAAGGAAAATAAAGACACTTTGATATCATCTGGTTTGTTTTGAATTCCCTGATCATCTCACAGCACATCCACAATACTCTCATCTCAGGCTGTACGTCTTTCTTCTTTACATTTGAAGCTTCTATTGAGCTTTTTGAATGAATGTCTGTTGTCATATTTTATGGCGTCATCACCCTCAAAAAAAAAAGAGAAAAAAAAGCATGAAGGCAGCAGGCTAATCCAATAAAAGCATACAATTATAATATAAATAAGAATAAAAACATTATACTGCACTAGAATTGGTGATAAAATGTAAGTGTTAGAAACAAAATATGTTGTTATTGTGGTCGTATAGATGTCATTTGTAATATTTTGATAGTAAGATCACTTGCTCATTGTCATTTTTTTCTTAATTAATATATAGGGAGAATTAAATATCAGCAGTGCACTGTGAGGCGGCTTTGAAAACAGATTCTGATCCTAACTATGGCTTACTTTGTTTGCGTGCTCTTTAAATCTTGCAGAATCTCTTTCCTTATTCATTAGCTCAATTCTGCACCATGTGTGTATTATAATTATCCTGCACAATTCTCCTCTGCAATTATCTCATGCAATTATCCATCCTAGACATATCTGTTTAGGTGAACAGAGAATATAGCTATTATTTATTTATTTATCATATTCAGTCTTTGTTTTTATTATCTTGCTTATAACGTATATAAATATATAGCTAGATTTCTTTTTTCTGTGAATTTCTTTTTTATCTTACCTTATCTGAAAATAATGAAAGTGAGGAAAACAATTCAGAAATCCAATAGATCTTCTGTAATACTTACAGTTTTTAGGATGCAAACAAAAGTGTTTTCAGGTTATCTTGTCAGGTTGAATCTCAGTGGAGCAATGTCGGGTTTGTTGAGGTAAATATACAATAGGAAACATATTTACAACAAATAATCATAAAAGTGTACATTGTACTGACTGGAGAGTGTTTCCTGCCCATACAGTCCAAATACCACCAACTGAACCTTTCTGGGAAAAGAATACATCTCCGCTGGTGAAAAAAGGGACAGAAATACAAACAAATCTTCCATCAATTCAAGATGAAATGCCTCCTGTTCCATGAATCGAGGTTACAGTAGAAGTTTGTGGGTTTTCGCCAAAGCTGCTGTCATCAGAAAAGCCTGTTTCTATCAGGTGAGACGAGGAGCTGACTAAACAATATTATCTCCACCTGCTCATTAGCGGCAGCCATCTTGAAAGAAACAATAGTTCTGAAGGAAAATGTACTGACAGATGCATTAGCGTTGCTTTTGGACTCTGTCGTACACGGCTCCATGCTGTGCGGTGATGCACGCAGCAGACAGTTTACAGCAGAGCCGCGAAGCAAAGGCTGCTCTGATACAGGATGACAGAATCAACTCATTTTGAGAATTCATCTCTATAAAGTTCACAAAAAGCTTTTTTTTATTGCACTAATGTTGAGATGCTGCTGGTGTCAATGTCAAGAAAGACACGAGGGGCAAAAACTGAACTTTCATTTATTAATATCCACGATTTTACATATTTCCTGTCCACCAAACTGTGCTCAGATTAACTTTGACTACTTTTTCATTATTTAACATTAGTGTGATTATCCTCTTCTTGTCTTTGCCTATTCGAAATCTTATCACTTTTGCTGCTGGAAAGACCTAATTCCCCTGAAGCAATCAATAACTCGAACTCAATAACCTAATCTAAAGACTAATTCTGCTCTGTGCTGCTACTGGCTACATGATCCTGATAACCCAGACGCCAAATATGTAAATCGGGAAGAACTGCAGAAGGAGATTCTGGACAACTAAAATGAAACGAATGAGGTGTTTCCAGTTGTAGTTGTCGACAATGTGGCCAGATAAAAATCACAAAGCATATTATCACCAGACAAGGGTCCAAGATGCCTCAGTTATTAACAATGTCAAGACGCTTCTCAGTAAAAATGCTGCCATGATGGGAAGAAATCCACAAACTGAACACAGGATTCCTGGAAACATTATCAGCTTGGGACAAATAGTCGAGTTTGGGAGCGTTCCCAGAAAACAGGTTCGTCTGTCACTGTTTTTTATCTGTTACAGCGTTAGTTTCTGGCCGCCTGGCACACAGAAAGTGACAGGCTTTATTTTTTAAATAGTACAAGATTATTTTCATATGCAGCAACATTGATGTGTCCGGATCGATCAATTAACATTCCGGTATCTGAACCTGATCGGCCGACTACAGCAAAGATTTTGTGCTGATGTGAAGCAACAGAAAGCAAAGGAAACAGACGTCACAGACGCTCGGTGTGCTGATTAATTGCCAAGTGACCTTTAGGAGGCTGTAGTGCAACAAATACAACAGCTAAAAAACACTTTTATCGGATTAAAATATAAAGGATGCAGCTTGTTACTCACAAGTTGCTGATATTAAAATGATAATATATGAACCTGGACAGAGGTTAGTGTTTGAAACTGCACAGGTGTTCTTTACAAAACTACACACTCTCTCCTGTAAAGACAAATAGATTTTATGCCTTTTCCCTTTGGGAAATCACCGTCCCATGGCCAGAGTTAAGTAACAGCTGGTGATTGATTGGCCAAAACACACGAGTTACATGTAACTAAGCTCTTATTTTTAATAAAAGGTCCAAGACAGAGGAAGTGATGGGATATAATGGGCTATTTATTATTAAACTAGGACAGTTTAATACACTCTGAATGTTTCCTTTGGTTTAAAACTGAGACTCAAGCTGGAGAAGGACGAGTGATTATACTAAACTATTAAAAAATAGATGAATAAGTCAAAATTAGCCCGATTCTGTATTTGTTCTTTATCAAATTAAACAGTCAGCACAGACCAAGTGTGTAAGATGAGTACATTGTTCAGCCTTGGGAATGTAACTAAGTACATTTACTCAAGTCCTGAATACTTAAGTACAATTTTCAGGTACTTGTACTTTACTTGAGTATTTCCACACATATTTCAATACATTTTAGAGGCAATTATTGTAGTTTTAGCTGCCAGCTTTAGTTTTCAAGATGTGCCATGAAAAAATAGGATTCATTTAAAATGATTAAGCATGTTTATAAATTAAACCACATACCATTATATTACATTAGAATTGTCCCTAGCTGGACAACATTAAAATGCAAAATAATAGTAAAATAATATATTTGGAATATATATATATACAACAATTTGAGTTTCTTTTTTTTTTTTTGACGCAGATACTTTTGTACTTATGAGTACAGGACTTATACTTGTAGTGGAGTCATTCTGCAGAGTGGAATTTGTACTTTAACTTCTGAATAATAACATACTAACTGCATATATAAGTGATATTGATATTTCTATAATGACACAATAAAAACCACATTAATGTTCACACAACTTAAATTGGCCTATTCAGTTCTGACCTTGTTAGTATGAACCTTCGTTCCCGACACATGTAAAGTCTGTTTCCTTTTACCACAATTACACATCCATTAGTGTCAAGTCAAACATCATTAACTCCCGTATTTATTTTGAAGTATTCATTCGCTTAAAATATCATTTGTAATGTCAACAGTCAATGCCGCAAGTCATTTCAATCACCACGTAATTATATTCTCGTTGAAGATCTGACACAGGTTGCTGTAAAATCTTCATGCAGTAACACGAAATAATACAGTGTGTGAGAACCAGTGCAGCGCCGATAACATAAAGCGGTTTAGAAAGTGCTTAGTGGAAGCTGAGAAAATCTTATCCCTCCTACAAAAGTGATATTGATATGTTCTAATGAAGAGGAGCTGCTGTATGGATTAGTTACAGAATTGTAATCCAGATTAGTTGCATGAGCTGTCCAATTTACATTATTGTTTTATCTCGTCTAATTGAAACACTTTGCTTCTTGGACAAAAGCAGATTAGAGAATCTTTAAAAATCCAGCCCTTCATCCTTACAACCTTGATAACACACTTTAAAATGAAAGTTTTACCTGTTTTAACACAGCTGAGTTCAACAAACCTGTTTAATTTGTTGCATTTGATCGTACTTGTACCACATATTGATTTCCTCCTGTTCGACACCCAGTGAGTTTCATTTAAACACTCCGAGGCGTGTGACGACACAGCAGCCCCATCGATTACAGCAAATGTGGTATTGATCCCCTTCAGTCAGCATCCTGTTTTTATTTCTTTTTTATTTTCCGTGTAATTATTCATATACTGTATTAGCTCCGCAGCCACCAACCTTATCTGCGCCGATTCGCGTCGCTATTTGTGGCCAATTTGTGCAGCATTCAGCGGGTACTTCAGGATAAATTGAGCTGCAGCATCCCCCGTAACCTCCCCCACACCCTAATCCGCTGCTTTGCTTTCCTGCTCCCTTGATTGGATCATCAACACAGTTTCTCTAATTCTGCTCTACATTTGAATACAAACTAATGTACATTTACATTAGAGAGTACATGCCTCCATCAGTAACCACACGTGTGCTGAAACCTCGTATTCCTGCAGAGCTCTGAATCTACAAACTGGAGTTCAAGGTTCAAGCAGCAGTGCTTGCTTAAGAAAATTGCCTCCCGCGATATCTGTGCATTAAGAGCGGCACATAACCATTAGACCCCTGACAGGCCAAGAGTGAGAGAGACGGAGAAGATGAGTGACGATCGTTCAGCCGCTCGCTTTGCCCAATTAAGCAATGACAAGTAATTGTTTAAACAAACTGCAACAGGACATATCTGAGGCACTCAGGGGTCATTTACGTGATGTCAGATAATAAATAAAGACATAACGGGCTGACACGCCGCACATGGGTGTGAACGGGAGATTAAGAGGCCATATGGATGGAAGCGGGAGCATCGCTGAGTGCGCTGTGATCTCTTCCCCCTGTGACTGCGGCCATTTAGAATACAGATGTTCAGATGACTCCCTTTGCTCTGTGTGGAGGTCTGCTTTACTCAGTGTACCTTTTATCCTTTTAAAGGGATGTGTCGAGTAAAGGGACACTGATATTATACTTATATTGTGATATGAGATTGGACCGTAGTATCTCAATGTTGTCTTTTCCTGGTTTTAAAGTCTGCGTTACAGTAAAGTGATGATTTTATGACATTAGAGATGCTTCTAGCTGTTCTACTATCTGCCTTCACTCACTTAATCATCTGTAATGTCGATGTGATGACTGATTTATCAAAAATCTGTCTCAATGTCATCTAATCTCACAAGAAGATGAACACCATCAATTAATCTAAGTATTTTGATTTAATATACCAATTTATTTGGATTTTTGACAACTTTTTAACTCTTGACTATTGAATAAAGCTGAATCATGCACTTCTAGAGACTGTATATGAGGCATATTTCCTAAAAAATAATGCACACCATGTTAGCCAGTCAGACTTAAATCCAGCAGTATAGAAAACGTCTGTACAAAACAATGAATAAAATATATTTATTAGAACTACCATCGACCTAGTGACAGTGTTTCCAATACATTGGTTTCTTTGTAGGAGCCACGAGATACCAACTGGACCTCACATATTGACTTCCTATTCTTATTTCTTACTAATTAAACTAGTACTTTATACAGAAAGTCTTTTTTCACAGTGGAGCAGGGTGCAGTGAATTGACTCGCTGAGCCCCGTCGCCCTGCTCTCAGCCCCTCTCTCTGTTTATCAGGACACAATTGGGACAAGAATCAGCGCACCAGTGCACCCTGCGGTCCCTCTGCCCCGCTCCCCGCCGCTGAGACCTTCGCGCTTCGCTCGGAGCTGAAAGTACGGGAGCTCTGGAGTCAGCCGCTGTAGCAAATCAAATCCAGCCAGAGCAGACAGCAGGCTGGTGGCCAGCGTCGGCACTGAGTTCAACCTGTGTAAAGTAAGCGTCCAGCATTTCAGGATCAAATCCCCGCTGCAGGGGTTTGTGCTGGGTGAATTTGAGTTGCTACGGTTGCTGAAGGCCTGTGCCTGACAGCAACCTCTCAGTCTGAGCAGTGAAGCCAATGTGGAGGTGCTTTTAGGCTGCATTCTTTCAAACGTCCAGCAGGGGGAGACACCTGCAAAAGGAGCCCGGTCCTTTCTGGCACTACTTCTCACTTGATTTATTACCTCAGTAAAAATGCTCGTGGAAACATTTAGGTCTTAATAGCTAGTGTCAAGTCTTCTTCAAAACAGCTGGAAAAAGCAAATTTTTCCTGTAATATTAAGCGTCGTTGTTGTCCGAAACATTAAAAACACACCAACGAGCCACGCCTTTACACTTGGCCACATGCTCCTTCATCGTGATGAACACGGACACTGTTGTTTATTTAAAGTCCAGCTCACATAAACTGTTTTGCTGCTGTAAATGCTCACTAGACTGGGCCCGACAGGGAAATTAATTCAGCCATCTAATATCAGCCCCGGCTAATCTCCACACTCACAGCAGAACACGTTCACTGCGACTGCTCTGCTGCTTCCTGTGTTTATGCGGGTAAATACCTTTTATTTTTATTGCCAGGAATAAAACAAACTGCTGCAATAAAAACATCCAAAAATACTTATAAACAGCCAAGTGTCAAATAGCCAATTGCACTTTCATAATCAGGGCTTTAGGAATACATATTCATATATTTAATTTTGAGCACTTTTGGAGTGTTTGTTTTACACCAGACATTACTGAGCTCTGATTGGACTCTAACTGGAGGCACTGAACACGTAGCTTTAGCAAGTGTTGATCTTAAAATATTGATATTATATTTATATTATATATGAGACTAGCTTTGTTCATATATTTCGGAATTGTAAATGTATGTGTTGTCTTTTGCTGGTTTTAAAGGGCATATTACAGTGAAACAAAGTGATTTTCTTACTTAAGAGAGAGTTCTAGCTGTTCTACAATGTGCCTTTATAAAGTTAATCATCTGTAATGTCGATATAATGATTATTTATCAACAATCTAATGGAATAAAACATTTGAAATGCACCAGTAGTCAACCTACAATATGAACGAGAGGTAATTGGTTGAAAATATGTACTTTTTAATAGATTTTCTCCATATCACACACCCCAACACCAATATATAACCTATCATTCATGTGGCCGAAAATAATCCCCAACAAACACATTAACTATAAATTACTATAAAATAAACAAGTGAAATTTGCTTAAAACTGCAGTGCACGGCTGTTTTAGGAAGTTTTAAGCCTTTTTAAAAATAAGCATATAGATTTGTGAGCTGCTATTAAAGGTTTATGCCTTCAGTATTGGCAGGCTTGTCACAGGGCAGTCAGAAAGCACTGAGAGATGGATTAACACGTCGCTGGTTTTGGTCTTTTCACAGGATTTGTTTACTATAAGAAAACATGTCGACTACTGCCAGCTCTACCCTTAATAAATTATTCAAACAACAACTTCTGATGAACCTAAAAACCCTTCCTTTGTAAGAATCAGTTAATAAAGCGTAATTAGGCTCTACCTTCTTCTTCATATTTTGTTTTCCGTTGCCAGGCGTAACCCCAACCTAGTCTAATATTGTCTGTTCTCAGTATCTAGAAATAAATCACCCAGGAGCAATGCAGAGTTGTTTGTGTTCCCCTTTTCTTCCTCTTCATTTTGCATTCCCCACATGCGCTGATTCATCCCAACTCTGTGGCTAATGCTTGTAATCCTCCTCGTCAAACAGGGACGGCAGTTACTCCATTAGCAGGGTTTCTCATGTTGATGTCAGGCAGGCCATTGGTTTGCAAGGGAATCTTGTTAGGGTTCTTATTGACATTGTGTTTCATTAACTTGATTAATGACATCTATTGGGGCACGCTCCACAGTAATCAACATCTCTGCAGAGAAGGGCTGTCTGCAGCCAAACATGGGACTCTCCGGCCTTCCTTCGCCCATACTTGACTGTCCTTTCTGCCTCCTGTTTGTTTCCAAAAGGCTGCACTCAAGAAGAATCTTACATTTATAAATACCAAAGTATCAAGCAGTGAGAGACTGTTAAGTAGACCCCAGATGACCATTATGAACTTTCCATTTCACAAGCTGTGCGTGGCTCAGAAAACAGGCCTTTTGAAATTAAAGAAATAAAGCATCTTGTGTCTATATCAGCCAGGAATGCATCACTTAAGATGCTCCTACTAAATTATTTGGTGATATAAGTGCTCACTGCCCTGCTGTTTGCTTTAATTTCTTCACCATTTAAACATAATTACAAGCTCTGCATTGCCAGGAAAGCCTGCTATTAGTCTGGCACTAAAGAAAAGGTCAGGAAAAGGTTGTTGTCCAAAACCAGTTATAAAATCCAACACACTACTCTCTAATTTAAAAGTTATAACTCTGTCAACATGGTGGGTTCACATTTGAAGGACAACAGACCCTTGCACATTTTCACACATCTGATATTTCCTGAAGTCTTTTTTTACAAAGCAAAGGGATCTCTTTCTCCATCTCTGTGCATCCTACATCTGCTCTTATATCTCCCTTTAGGAGGGGTCACATCCTGGGTCAGTGCGTGAGAGATGAGAAGCTGCTCGCCCTCAAATACCCCAAGATGGGAAACAGTGGACGCCACTGATTCACAGCTCCAGGCGCTCTATGCCGGGGAAGAGAGATACAAAAGCAGAGATCAAAAAACCCCACCTGGAATTCATATTTACCTTTCATCATCTGCTTTTTTACCCACATTGTACTCGGTTATATTTGCTAGCGCTCTTAAGGGAGAGAGGGGAGAGCAGTGCTGGTGTAACTCCAAGCAGGTGCTGCTGGGCTGCCAGGGTTGTTGCTGCTGTGGGAGCTGACTCATATAATTTGCCTTTTTGCCTTATTTCCGTGGTGCATTTGCTGAAAACAATGCTATCTGGCAAAGTAAATGCACAACTACAGCAGTGGATTAACAGTATATACGCACTACATCTCCACATAAAGTCTTTGCACAGTGCAGGGATTTGCAGGCTTAATACTATAAGAGCACACTGCTGGAACATTTCAACTGAGAGATCAAACTCTGTGCTGATCATTTGGCAGGAAAATATCTAATTACTAATATCAGTTTATTTTTCAGAGGCAATTACTTTGATTTGATTTGATAATTGGAAAGATGTTTATCCACTTAGAGCTGCAGCAAACCTGGAATGAACTTTATGATGATAAATATGCCAATAAAGTCTGATTTGATCAAAATAAATATAAAAAAAGCCAAACTAAACTCCATAAAACCTTAAAATTCCTTGTTTATCCGACCAACTCCAAATCCTGATGGAACTCACATGTGACTAAAAAGAAAAGCAGAAAATACTAACAATTAAAAGCTACAAATAGGGAATGTTTGTTTGTTTTTTTTTTTACTGGATTATGCAAAATACATAATTGATAATCCACTAATTGTTTGTACAGGAGACGAATGATTTTAGTAAATTTGGAAATATACAAATATACAAATAAAAAGACAGAAATCCTATTTACAATTATTGAGGAAGTTATGGAAAATGTTCATATCATGTTTCTTAATCGTGTCAAAGTAAAGTTATGAAAGTGTAAAAAGTCTACAGATTGTAATGGGCTCAGTATATCTTTGTGATTAAATCCTCAGTATATCTGCAGTCTGTTCTGGATAAGAGGGACGTCTCTTAAAACTGCTAAAGGGAATCAAAATATTCTTTATTTAAATAAAAGTGTGGTTTGGAGTGTGTTCGGGTATTACTTTTTTTATTAATATTGGCTTCAAAAAGCCAAACCTCTAATAAGTGATGTTCCAGGATTTGGAAACTAGACAAAAAGCTTATTTTAAGCAACACAAATTCCTCATGGATTTACTTAACAGTTCTGTCTTGAAGCTCAACTCTTCAGATAAGAAAGATCATTTAGAGTTGTTACAGATTGTGTTAGGCACTAATGCATGACACTGTAGATTATTTGCATTTTTTCCACTGTTTGACACCATGTGTGACACAGATAAACTGTACCTCTCTGGTTGATGTCCTGACCACATCAGATAGATTCTAATCTGCAGAGACATGCATTTTTTTCAGCCATGATAAAATCCTTAACATGTTTCACCCAGCATCTCTTATTTCCCATCTCTCAGCAGTTCCGTACTTGTGCCCAGGCGATTAAGTGTTCAGAGAGCGACAGACATAATTGATGAGCAACCACAGCCAAGCTGGTCTCATTCTCTCCAGGCACAGAGCAAGAGGGAGACACGAACCGGGCACCTTTAAGTCTCATCCTTTTAATTACACTCGCACTTTGCCAACCAAAACACTCCAAACTCCTTGGGAACTCCTTCAGTGGAGTAATTTGCTGGATTGGGTTAAAAAGGAAGAGGATCCAGAGACTTGTAAAGTGATCCAAATAAAACATTGTGTCACAGGTAATATTTATGACCACTTTTTTCTTTTTACCATAAACTGCTGATTGAACCTGCACATTTAGTAAAGTGTACTGTGGGCGGGCAGATTTTTGGGCTACTGGGGATGATGGTTTTTGGAATAAAATCCTGCCAGTTTCTAGTAGCAAAGACATGGTTGGACCTTTGACTGTTTAAGAAAAATGGATGTAGTCACCATGATGGCACCCATTTGTTTGTGGACTACTTTTTAAAGCCTTCACTGTTTCTCAAGGAAGTATCCTCAAGAACTGATCAGATGAGACGGAGTCCTTTTTGGGGGGAATTTCCAAAGATGCATGTGTGTATCCAACGCTCACCTTGTGCACTCATAATGCAAACCAGCATATTATGCAGTATGCTGTTTTTTTTATTAGTAGTATTTCTTCATCCATTTCAACAAAAACACAGAAAAACACTGATGCCAAAACCACATCCATGCCATTCACTACTTTTGAAGTTTTAGTGCTGAACTGAATGTTGGACTTGTCCAATTATGTAACAACCCAAACTCACAAGCCTGCACCATTTGTTTGTTATGCCAACGATTGGAAAAATTTGGGGGAAAAAGCACTTGAGTTTGGCCTTTCGTCCATCGCCATTTTTTTTTCACTTTGCCCAATCACAAGGTAGCCATGCCCTAAAGTGTACCCTGCTTAAACATTTATTATATCTAAAATGGGACCATAATTAACCATAAACTCATTATGAGGAGAATTACTGAGGTGACAAGGTGATAAGTGACATGCAGGGTCATTTTCTCATATACTTCTATTTAAATATCCGGTGGAGTCGCCCCCTGCTGGCCATTAGAAACAATGCAGCTTCAAAGCACTTCTGCAGCTGCTTCAGCCGAGCTCCACTTCCTTCATACCATCTATAAAACCTGAGTCCTAGTTTGTGGTTTATTTTTAGTTTTATAAGTAATCTTTTGAAAACTAGGTGACATAAAAACTCTCAAAGAAACTCAGCATACTGTCAACTTATCATAATGCTAAGGATAATTGCCACAACAACTGCCTACTTACACAACCAGCAGACACACAGCAACATAAGCATCCCATTGGAATCAATCTTCACCAACTACTCAGAGGGCATTAGCTGGATGTTTAACTTTAGTAAAAACTGGTTAAATTTGACGCAGTGTTCCCTTTGCTTGTCTGAGCTTGGTTGGAAATGGCTGCCTGCAGGTTTATAGCTCAGTAAGGTGATGAGAGGCACTAAAACATACTGTAGAGTCTATGTTTAGGCCAGAGAGCTGGAATTGAATCTTAAGACACCTGAAAAACATTCTGCTACAGTGGACACAAAAAAATGAATTTTTCAGCCAGCAAATGGATTCACTGATCAGCACAACCATAACAAAGCACCAATGAAGCATGATTTAATGAAGCATATCGCACTCCTGTCCTTTGTTGGCTCCTACGTTCATTAGGCTTGGCCATTAGCGTTTCTCCTGACATTTCACTGGGGTATACGGTAAATGATGGTATTTGCATTAAAAACATGAGAGCTGAGCTGCTTGTGATAAAAGCCATTGTCACATGTATGACACATATGTCTTATGTACAATGCTGTGTGTCTAATATGCAATTACCCTACTTAGACAAGTTTAAACACTTATGGCCCATAGAATGATTAATAAGCACCCTTGTTCCTCAGAGTCTCGCTGGAGGACACGAGTTGCCGCAGCGCATACAGACACATCAGAGGGCTGAACAGACATGATGTGAGGGTCGTGACACATGCTGTAGCCTCGCCTGCATTAGCTGGCTCATTATCATAAAGACTGAACCTAGAATAATCACAAACAGGATCTTCAACAAGATCTCCAACCTTTATGACAGAATAGGTTGTTTGTTAATAACACACATGACGACACATATGAGCGTTTGTTAAAACGACCCATATCATCGTTTCACATTTTGCAGGACAGAGCGGAGTGCTCTAAAAATAGCAAACATCATTATACAAACACGCCCACTTTGATGTTGTAAAAAAAAAAAAAAGGCTGCAGATTTGTTGAGCTTAGGCTACAAAAATACTGATGGCTCTGTGGTATAAAAGACAGTTTAAACAGTAAATAAATGAACGCAAATGCCGGAAGTGAAGTAGTTATGAGGACGTGACTGCGTGATATATTTACGTAAAAATGTGATGCAAAAAACGTGATGCACAGAAGTTCGGTTATGTTTAAATCACATCATTTACTTTTTTCACATGGTAAACAAACCGCGTTCTCCTGGGTGAAAGTCCGAGATCTATCCGGACCTCCCAGCAACCCGAGTGTAATTTCAAGTATTCTGGCCACTAGACATCTTTTGCTGCCTGTACGAACGACCTATAGGGGATGTTTCTGAAAGGAGCCCAGTCTGTTTCTACAAGTCCTGTAAAGTATCTAATCCAGTCACAGACGCCATCTTTCTCAGCTCAGCTTCCTGTTCCACCAGTAGACTGACCTCTGGTGGTGAGTGCTGTGCACTACAACAAATCCTCAATACAGCATCTCTGTATCCATTTAATAAAAGGAGGAACAGCTTTATTTATGATAGTGCTGAAAATTTACATCCAAATACACATCCTGTTGACCTTATTCTTCACTCAAACTAGCGTGTTTCAGCATTGGGTCATTAACGTACTTCCGGTTTAGGGCGTTAGTGTGACTCCTTTGCTTATTGCGCCAGCTTTGAAAGCCTTAAGTTGCCAAAAAGCTGATAGACATTTTTAATTATTTTTTCAGGAATGAAAGTAACCATTCCAATTATTATGTAGTCAGTTTATCCAAGCAGGCTGGTGGCCAGCTATCAATTCTGGGATCGAGTTGAGGCTGTCCAGGATCAGACCTCTGGCACTGAGGTTTGCAGTGGCTGAACTTGAGTTGCTGTCAGGCTAATTGAAGGTTTCTGTTAAAGTAAGCATGGAGCAGAGATTTTATGTGCATAATTCTGACCTGGAGTGTTTGTACAGAACAGTTAGCACCTGATTGTGTTCAGGACTCAGAGCACAATCAATCTATTTTTATGGTTTTTGACAGCTCTTTGTTTGAAGTGGCCATTCAGGTAGTTTTCAGGATTAAATATTTCACGACTGCATTAGAAATGCCAAATAAAATTATCACATTTCTGTTTAACTGGTTTTGGGGCATATTTTGTGGTTATTTCTGTCTTATGTTGTGTGTCTGTAACTCCTTGTTATTGCAGCTCTTGGTCAGGACACTGCTGAAAATGATCTTTTTTATTTACAACGAGGATCCGCTGGTTGAATAAAGGGTAAATAAATCAAATGTTATAAATAATAATAGCACAGCAGCACTGTGGCATAGCAGAGACAGTGTCGACACGGGCAGGGAGCTGCTGCTGATGTGCCTCCTTCAGTACTTGGACTGAAAATAAGGAGTAATCGTGACCTAATGTTGTGAAGGGCTGCAGCCGATCCTCTGGATCTTATTGAGCTTTAAAGGCATTGACATCATAAGAAAACGGCAGCTGTAACAAACAAATCCTGAGCTGTTTTCAGCCTCTCTATGAGCTGTGATGCTGTTGCATATTAATCGACCTCTGGCTGTTTGTATGTTCTGGGATCAGATCTAACATTTGACCTCACTAATTGATTTTTGCTTGTATGTCTCGGAGCTTCACCGATTTTCTACAGTGCAGAACTTTGGCATGCGTAATATCTTCCCACGCCCGGCGCTAGACAGCCAGTAATGATGTATGAGGCCAAGTGTACTCACCGTCCTCCCGAGACTTCTGAATGAAAGCATCGACGCCGCTCTCTCCATAGTTTCCCTCTGAGGCCACTGTGGAGACGTAGTTCCAGCGCATGGCTTTGACAATGTCCACCATGGCCTGGGCCTGGTAGGTGTCTGGAGGCACAACTCGTGAGAAGAAGTCGTAGCGGGTGTTGTCACTGAGCTCTGGAGCTGTGGAGGCGTAGCTCACTTGGGGTATCTGCACAGGAAAGAAATATTGATAATGTTATAACCTTTAAGTAGCTTCAAGAGAAAATAGTTATGGGACGAAAGTGAAGAATATAAGGGCAAGGCAAGTTTGTTTGTGTTGCACCTTTCAACAATTCAAAGTGCTTTACATAACAGAGAGGCAGAAGAAGAGAGGAGGCATTAAGACAAGATATAAAGGAAACACAAAGCAATTTAAAAAGGCAATATAAAAGGGCACATAAATGAAATAGAAATAAAAATAAGATAAAATATAATAAAACTGGATTAGAAATGACAGTCCAGTGCAAGATATGAATAAATAGTCCCACATTTAGTTTAATGAAAGGCTGTGGCAAACACAAAGGAACTTTAAGTTATTGCTCCTTAAGTTTTCTGGGACTTTGTTCCAGATATGTGGAGCATAAAAAGTGAATGCTGCTTATTCGTGTTTAGTTTGGACTCTGGGGACAGAGCAGCAGACCTGTCCCAGATCATCTGAGCGGTCTGGGCGATTTATAACGTAGCAACAGATCAGAAATGTGTTTTGGCCCAAAACCAAGCAGAGCTTTGTAGACCAACAGTAGGATATCAAAGTAAATTCTTAAAGTAGTGATGTGATCCAGTTCACTGGTCTTAGTGAGGACAGCTGCAGCTGTTTGATCGACCTGTGAAACAATAGTGAAGATAAAGACACATCGACAAGATTTCCTACATCCTGCTGAGATACAAATCCTTTAAACACACAGTTTACTGCTCTGAGTCTCTCAGTCAAAACAAAAACAAAAGAAAGACTTCGATGAGGTCTTAAAGTAGCTCGGGATCATGGGAGTTGTTGTATTCATGTTTAACCCACTACAGATGAAAACCTCTCTGACGGGCATAAGCGATGCTCACAGAGGAGTTAATGTAATAAAGTTTTATACACGTCATGTTCATTCACTTTTTGCCGTTTTAATGAAATAGCCGTCAATAACATTAGCTAACATAACTAGCTAGCTTACGACCTATAAAGCTACTGTGGCTAAAGTTATGTGGCAAATTTAATTGTGGGTTGTTGTTGTTATCTATGGTCAAAACAATCATACTAATAATTGACTTTATTAGCAAGCTAAACACTGTTCATCATCTGGTGTTTTCTGTTTTTCCCTGGAACAACTAGAGGAGTCAATGGTTATGTAACGCCATTTACAGGCGACGAAAACAAACAAACTATTCTTTAAACATTGTTGGAAATATTTGGTATAATTGGCGTACACAACTCTATGAAACATAAAATCTCTGTAGGGTTGCGACCAAAACTGCAGTAATGTGACGCTACCACTGTGATTAGGTCGTCATGGTCATCACCGCAATGTTTTTGTCAGATCAATCTTTTGTTATTCCACTATCAATGTGTTTAAATCAGAGCTTTCACACACTAAGGTTGAGCGATGGGTCAAACATATCAGCACTGGGTGAATGGCTTAAGTACATCAGCAGTTAGTTTTTTGGGTCCGATTTTTGTCCTTTTGTTTTGCCAATTTAATTGTCTGATGCAAAGAACAGCCATGAGAGCTCCAGCGTCTGGGTCGCACTGCTCAGCAGGGAGCTGAAAGCTAAAACAAAGTGGCAATCATAGACGATGTATAATACAGTCTGCACTGAAGATAGGTCAGAGTATGCAAGAGTGCTCAACAACAGACTCTCGTTCAACAAGAAAGTAGCACAAAGAGGCAGCAGCACAGAGAGAAAAACAGCTCTAAAGCCAGCTGACTTTCACATCTTACTCACTGAATTTACAATGTATTTGGATCATTGGTGATTGTTGGAACAGTGGAAAGACTAATAAAGATGACATAAGTTTTATTTTGTTTCTGTTAAGTGTGTCATTCAATAATTTGACAAGGGAATTAAGTTGATGTTTTCTTAGTTCAGTAAAACAGTAAACTTGATTTTAGAAGATTTATGGTTGTGTCTTTGTGTTAATATGAAACTGATATAAGAACATTTTACATTCTTTACGTTTTTCTATTTATTTTCAGCTTTTTTAAGCTAAATAAGCTTGTGAAACAGCAGCGTTGGCGAATGCATCTGCGGGAAACCCCAGGGCTATGTTGCTTCTTCACCACAATGAAAAAAAATACCATATCATCCCACAGCCCTAAATATAGGTCTAGTTGTTTTTAGACATTTAAATGCAGAAACGTTACATATTAAACCTTTAATTCTTGATATATTTTGGAGGCTGTGTAGGCTGATTTTGCAATGATCCGAGTCCATGACTACACCAAGATTTCCAGCTTGGTTTGAGGTTCTTCCCGACTAAAGATGGACTCTGAATTTAATCGTTCTACTTTTGGCTCCGTAAGCAAGTCTTTCTGTCTTATCTTCCACAAAGGAAAAAACATGAGACATCCAACAAGCCTCTTTCCTTTCGAAACTGGAAACAGAGCTACTGATCCTGAACCCCCACAGAGCCTTTAAACACCCAGTCTCAGTGTTCCCTAATGCTGCAGTGGGCTGGACAGTTCGGAAGCGGAGACGGTGAGCACGTCAGACTCATGAGCAGGGGTCACTTGCTAAACATAAACATGTCTCTTTGCATCTCAGCAGAGCGTGTTTTACACACCACAGAATGTGCTGGCTTAGCTCTGGCATCTTACTTTGATAGAGGAAAAAAAAGATCCAGTGCTACGGGGTACACAGTAGTAGCTTTTATAATAGTAAAGCTTTGTAAATGTAAGAGCTTGCATCATGGCAGGCTTCTGTTGCTCCCGCTGCGACAAAGATTTTACTGATGCGTGTGCTGAAGAAAAAAAACATTACATAAGAAACTTAAATAGAAAAATAAATAGGTCAGCTAAAGCACGAACCTTGTTTTGACTGACCATAATTTTAGATTTTCTGTTGGTGGCGCTTGTGTTTTAACACAGGGGGATGTTTTCGTGGGATTGCACCGTGTCAGTTGTTGTAACAGGTAAGCTATGTTTGTGTAAATGGCATTTTTCATCCCCATGGCACACAGTGATTCACCAAACAGACGGCCGGGGTGTTTCCTGGTAATGATGCACAGTGTGCCTTTTTGATGAGGATCTGTTGTCATGTTTTTGTGTCTCTAAACAAAATGAGGAGAAGGTGCACTCAGTGAAACATGATCCTAATGAAAAACAGACCTGTATTCCCTCTAGATGCCTCTTTGCCACATGCACCATTTCATTATCACAGACAGCAGACCTGAAGGCTGACACACACACACACACACACACACACACACAGATAACCCTTGATATTAAACATCTGACTTCAAGGCAACCTCCTCCCACCAAGATGAGCACCACTGAGGCCCAACTCTCCCTTTTGGGTTAAAATATATAAATAAAAGCTGAATAGAGTTTTATCTTGACTGGTCCTTGGCCGACGTGCTTGTGATCCAGCACATGTTCAAAGACAGAATACAGTCGAGAATAAGAAGATAAAAAAGTGTAGAAAGGTGGTTAGTCACAGGGTGTCTGGAGAATACTAATAAGTATGCACATGTGTCATTTGCATGGCACGACTTTAGCTGCGTGACTATTAAATCACCATTAAAATCACTTAGCTTTGCTCACAGGAGTCAGTGTTTAGCCCCAGGCAGCATTATCTTTCGGTGTTTTGAGTGTACGAGATATCAGCAGAGAATGTAGTCTGAGTACTTTGACCTGAGGAGTTTAATTTGCCTGATATCAGACGGAATCGCCAACAGGTTACACTCCATCATCATCCTGACATTTCCTCCAACCCAACCAGATTCCATGGGGGAGGAGGATTTGATTGTCCCTAACCAATCACAAAACACCATCTATTCGCCTAAATTTAATGTCATTTTAAGTCAACACTGATGCACAGTCACGGCAACATACGGATTATGCCGGCGTCTTAAGAATGGAGCAGAAACAAAACTATGTTTTCATGACTTCCTGGTTTCAGAGCACAGCTTGATACCAGTTCGACACCACCACTAGTCACATGACTAGTTATTCACCCCCTGCGTCACAGACTTCATGTCGTGAAGTTTTTGCTTCTATTTATGATCCTATATGTTTTTATCTGTTCTTATTGGTTTTTATTGTCTTTGCTTTATCGCTGGTATGTTTTTATAGCCTGTGTGCATTGTTTGCATTTTTTATAGTCCTTTATTTATTTATTTTGTTTGGGGATTTCTTTTCTTTTTTATTGAGAAGGTGCTATAGTGAATAAACCAATTATTATTATTATTATCATTATTATTAAAGTGTGTTTTGTGTAAGTTGTTTATGCCAGAATTTCAAGCAAAAAAACTAATTAAATCTAGAATCTGGGATGAAAAGTGTTCATTTCTGAGAGCCGTTACACAGAAGGAAACACAGACCTGTTCCCCCTCTTTGTTTGCTACATGGGGTTTGTTTGTGGCATTTCAGTCTCTCTCACCACAGCCTTATCCACAGCTTGTCCAAGCTACCCCAGCCTGGTTTGAACTGTATTCGCAAAGACAGGTTGGAGGATAGAGTCCCTGAGGTAATTCCCTTCAGCACCAGGACCTGAAGATGATTCCCTGAGAGAGCCTCAGCAGGGGAAAAAAACATGAAATAATGATATGGAAAACATAATAATGGAACTGAGTGTATTCATAGACTTGGATTTTTAAGAGCTTGCTGAACAAAGCCTAACATACTTCTTATTTGAGTTCATTTTGGGAATAAAAGGAAGAAAAAATCGTGTCACTGAAAGGCTGCTTCAGAAGTGTTTTCACTGCAACTAGTTCTGGATTTAGGTGGCATGTCTAATAGGCGTCCCTGTAGGCACTTTAAACATTCAAAAATGCTTTGTTCAGTGGAATTTACACAGGAGATGTCTGTGTCTCTGTAATTAAAGGTATTATTTTGTTCTATTATTGTAATTAGAAATGGTTCTAATAACTAAGGACTTGTTTTATTTGCCAAATGTGTTGCTCTCATCCTCATTCAGCTGCCCTTTGATTGTTCCCTCTCGTATCAGGGATTACATGGACCCGCACTGCACCAAATGATCGAGTGCTTCATCAAATCATATTGACAGAAGCCAGGTATGGTGGTCTGCTGAATGCATGATAATTACCTGCAAGTATGCACAACATGACGCAGGGATCTGCCTCGCATGTGAAAAGAACAAAGGTGCATTATTCGAAGGTGGTCTTTTTAACAGAGAGTGAATCATATGTGTGAGGGAAGAAGTTTGTTCTCCTGCCTGGCATGTGACTTTCTCAGCTATGACACCCAACATGTTCTTTGCTGAGAGTGCAAAGCTGTTTAATTGTTGTGAGTCTTAGCAGGTTCTGGGCCAGGAATAGCAGATTTCTGCAACACTGAATCAGTTCCTGTGAAGGTGACAGGTTTGCTGAGAGAGATGTGAAAATGTTCCATCTTGACCAAGAATATTTGCTTGATTTTCAACCTATCACCTGAGTTTATGAATGCAGTGGGAATACACTTAATAAACTCATTTAAGAAAAAAATAGTTTGCATGTGGTGGATTATTAATGCATCTCAGTGAGAATCATATCCAGGTGGCACAAGGTAAAATGTTCATGTGATTTAAAAAAAAATAAAAACTCTCTCTGCAGCACCTGTTTCTGCTTTTTATAACACTTGCGTCTCTACTTGAATTCCTTCCAACACAAATACTTCATATTACCATAAAACAATCTAGTCCCTCTCTGTGCAGAGATGCATGGATATTTACAGGAGCAGGTTTGTGCATCAGTGCCATCTGGACCATCTTCGTCGTCTGACACCTCACTCCAAAACGCCTATTTTCTAATTAAAAATTTGCCCTTTTGAAATCAAGACATTTAATGGTAACATTTCCAAATGTCCTAAGATCACCTCAGGTCCTAAAGCCTCTCTGGAAATGATAATTTGGCGTGGAAACATTGCGGTGCATGCTTTTACGTTTTACAGCATCATTTAAGACTTTTTAGTGACTGTCTGGCGCCACATTTATCTCAACTGCTGTTTGCTTTGTTGAGCATCCTGTTGAGATGAGGAGCAACTTAATGATGATAATGTTGCGACCTGAGGTGTAGGTGCAGTATTTTCCTGTGCAAATTATGCTGGCATGCAAAATAGCTGACTATATTTGCATCTGTAATACAGACACCTGACAGATCCTTGCAACCTGCAGAGCAGTCCAAGTGCAGAGCATCTGCTTCAATCATGCTGTATGTGGGAAACATGGATGGGTAAACACGGTTTATCCTCACTACTTGGCAACCTCGTTTCACCATAGCACAGTGCAGTTTCTAAGATAGCGTAAGATAATCCAAGCTGTTTCCTCATGCCGCAGCCTGATTAACAGGAATATTCTACTCATAATAAACCAATAACAGTATTTACTTAGACTGAAAGAAATCCTGTAAATAATTAATTAACTGCGATTAAAGCTCAGACAATTAGTTCTTCAGGATGCAAATACACACACATGATGCACATTGCTGCCAATGACTTCACAGCTCCACTGACAGCTTACAGGTGGTGTTAACGTGTGAAGATCTTTATGCCACTGATCTATATGGAAGGTAATGTATTCAGCATGTTTGCTGGGCCTCAGGATGCAATCAGTGCGTTCTGGGTAGAAACACTGAATGTAAACATAAGCTCAGTTTGTTTAAAACTCCACAGGCACTTTTAATCAACAAGCCTAGTGCAGAAGTTTACAAGCAAGTGCTCTAGGAAGTACATTTTATACTTATATTAGTAAGTAATCAATCAGTTATGAAATGAGTTGCAGCCCTAATTGTGGTTGACACACGTTTCCACATTTTTAGACTTTTTTTAGTTGAGGGCTGGAGTGATCTTGTTTTCTACCTAAACATCTCGATGCAGTTCATCATTATGCTTTGGGTTTCATTACAGGAGACAAATGCGGGACTCGTCACTGTGCACTATATAAAAAAAGTAGGTTGGCCTTCACTAAAGAACTACTTTCTTTTGTCTTCATTTATAAAGTTCTCCTGCAAAAGGTGTCTCAGCACATCACTTCTATTCTCAAATTTAAAGCTCACCAGAACAGCTTTCAAGAGTGTTTGCCTGAACACTGTCTTCTTCTCAAGTGGAGAGAATTGCAGAGGATTTTAGACCTTGAATGTCTCGTCCTGCTTGCCAATTTTAAACTCTTAACATTAAATCTTTAGTGATGTCTACTGAATCGGCACATGATGTCGTTCATTTGGATGCTCCTATATCCTGTATACATTTTGCAGTGGCAGCCCACCACTTCATAACTTTATGAAAAATCATAAAGTCACAATAACTCGACAAATAAAGCTGTCCGCTTCACTTTAGTCGAACAAATGGTCGTTGGCTGAGTCTCCACTTTGAGGATGAGCAGCTGGAGCAGTGACAGGACCTCAATCACTCACAAAGTGAAGACAACCTAATAAACGCAGCACAGGTACAGCACTTTCTTAGCCAGAGCTGGTGGTTGCCAACTGCCATAAAGTGAAGTAAACAAAGTAAGCATGAACGTTGGTTTATTACTCGCCCTGCTGTGTCCTCACTTCACATTACATCAGTACAACGTCAGCACATGATATAATTGTGCTGCTGAGGAATAATGGAGTTACATTCTGTTTGTGTGACTAAAAGATGGACAGCCCGCCGGCTTTTAAGTGGAATTATAGATGAAGAGAGCATGCACAGTATTGTTTGTTTTCCGTGCTGTGCTTGTACTTCACCATAAGCAGTAAACTGCCAGCTAACAACACCATTGTGCTTCTAAGGGGGAAAAGTATGTGCAGGTTTTGACAGGCGCCTTGTTTCCGTGTGTCTTAGTTACTTATTTCTGTTACGAGCAAACCTGCAGTTTTATTACTGTGGTCAAGCTATCTCAACGTATCCCTATGCATTGTTTGTATTGTGGGCACGGTGCATTCAGGTATACCTTGCAAACAGGAGAATCCATATTTGAAAGCAAAGTACAGCAAAAAGCTTCACTGCATTCTGCTGTATTCCAGTAAACTTTTATAACTTGTCACCTGTGCTTTCCTTGACATCCATCAAGAAATTTCCAACATAAATTGATGCAGAAGAGGAATAAATTGGTGCATAAAATTAAAATTAAAAAAAATCCTTGAGGAAAGCCTGGATACTATAATTTTCACTAATCAGCCTGTGGTGTGTCTGAATTCAAAACTGATGTTAATTAAATTAATATCGAGGCATCTTGCTCACCGTGTGTGCTCGCTGCATGGAGGACTATCTGCCTCTCCTCTCTGCTACAATCCTGTTACAACAGAGGTTTCAAGTTTGAATTAGTTTGAAGTGGTGGTGAGGGGGATGAGCTGCTTTTAAATCACAATCTTGGGGCTCAGTGGTCGATTGATTGGCCTTCAGCCCAGCCCTATCTGTGCTGGGCTCTGATGCTGAACACTCTTGGTGTGTCTGGCTATGTTGGTCTTCTTTCTCTCTGCTGTTAGACTTTAATCTCAAAGAGATCTTGATATCAGTTAGATTCCTGATTAAACAAAGATTATATGAATTAAAACTTGTAATGTGTTTTTTAAGTTTAGCTGTTTACCATGTAAGACTTTTATTAAGTTTTCCAGAGGATCACATTACTCAACAAGGTTTTGTTTTTTTCATGATCGGCATCTCCTTAAAACAAAATGAAAAGTTGCCTCAAATTGCTCTGAGGCAAGATTGCCCCCCAGCATCCTCAGCAGATTAGCATAACACTTTCCACACAGTAACATGAAAACATTTTGGGAAACGGGTTGTTTTAACCCAAAGTCCAATGCCCATAGGCAATTTCCACAACATCATCAGCATTTAGCAGCTCCGCCTGCTGTCTGCAGACAAGTGTAAATGTAGACACAAACAGTCACGATAATCACACTCCACAACATCTGCCAGGTTCCAAAGTCTGAACAGTTCAAGGTCTGCTTTTGCACTCCATGAACAGTGGGTTTTGGCTTTGTTCTGCTCTGTGTCAGAGAGCTACCGCGCAGCAGAGCTCGCGCTGCAAAAAAGCTCCTCGCTCTCACACAGCAGGAGCTTTGTGTGTTGGCTGCAGTACAGCAAAGGCTGCATTATACCTAAGTGTCAGTGGGCAAAACGGCAGTGAGCTCACTATATTCATGCAGAAATAACGTCTGCAGTTTTCTGCTTCGGCTTCATGCAGATTAAATTTACTAGAATTACAGCTTCTAATTTATGTTGTTTAACTATATAATGACCACTTACCACGCGCACTGAATCTGCAATGAAAACAACAATAACCATAATATTTTCTTTTCACGCATGCTCGACATCTGTGCAGACACAGACAATGGAGACACACTGAGTTATTTCATTCACATAGCCTCTTAATTCAATTTAAGAGGCCTGAAAAGAAATTTGGATCTGGACAGCGGCTGCAAACATAAAGAGAAGTCGTTTAAATTTTGCAGTGAGGGATGCGGGTGAACTCTTTGAGTCAAACGCACCACTTCAGTATCCAGGCTTTCTCCTTAATTGCCATCAGCTGCTGTTGACACTGAGGGGAGATTAAAGTTTCACTTTGTTACTGTCAGGGTAAGTGGAGCAGCAAATAGCTGAGCCTCCTGAATAGAAAACCAATTCCTGCATAATGATATAACAAAACAGATTCTCACTGCTCTGGGAATGAACAACGAAGCACCAAACACAATGAGGACATTTGGCAACGATTCAGACCGATGAAATATTATAGAAAGTGTCTGTATAGTGGTGGAAATAAATTCATTATCTCCATTATTTTCTTGGACTTTCACAAAAGCAGCGTCTCATTTCTTCTGCCTCCCGTGTTTGTGTATTTATTTTGATTCACTGCATCGTTATAATGGGTTTAGGTCAACAGTTAATCGAGCTTAAATTTTAAGCTGTGAGCCTGGATAATGCTGCCTAATTTCAGTGCAGTTGGATACAGCCACGTAGTGTGGCCACGCTGTCAAATGTTCAGCCCCAAGAGGCTGCCGATAAAATCTCTGAGCATGCTTTAGACCTTTTCATAATATTTCCATCTCTCAGATCTGACCTTTAATATTTTGACATTCGATTGAACCGAGAGAAGAAGGCAAAGCCAATAACATTGAGCTCTTCCTGCTTTGTCTTCCACTGAGACTGACATCATTCCTGCTTCAATCATGCAGATCACTCTGGGGAACCAGAGTCTCTCGGCTGCCTGCTTCAGCTCCACTGAAGTGATGGCACCTCCTCGCTTCAAAAAGGATTGGTGAACTGAGTGAACCTGCTTCTGATGTGACCGGTAAGGATGAAGCAAGAGGAGGAGGTTGGCTTGAAACGTTTGTCCTCAAACCAGGAAAAAACAATCTATTTAATTATATCAGAAAAAAAACGTACAGCTGCAAAAATATACAAAAAAATGTATCTTATCTACCTTATTCTATGGGTCATTTAGTATCTCATAATGATACTTATCACAATAGAGTGTTTTCTGGAAATATTTGAAATAACCACATGGTAAAGCCTATTTTACAATACTCTCTACTCCAAGTGTCATCCAAATGACAGAAATATTGCTGTAAAATGCTGGATTTTTGGCATTGCATAAGAATTAAAATAGAAAAACATATATACGATGGACATTTTCATACTGTTTTACCACCATAAATCATTATATTGCCCCGCCCCGACAAAGATCAACTTAGCTGACAATAAATTGATGTGATTTTCTCCAAAATATCATGTTTTTTATCAAAGAACAAAACTATTTTTTTAATAAAAACATATCTGTGGGTGGAACAATACAGAGAGCAGAGAAATTTAAGGGCAATTAAAAGATATTCCAATGCCCAACAGCATTAACAAATATACAACAGGCTGAGTGAAGTTTATTGAGACCAAACACTGTGAGATAAACACTTACTGGCCTCTACATTAGGTACACCTTGCTAGAATCAGGTGGACCCACTTTTGCCTTCAGAACTGCCTTAATTCTCGGAAATTTGGGAAATATTCTGCAGAGATTTTGGTCCATTTTAACATGATAGCATCACACAGCTGCTGCAGATTTGACAGCTGCACATCCATGATGTGAATCTCTGGTTCCACCAAACATTATGTTCTGTGTGAACTTATTCTCATGTTTAAGAAAACCACTTTGAGATGATTTGAGCTTTTTGACGTGGTGCGTTATCCTGCTGGGAGCAGCTATTAGAAGATACACTGAGGTTTGTTTACTCACTGATGAGTAAATGACGTCAGAATCGGAGCCAGACACCAATGTTAGATCAAATCTTTACCATCTCTACCTCTAACAGATTCATTTTACACTGTGGTATTGTTACTTTTTACTCAAGCAAAAGGTGATTATGGCTCTCACACATGTGCATCCCGGATAGTTACAGTAAATTGCTGCCTTGGTCCGTGCGTGTTTCCGTGTGCACGTCTGTTTTCTGTTTGAAGGACTTTCCAGATATTGATTTTTGTGTCGCACCTCTGCTTTGCATGCTCAGATCAGCTCTACAACTTGTCAACCCTTTGATTTAGCCTGGAATTGATGAGACAAATGACCTTACTGTCTCTGAGCAGAGCTTTGTGTTTGACCTGAGATTGATTAAAAATAAATGTTACTCACATTAGCCTGCAAGCTAAAAACACTGGCTGATTTGAAGCTATTCTTAGTTACCCGGCCCCTTGGACAAACTCCAGGAATTTCTTTTAAAAAGTTCTCCAGGAAAAAAAGCTGCTTTGTGCTGCAGGAAAAAATGAACTTTAAAATGTTGTTTAAACCTGTGGCAGAACTCCATAGACCCCTTAATGAGCTGTACAATTCCTCCGCCATATGAAGGAGGAAGTCAATTAAAGCTCACAATAATAACGGATAAATCAGGTTGCCACAGTGCAGTAACAGAAAGCCGTTCATTGTTTCAGTCTGCTTCTGTTTACGGCAGTCAGTGATAATGGATCGGTATATACACTTGAGCTTAAAAATGTGTCCTGTGCAGAGGTTAGAAGCAACTAAATGCAGCGACTTCTGTTTCCTCTTTCATATCTTCCAGTAGGTTGTAGATTTAAATAGATTTTTGACTGTAATCAGACACTTTGGGGGGAGGAGAAGGACACAGTTATATATTTACAGCACAATCAGCACAATATTCCTTTGAAGTTTGCTTTAAGCCTCTTTTCCTTTCATGTCAGTCTGGGAAAAGTTTTCTGATTATGAAAATATGGTTGTTGCTTTTTAACAGTTGCAGTCTGGACGACATGTTGGGATCTTTTTTGCGGTGACCGAATGTTTTTCAGCTGCCTTCAGGAGAGTTTTGTATGTTACCCAGGTACACGGTTTTTTTAACATTAGGGCTTAACAACAGCTTTGCTCAAGCCTTAGTGTTACGACAGCCTGAACCTTTCCTCAACGTTTTTCTCTCAGATGCTGCAGGTTGTGATATAACCCCCAAAGTTAAGCTTAATGTTAGCGAGAGAGAAACTAACATGGCCATTTTCAAAAGGGTCTCTCAATCTCTGAACTCAAGATATAATAATGAATGAAGAAGGGTTCTTCAGGTAACCACGGGTCTCTTTTTATACACATATCACTTCATGCTAATGCCAGGCAGTTCAAGGCTCATGCAGTACATTACATTATATTTTGACTTATTGTATTTGAATATTTCTGCACACTGGGGTCACTTAAGATTCTTGCAATTGCATAAACTGGACATCACTTTAATGCTGAGACTCAATTCAACATTAGTTTTCATGCGTCATGATGTCCCCACATAAACCATTTCATTGCAGTGAGAACATCTTTTGAAACTCTATAAAATGAAATAAATACACTGTATAAAATGACCTGCTGTGACCACTGGGATAATCACAGCCTCATGAAACTTTACAACGACAAACTAGAGACCTGGACTGACAATAAAGGTCTGCAAAATCTCCAAAATATTAGAAGTTTTTTAAATTAAATAACAGCATGGATATTTCTATGGTGTTCCTCAAGGTCTCGGTGTATTGATGTAATATGCTGGAGGGATTTTTGACCATTACAATTGATTTTCGATTGAAAAAAGTTTGTTTAACAAATGGTATTAACCTCAAAATTGTTGCAGCAATTTACTGAACATAATCTAGCATGGAAAAAGCCTTATCCACTTTGATCATTTGTATTAACTGATTGATTCTTATTACATATTCGGGACAAGAACAACTTGAAACAAGGTGCTGAGCTGCAACTCAAATTATTCTTCAGGTTCCCAGCTTTCAGACGGTGTACACTGCTTTTATGTGGCATCTACTGATGATCTGCTATCTTCCCACCACCATTTCTCTATAAAGACGATGTGGAATTAAAGGGGTTAAAAGACGTCTTATATATTCAATGCAAAAGCACCTTTAAATCCCTTTACTCCCCCCAACACACATTAATGCAGTGAACCATAATGCCAAGTGAGGTGCTACATGCTGAAAGTCCGAACTCCGTCACATGGGTTTTCTCAGATCCCTTTGGACGTTCAAGAAGCTCCAAGGTTCTTTGAAGCACTTCTCATCCGTGCTAAACATAGCACCCCCCATCTGTTAAAGGCCTTATGACAGAGTGTGTGAGGAATCGACTCCCTGCTATCTGGGTCTCCATCTCTCTGCTCTCCTCTCCGTGTGCTCCAAAGACGGCACCTCCTGTGACCTTTTATTCAAGCCCCTGAAGTTTGTAGGGAACATAACCGAGTCTATCGATGACACATAAGAGAGCCGACTGCTGTTTTAAAGAGCCAAAAACAGCTTCGCACTTCTGATGCGGTGCAGACGAGCACCGACGTCCCCTGAAATGTTCAACATCCTCTCGATCTGTAATCAGTGATGTGAACACAGAACACCGGGAAGCTGCTCAAATTTCTTGAGACAACAGGGTGTCTCCAATCCGACCACAGAGGATGCAGCTCTGGCACCATTTTTGGCAGCTCAGTGTGTCAGAGTCAGCTGTGGTCCAGTCTTACAGATCCATCATTGAAAGCATCCTCACACCATCCATCACAGTCTCATATGGCTCTGCCTCCCGCCGCTCCAAGGGAAGCGTGTCATTCAACCCTCTGAGGGGGTTATTGAGTCCCGGCTGTACCACACACACACAAACACACACCTTCACAATAACAGGGCAAGAAAAATGGAAAAGAAGATTTCCGCCAACTGGGACGGCCACCTGTTTGACCCGTTTAGTTTACTTAAATCGTCTGCCACCACGACTGTTTCTTCACACGAGCAGACGAAGAGATTACTGACACTTCAATATTTACACTGTAGCTCCAGGCTGGCGGCTCACGTCACATATAGATTTTAGAGAAGATGGTGGTTTCCAGCATTTAAAACCTATAAACAAGAGCATATATTTACTTTTCTTGGATAAGGAAACATGTCGATCTCCAACCTAAACGACGTCAGTACCATACATAACAATTCATAACAATTCATATGAGTGTTTCGTGGTTCGCAGTACAGAGCCGAGTGAAGCGTTCTTAAAATAGCTCAAACGTCATTATACATACATGTACGGTTTATGGTTGCAGAGCAGTTTCATTGAATTGAGACTCAAAAAACGTCAAAAGACATGTTATAAAAGACAGTTTAAACTGTAAAAAAATGAAAATAAATGCCGGAAGTGACATAGTTACGTAAAAATGTGACGCACAAAACATTCAGTGGTGTTTAAGTCACATTGTTTACTTTTGCTCTCACATGAGCCCTGTTCTCTTGGGTGAAACTCCAGGATCTGTCCGACCCCTCCACCCACTCCGAGTACAACATCCGTGTTTTATCCTCCACCTCACTGTCATTCATAATCATCACGCCCACTCGAGGGCGGAGGAGCTATGGGGTCGCGTGTGGCTGCTTCACATAACTGATATTGAGGATGATCACAGAATGAAACGAGCATGAGAAATTATTTATATACCAAGAGAATTTTTTTTTTTTTTAAAGATGCAAGAGTCAGTTAGTTACATATTTTTTAAGGATGTTTTTTTTTTTATAAGGAAATGCCCTATTTAGGTTTTACTTTAATCTTTTTGACTTCTCATACTTTGTTCACCAAATTTAGATCAAAGAGAGTCGACTAATTATCGGAGGTATCAAAAACTGTCTTCATGCAGGAAGGGTTTATAGCAGGACTGCTGATTTAGACGCAGTGGTTTTAACTAAGTTTACCTGATAAACTGGACAGTGAGTGTATTTTATTGTTTTAATTCCAATAGCATTTGTCTTTTTAATCAAAAAGGCACAAATATCGGATTATAAATGCTGAGAATCTTTAAGAAAAGTCTGTTATCATTTGAATTATATAAGAAACTGAACACTTGTTGTAAAAAACCTGTGTTGAGATTTGATTACCTATCATTTTCAAGGATATTTATTTGAATGTATGTACACAGGTGCTTATTAATGCCACTACAACCAATGAGATCAACAGAATGTGTGATACTGAGTGACACATGAATGTTGTAGAGGGGCTGGGTGAAAAAAAAAGATCATGGCCTGGTCATAAACTTTCTCAAAGTTAAAGTAAACAGTCACTAATATGTGTTTCTGAAAATATTTGAGGCGAGAAGGAGGGAATGCAGTGACAGAATCCTGATTCATATTTAATCAGCGCTGCAGAGTTTGACAGTTTGATCTGAGTTTCATGAGTTCATGAGTTCACGAGTTACGCCGGGTGTCAGTCATCTTATTAAACCCGCCCCGTGTTAGATAAAGGTTGTGATTGGCCCCTTCAGGGCCGGGACGGCTGGAAATCTGTCTGAATAGACACAAATTAAACCTGAGCTCGGCAGATTCGAACGGTTCCCAGGCTAATAGTTTGAACTCAGAGTAGGTTATTTCAAGACATGGTTTCTCTCCGTTTCACAAATTCAGAGACACTGAAGACAACGATATTTAAAAACTGTTCCAACTTAAACTTGGTTGACTGAAATACAAAAGGACAAAGAATCCTTCAGGCTCCAATGTTCCAAGCTGGAAATGGTTTCTGAATGTCTTCCATGTTATTCAATAAACAGAGATTTTAAGCTCTGAAAAAGACTCAAAAACAACACGTTTTGACTTTTTTGAAAAGGACTACTGAAGTATTTTGTACGTGTCAATTATCTACTGAGAGACAAATTCAAGCCACATCCATTTAGACACATTCTTTAAAGAAAAGTCTTACATTGCTGTGAATTCAGTTGTATTCAAACATCAGTAGACAGATATTATCGGCCGATATTGGTCTATCAAAGGCATCATATCAGTGTATATGCTGTTTGAAAACTTTTATTACACAATATATAATGCAGAAAACATTGCTTGGCATGAATTGGCAATTAATTCATTGAAAAAAATGTCAAAAAGCTATTCTAGCTATTTCTTTTACTCCTATTTCTTCTTTATTTCCTCAGTTATCATTTATAGAGTTGGCTGACAATGTAATATATTGTTTGTTTGATGTATAATAATGTATAAAAAACTGTAAATATCACTTAATAAAGTTTTATGTTTGAGAGAGTAGCTATCTGGGTACATTTGCAATAGACAGAAAAAAGGTATTTTTCATTTTCATTACAGATGAAATAATTCCTATATCAGCCACGATAACATTTATGGGTGAATTTCAGTATCAGCATCGGTGTCAAAAATCACATTTCAGTCTGGCTCTAGTTTAAATACCCTTTTTATGTCAAACATCAATAGCTCAAATAAATGGGATGCAGCCATTATTAATGTTATCAATTGCACCTGAGCTTTTTCTCCATCAAAGCTGAAAATCCAAAAAGGTGATCAGCACACAGATTCACTCATGAGACGAATCAGAGCAACAATTAAAAGGTGATGCGGACACTTGTGCCGCGTCCAACTCCTTCACAGGTCACAAGTCGACCCGCGCCGGAGCCACCGTTTTATTTACCAAAGCTGAAAACAGAAACAGCATCCGGCGAAGATTGAATCGCTTCCAGTGTTTCTAAAACAAATCAAAACAAATCCGAGCAGCCCGGGTATGAAAATGGACAGTAGCCACGTTCCTGTGTCCTGTTCCACAACATACAGCACATGGGGGGGTTTCCTCTGCTGCGCATGGCCGATCATCTGTCACTAACACTGATGCAAGCGCTAAGACATCAACGTGGGCTTTGCATGATGAAAAATAGCCACGAGCACAAAAAGATAACACCCCGTCCAACATGGCAGGAGCAGAGAGGTTCATAAGTCCACTGAGACATGCAGCAGCACGTGACAAGCCCGCATTTGAAACCATATGGTGGGAGAACACACACACACACACACACACACCGTCTGCCAGCACATCCAGCAGGTAGCTAATGAGGAAGACATTTTAGGGACGGTTTGGGCCGGATAAAACATGAAACTAAAACTTAAAGATGAACAGTAGGAGCACAACTTTGAAGATAAATCCTCAAGACAGATTTTTACCCACTCCTGGCTTCTTAAAACCAGCCGGCGTCCAACAAAATGTTAAGTCTTACAGTGTGATGACACTCCAAACTGATATAAAAGTGACTGACGCATCACGACAATTGGCAGATATTGTTAATCATGCTTGTAAAATAAAAGACANNGGGAGCATCCCTCTGCCAGGTCTCTTTCTCTGCAGTGTGCTTTAAAAACAACTCAAAATAAAAACCTCACAAACCAATAAAATGTCACTTAATAACACAGGAGCAGAATGTCCTCATAAAGACCCTGAGATATCATCAATAACTCACCATCAAAGTTATTGTACTGTTGGGATTGGAGTGACAAGAAGAGGCAAGATGTTTGCCTTAGCCCCAAAATCATTTCTTTCAAACTGGGCAGAGCACAAAGCGGCAGAGTGTCACATTCACTGACCCTTAAAAAGGGCCGACGCTTGTATGTCATCCTTTAATCCGCACGACTTTAAGCACACAATCTTGAGCGAATCTGGAGGCTTATCAGTACTCGCAGGTTATCTTATAAGGTTATGTTCTCCTTTTGTGTGGGCTCACATCTCAACACCTCCAGTGTTCACATCAACCTGCAGCTTCTCCATCATAACAGATGGGAATAAAACTGGAACGGCTGCATTTGAGGGTTTATTTAAAATTCTGTGTGATTTTCTGTTCTTTAATGTTGACGCGTTGCGTTCCTGAACAAACAGGGAAAAAACGCCACCGTCTTCCTTCGCTTCAAACATAAAAAAAGGGCAAAAAGTCACAACATTGTGCTCAAAGTGTCTCCGCTGCATATTCTCTACAAAGTACACACACTGACAGATTTATACACAGCATATACATAAGCAGCGAGGATCAAGAGCCAATTAAACTTAAAGATTTTCTCATATTTTAACACTAATTTTGTGAAATAAAAACAGATGAGACGTGGTGGAGTTGACGTGGAGTGTTTGCAATTATAAATGCTTTCGCAGCAACATCAGTCTCACTTCAGCGTTGGTCAATAACCTATTATGGTCCTCTCCTAAAATTACTGGACATGCACGATTGCTCATAAATCATTACTCCAGCCTGCTGCTTTGTGTGTTCTCAGTGACTTTTGGGAGTTTTGAAATTGTGTCTTTATTAGTTTATTGATGAATAGCAATAAATAAAAGCAAGGCACGTTTTAAACAGAGTCCACAAACCGTACAGGAATAAAAAAAAAACACTCACTTCATTTACATATCAGCTGCTGGAAATGTCAGCTGCAAGTGGACTAATTGTTAGCTCCTGTCAACAGTCTTGTCAAGTGTATAATTTTACAATAACACCATGTACTTAAACATTATAGTTTCTCCTATCATATAATCTCTGGACTGTAACTATTTAAAGGGGACCTATTATGCCAATTTCCAGGTTCAGACTTCCATAGTCTAATTTGTCCCACTAACGTTGCATTTCATTTGGTACTGAAGGTATTTTTAGACTATATATAATATAAAGATATGTTTGCGTTGTGGTGCCGCTGCATTAGCAGGAAGCAGTGAAACGACTACAACCTGCACTGCAGTGGCATAAAAAAATTCACCAATAAAAGCTTTGAAACCAAAAACTACACAATCAAACATGTTCCAGCTGGAACGGGAACCAAAATTGGGGAAAAGAGGCAAAATGGAGCAGATGACTTTACATAGAAACCCGGCAGGAGCAGACATCAGCTCGAGCTCTGAAACATAATATATAAAATGGAAAATAAAGAAAAGCATAATAGTCCTGTAGCTGGAAAGACACTGAGCTGATTTGTATAAAATTATATTGCTTCAGCTCCTTCATTTTTCTCAATTTTTTATCATTTTAAACCGAATATCATTGAACTGTTATTCAGACAAAACAAGACACTCAAAGATGCAACCTTTAGCTTTAGGAAATTGCAACAGCCAATTTCACTATTTTCTGACATATGATAGACCAAACAATCAATCCACTAATAGAGAAAATCATCGGCAGATACCAAATTGGTCCATTCAGAGCCCGAGGTAAAGGTGGTGACTAGGAGCTCACAAACAATAAAACACCCAAACAAACCCAGCGCACAAACAACACACACTGATTGACTCTTACAGAAGTGCTCCTCACGCAGACGATGAAAATAAATAGCTGAAAATGAATCTCATAAGAAGAGTCAGTGGGTCTGTTTGTCATGATTTAGTGTGCGGCTGGAATCCTGTGTGGGTTTTACTCAGGAAAATTATAGTTTTTCTCTTTGTGGTTAGGGGGATAAATCACAATTACAATGACCTTGTTAGAAGTTGTGGCCTGAAACAAAAATAGATAATATGGGTGACGCTCCAGACAATATAGGTAAGAATTATGGGGCTTCTCATTTAATAAAACAGCTAAAAATAATATCCTGTTTTGAATAAAATCACAGAGAAACCACTGAGGACAAGCACGGTCTTTAGAAAAACTGTCCAACACAAATTCATCACTGAATGCATCGCAAGTTAATTAATTCAGCAAAACAATGTTGCCCAGTATCCTCCTCAAATGTAAGTATCACTTTGCGCAGGCAGGTGCAGACAAAGCTTCCAGTATAAAAGGAGGCTTTCTTTATTTATTATTTTCTCCTTTTCATGGGATGAGTAGCTGCTAGCTGTTAATAGTGAATAAATTGGGAGTGCAATAATAAAAATTCTTCCCATGATTTTCATTAGCATGCAAGGTGCTGATGGCAGCAGCTCTGCATTTGTTAACAATATCCACACAGTTTGCAAAGCAGAGGGGGAATAACGCAGTAAAAAGACTTGAAAAATCCCAAACTAACGGCAGGATGCTTGCACTCTCTTTTCTTTTATAGTTCGACTATAAAATCAGGCTCTTGACCAGCTTTTGTCTTTATTGTGATCAGGAGTAGGTGACGGGGGGGAAGCTTGTATCTTTTCACATCATAAAACTCACAGAAAAGGAAACAGAGAAAAGGTTTAATTCTGGACAAAGTCTCGGAGAGCTGAAGAACAACCCAAACTATCAAACACTGTGCATTTCAAATTATAATTGACAGCAAGATCTGTTACATTTTTTTAAATGTATGTACAGGGAGTAAAAAAAACTGGATGGCCCTAACTGAGCTGTCAAACCGAAAGCCGATTATCTTCATTAAGTGCCCAGATGACAGTTATCGCCGGCCCAATTATCCATACCACATATCTGTCATCCTGCCGGAGAACCTGTCTGCAGACCGCAAGAGACATAACTCCCACATTGTAATTCATAAACTTGTTTAGTCCAATCTCCATCCCAGAGATCAGGCTTCCCTGTCAGCTGGGGATAAACCGCGCACAGTCTTCTTCACTGACTCTGCCCCTGTTGCTTCCCTTTTGTTGTTTAATGAATAAACGACTCAATTATTGATAACGTCGGAGTTCCTTAATTATTAAAACGTGCCTGTAGTTGAAAGCAGTTCTGGGGTTAATGTGGGTGATATAGTGGCTTTGAGGGAAAAAACACCTCCTGCTTAATTGTGATGATTAATGCTGTGTGCACACTGATCTGCTTCATGGTGTCACGAGGTGGAAACCGAGGGGAAAGAGAAGGGATAAAGGAAAGATAGTGTGTTGTTCAAGTGTCCATATGCTTTATTTTTGCATTAAAGGATAGACAGACAATGATATGGTGTGATTTGTTATTTTTTTGATTATTTTTCCAGTTATTCACAGTTAGGAGAGGTTAAATAACATTATATATGATCATTATATCTAAATAAAACTGAATTAACATCATAGTTTTTGACCAAGTATCAGAGTCCAGTGTTGGCTGAAGCTTGAGCTCATTATTTGTTTGAAATATTCTATTTCAATAATAAATTAGCACTTTTCCTAATGCTGCAATGCCAAACATTTGCTGATGCTGGCTTCTCCAATGTGAGGATTGTGAGGACGCTTTTCTTTGATGTACATGATAGTAAACTGAACATCTTTGAGTTTAAGGCTGTTGGCAGGAAAAACAACACATGAGGAGACGTCACCTCAGGCTGTGGGAAACTATATACACAAAACTAATGATTCATTAATTGAAAATAACCATCAGATGAATCAATGAATATAATCATTACTTGCTTGTGGGCTACTTGAGGGTATATTGGAAAAAGCAGTAAACATATTATCACATTAACATGGTTATATGGCGAACACGTTAGCTAATAAAGCCTATTTACATTAAAGCAAACAGAGGGCAGCATTAGCATTTATCTGGAGTCATGTTTCTGTCCTCCTGATGAATTTAACTGTCAGTTCAGCTCTGTTCTGCTCTCCTTTCACTCCTGAGGGAAATATCTGGCTCTGTTTATCTGCTGAATGCTCCTTTATGTTCACCAGCGAGTGGTTTACATTGTTGCTGGGCAGATAAAAGTACAGCAGGTTTATCTGAATATTTTTGCTTAAAAAATAGATACTGATGGATATGGATTTATACGCCTTATATATTCTTAATATTATTCTTTATTCAAATGATTGTTTTTCTCAAATAAACTCAGCATTTCAAATCAGATATTCGTTCTTTTTCATTAGATAAAACAATAAAATGCGCTCAGCGTCCAGTAAAACCAAAGCATCCAAAGCAACAATCTGGAAATAAACCCTTCATTCATTTGTGGAAACTAATTTCTGGCACTGCTTAACCGTACTGAGAGAAACTCCTCTTTGATCTAAATCTGGTGGACAAAACATTAGAAGTCTAATAGATTAAAGTAAAACAAAAATAGGACCTTATCTTTAAAAAAAAACATTCTTCTGGCGTATAAATCCATATTGCTGGAAAACCAAAACTAAGAGCTTAAAGAGGCTAAAACGATCCGCTGAGCTTCTCTACATGAGCTTCTCACTGATCTATACCTGCTTTTACATTCAATTTCATCCATATAAACATTGATACGAGACGCTTTAACATCATATAAAGTCTGTTACTCAACCTATATAAGATGTTTATGTGGACACACAGGGAAGGACGTACTCAGTATGTGCTGCATCATTGTATTTGTGGCTAATGTAAGCTCGTAGTAGCACAGTATTTTTAGCCCGTGTTACTTTCCCTGTGAGCAGGCAGGTGCTCTGTGCCTTTGCTAATTGGCATTTTGGCAGCATTAGGAGCCAACAGGCAGCTTCTCAATTACTGGGTAGTTTCCCTGACAAACCTGCCAGCATGGCACCGCGGTGTATTTAGTTTGCCTCAACCTAAAAAAGAAACGTTTGCAACTAAATATTCTTTCCTCCTTCGTATTATTAGATTTGTGTCACTACAACGGAGCGGGCTCATATTGTATATGACAGGTAATGAAATTAAACGCCGCTGAAGCAACAATGCCTCGCCTCTCTTCTGACACCTTAAAGAACTGTTGCACATCAAAGCAGATGGAGAGACAATATTTCAGAGTGCCAAACACCAGCGAGCAGCACCAACAATAGAAAACAGCTGCCTTTGAATGGTGGATCAGGATGCCGGATTTATCATGCTCTCAACATGATGTCCTTCGACTTGAAATACACAAGTCCTTTGATTGCTTCAGCCTCCCTAACATGAGCTTTCAATCAGACCCTTTGAGAGCAATTCCCTGGCCAGGCTTTGTCATCTATATTTCCACAATTGTTTTGGAGCCCTGATTTTGAGAAGCACTCAGGGACCGATCGGTTTTTACCTCCCCTGACCCCCTTCTCTTGTCTCCAGAAATGAAGAGATATCCTGTGCCTGTCAAACCCAGCGTGCACGCTCAATTATCTACAAGATTGTTTATATATTACGCAGTAAAGAGACAGAATCAAACCAAAGGGTTATTAAATAGTGCTTTGACGTTTAAATGAATCATCATAAAACTAGACAACTATTAAATGTAGACCTTTAACTCGTAAAGCAAAGTTACTTGTTTCAGCTCCGTCTGATGTGTGTGTTAAAAGCCTCGGCTCATTAATGTATTTTCAGTAATTGACTACTTTCTTTATATGCATGTGCAGAGGGAGGATGGGGCAAAAGAAAACAATGAAAAACTGCAATGAAAAAGAAATGGGAAGAAGCATGAAGTCAGCAGAGGCATGTTTAAGGTAGATAAGGTGAAACCAATTGACAGTTCCTGCTCTTTCCCAGTGGCAACAGACATTTTATTGGCAAGTCAGTGAGATAGTCTCCCCGGCCCCAAGAATAAGCTAGAGAATTGCAACAGCTGGAGAAAATGCTATTGGTCACAGCAAGTCATTGAAAATGGAAGTCTAAGAGCTGTGAGCTTCTGCCATGAAATCCTGCTTTTTCCTCTTTAGAAAAGGTGTGGCTTATTTCTGATGAGATCCCTCTATCACGCCTCGAGTCAGAACTCACAAAGTAATTAACACGTTGTGTGGAAGTGCCAGTTCACGATCCCTTCTGCTCTTCTTTGATTGTGAGAAGACAGTCGATTCAAAAGAGTTGCGCTCTCTGTATGCGAGTTTTATTTTTTTTTTTAGCTCTCATCGTGACCCATGAGAAAAAGGCTATAAACTAAAGCAAGCCTTGTCAAGTGAAGTCTTATTTTAACGTAGCCCTATATCATACTTTCGCCTCAAGGGCTTTAAAATATGTCCAGCATACAAGCTTGTCTGTCCTTGGACCCTCGACTCAGATAAAGAAACAGCAACAGACCCCAAAAAAACAACAGGAAAAAATATGAAAGACATCTCAGTGTTTCTCTGCTGAAGCCTGGCAGACGAGCAGCAGGGAGACACTCTTTCTACCACACCAGACTCCATTCTCAAATTTAACACTTTAAAGTTTTCTTTACATATTTAAGTTGTCAGTTATTCTCACAATATTTATCTTTTACTATTCAAACATCACATAAATACCTCTTCACATCTGCTTCACCAACATCAACCCCCCGCTTTTATTAAGAAGGAAAACATGCCAGTTAAGTGACCATATGTGTGCGTCACAGTTCTCACCACACATAATAAGATGCTGTTAGCATGTCATTCACATAACCAGTAGACTGTCAACAACAAGGTTGTCTTCCCTTCACCTCAGAAGATGTGCGAACGGCTTCACGCCAACATTTCAAATTACTAAGTGGTAGAAAAGAAACCAACAGGGATTCACACAGTAGACGAGCGATGAGGAAAGATGATGAAAGACCCCAGCACTTTGGGGAACGTGGCGTCAATCACCTGTTCAGCTCACTTTAGCATTCTAGATACCAGACTGTCTTACTTTTATTACTGACATGTGAACTAACCACAGACACGTGGCTCAGTCAGGAGCTCACAGCAGCTCACTGCAGACACAATGAGCACAGCAGAAACACTGTATATGATTGTTTTTTTGGGGGTGTCCATAAAGTCTCTTTACAATTAAAAAAAATATATTACAAAGGCAATTGATGAGCTATCTTAATTCGATTCGTTGTATGTACTCAGTGGTTATCATTTGCATGTTTCAGGTCCCCTGTTGATGAAAAAAGGTGGTGAATATAAAAATTCATGAGAAACCACAGTGTGTATCATGGTTTATTAAAACTTCTTTCTGTGGTTATGTTAAAGATATCTTGTATGGAACAAAGATACGGGACATCACTGACCTAAAGCTAAAGATCACTGATGCCATGGCGACCATTAATGAGGCTCTGCTGCAGCCAACATGGCAACAAATCGAGTACCGTGTTGATGTGCTTTGTGTAACTAATGGTGTTCGTGTAGAGGTGTATTAAATGAGGCAAAAACTTCAATATCTACTTGTCATTTTTTAATAATTTCCACATATTTGCCTGTTCATTTGCTTTTGTAATTATTTTTTTAAGTTGTAAAAAGACTTGGACACCCTGTATATATATATGTTTTTTCGGTCAGGCCGTGGCTTCCTGTTCGATCAGCAGCCCACCAGGCTTGCACTGCCTCTTATAAAAGCAACAGAGGAGGGATCCCTCTCCCTGGACAGGCAGACATGCAATAGATGCTGTGTGTCCAGAATAACACATTGAATTTACAATATGGACAATCAGAATGACACAGTCACAGACAAATAAATTATATAGAAGCGGACCTCATGGCATGCAGGAGGCTTCTCACCCTACATTACTACAGACAGTTAAGTGAAGGGTGGTTTAGCCCTCAAACAGCCCTGGGATGGCGCCCCTAAACATTGGGTTTCTGGCATGTGCTCTCTGATCAGTCGGCTCGGGCAGCCTGGCACATGGTGGGAGGGATTGGCAGTTCAGCACTTGCTTTCAGGACTGTTTGGATAAATGATTATAACAGCATGATGGCCAGCTTTATAACACAGGCAGGGTCACAGAGGGCTGGCAAGTCACTCCCTTAAAGGAGTGAAGAAGAAGAAGGGGGAGGAAAAAAAGCATCCACTCAGAGAGCTACCCATGGCTAATTAGATCTGACGGGCAGTAGAAAGTGAGCTAAAATGTAATCTATTTATATTCATGATTTTAGGATGAATATTGAATTTGACAAGTTGCAATGGATTCAGCCACATCTGCAAAGTATGAATTAAGGTCAAAACAAAAGTTAAGTTAACTTAGATATATGTGAACAATACCACAGCTAAAGCTGATACTGACAAATGTATTTTAATACCCACAGTCTTGTTAAAAGCAATGGATTAAATCATCATGTGTGTTAAAGTGTTCCACTCAGTGAGAGAATTGAGATTTAAGTCTGCAGTTTTCCTCAGCTCCAAATAGCCTTTTAGCATCTTTTAGCTATTTGTTTTTGATTTTCTAGCATACAACTTTTTACTCAAACCACTCTCACTAGCGTAAGTTTAAACAAAATCTGCTTTACCACCAAAACCTTTACGCTACTAAAAGGTAAACAGACGAAATAAGGTACTCGCTGTTAACCTTTTCAGAGCATTTAGCAGCTGAAGGTGCAGAAATATTACTCCAAAAATGGACGAGACCAAAGACGGAGATAAAAGGATAATAAATAAAAAACTAAAATTTAGGAGATGGTCAGAAGCATAACCTCAAATAAACTTGTTACTTTGTGACTGCTGGACTTGTAATTAAGGCTCAGTTTGCTAACTTATAAGGTTTTTAATATCAATGTTGTGTTTACAGCTTGTTTCCTCTGATCATAACTGGCCAAAACATCAACTAATGCAGGATTAAGAGTATAAAATATCGGAAAACAGTGTAAAATGTCAGATCCGAAGGGGAAACATTCAAACTGCTTCAAATTGAATCCACCCAATATAGATTGATAAAGTGCTTCTCCTTGTTTTTGCCAATAAAAAAAGTCTATGAAAGGAAATCATCATATTTGAGAAGCTGGAACCACATAACGTGTTTTTTTTGTTTGTTATTTACAAAAACTGTTGCTGTTAATGGACTAATAGATTAACCATTTCAACCCTAATGGCAACATTTAATTCAAAATCATTAATAAAAGACATTTTGGTCCTACTCCACCCTGCATAATTCAAGAGATGCTTCCAAGACTCGGGTACAACGTTGTGTGAGTGATTAATACAACCTAATTACTCTACCTAATTATGCACACCGCTTCTCAATCTTGCTGGTTGTGACCTCCCCCACCCCCCCACACTCTGTCTAACGCTGTCTCTTCAATCTGGATGACCCTGCCCCCTAATCGTCCTCATTGTCTCTCCTCTCTCTCTGATATGTGGAAGGCGGGGGAGCTCTGCGATGGTTGTCAGCTGTAACAAAAAGAAATACATCCAAACCTTGAGATAGAGTGTAGTTTATCCTCATATTTAATTTCATATCCTAAATCAGCTCAGGGTTTGTTCATTAATATTGAGCGCTGTTCCTGCCAGGAACTTATGATTTTCATAAGCTCATTAGTGATTGCACCACAGATCACAGGGGTCGGGGTGAGCAATTATTATGCTACAAGTGGAGAAGCCAGCTTATGAAAAATATGTTAATCAATAATGGCTTTAAGCAAACTGGTTCAAGCTCTAAAAGGGTAATAATACCACAAAATGTAGTTACCTTTAACCAAATAAATTAGATCAGGATATAGGATATAGATACTCGGAGCCCACCCTTGATTTCCCACCGTTTAGCATTACTGGAAGAACAATTATCAAAATGAGCATTGTAGTAGAAAGTGGCCGTGAAGTCGAAATTGCAGCCGGCGAGGGCATTTTTATTCCGTCTTTGTTCATTTAGATAACATGACCTGGAGAAGGGTTTAAATGAGGCACAGCAGCAGCACGGAGGACCATGGGAGGTTTTCCTCTGGTCGGCCTGTCTGAATGATTAGTGTAGGTGGTCAGGGAAACACTAAAAGGTCCTTGTGAAAGTTGAACCTGATTAGAGGGTAAACAATATCCTCCTTCATGGTGTCAATAACAAAAGGAAAAAACAGTGCATGGCAGATTTTTCAGTCTCAAGTGCTGTCAAGGTTAAGGTGCTCCTATGAATATCATTTGTTATTTTGGTTTTTCATCACTTCATTCTTAATTCAATATGTGCATGTAGATTCGGATTTAATAAGGTAAAATGAGAAGATTGAGGGTAACTGTGTTATTTTTGCTGCTGTTTCAAAACATGGAGGCTCACTAGGGAGAGCATGTTGCTTGTATTCCCCTCATCAGCTGGTGATCTTTCTCTGCTTGTATATGAGAACACATTAACTTTTCATGAGGATGAATTCAAGGGTAAAAAGCATGCAGTGTGAGAACCACAGGGTCTTTTTTATTATAAAACCAAAATGTCAAGAAGGCAAAAGAATGCTAAGACCTGGTGAACTAATAACACGACACGTTCTGCATGTCTGTGTAGTCCGATTTATCGTCCAATTCTATGTGTCAGAAATCTCTATTTGTTCACTTTCACAATGAAGTTAAGTCTGTTTGGTCTAGATGAAGGGTAAAACAGTTGGTTCTGTTCGTTTTTAATCTAAATCTTTACAAACTACCCAATACCTGTAATCCTGAAGTCTTAAGGGCGGACAGACGAGTCACTGATTGGACAGTTTGATTACGGTCACCCAGCATCGTCCCCACTACACGGACCCACGTGGGGATCTAATACCAGGAACTGACTGTGAGTCATGCAGCACTTTAATGCTTATTTTTGCTCTCTGCTGGCAAAAAAAATACAACTGATAGTTACTCTGGTGTGTGTATGATTCACTCCTTCACTTCACTTCACTTCACTTCACTTCACTATGCGTGAAGACAGACACAAGTACAAACAACTTTAGTTTAACAACCTTTCACTTCTTGCACTCACACGGTGACGTGCATATCGATCAGAAAAGGGATTTAATAGGCTTGTTTTCAATTTACCACCCCAATTCCAGAAAAGTTAGGATGTTGTCTACAATGTGGATAAATCAGAATGCAATATTTTGCTTTTTTGGACATATATTACATTCGAAAACTGGACAAATATAACACATCCAATTTCATATTTTCCATAGTGTTCCAATGATTTTGGAATCAGGGTTGTATGCTAAAATCATATTTCTACCATCCTACATGACCATGGTTGGTCTGCTTTAACAGCACAAACAAACTGTACCTGTTGAACGTGGACAAAGACCCTTCTTCTTTTCACATGGACGGAGATCTTAAAAAGGTGGGTCACCCAAGCAAATTATAGTGTGTTTTTTCACAGTGTTCACAGGATGTTATGAAAGTAAAAATGTGCTCACAGCATGCATTCAAAAGCTCAACAAAGGAACTAACTTCCAACATAGAGTGTTGCAGGGGAACTTCATAAATGATTACCACTTCTATGATTTTTAGAGCGTACCGTAAATGTCATCACCAGAGGAAAAAACAACTAACTTCATGCTAGAAATGACCTGTAACACAGCTGCATGATTCCAACATCACCAAGCTGACAATGACTGTACTGTCCACCACAACTTCCATTTTAAGATCCAAAAGCTTTCATGATGCACTAGTGGGATATATACTGACATATGCTATGCCGTAGAACAAAACTTAAATCTCTTATGCTTGTGTTAACCCCAGACGCTAATTCAGGCAGGAAGAAAAAAACTATGAAAAGACAATGACCCATTTCCTGGTTCTAGGACTCGTTCATCCAGCACTCTGTAGCAATTTGTGTTCGCTACACCAGAAGAGAAATAGCAGTCAGTGGCCAGAATTAAAACAATATTTATTTTGTTCTTCTTGGTCTGGACCAAATGAACCAAACTGCAGGTATTTGTAGTCAGAGAGAGGCAGCAGTTGCAAAAATACTACTACTACTTGGGGATGTGCTGTGGCTCAGGAGCAGGTTGTCCTGGCTGCATGTCAAAGTGTCCTCGAGCGAGACACTGAACCCCCAAGTCGTTCCCCGTGGCCAGTGGCCAACAAGATCTCCAACCTAAACAACAGCATTCGGAAATTTAGGCTACAAAACCACTAACGTCCTGGTTAGGGGTTATACATGATAGTTAAAAAAATGTGTAAATGTACATAAATGCTGGAAGTGAAGTAGTCATGAGGGTGATGTGAGCCACGGAAGTTAAGTAAAAAGTTGTTTACTTGTTTCAGATGGGACACGGACCCCGTTCTCCTGGCAAAAGTCCGCCATTTGTGCGACCCATCCATCCACCATCCATCTGCCATTTAAACTCTGCATCACCGCCAATCACTACTACTACATTAGCAAGATAGCAAGATGGCGGCGGAGGACAGTCTAAAACGTAAATATGCGTCATATTTTGCTGCCTGTACAAACGCCCTATACTGTGTTTTTTTAGGGAAGACCAGTCTCCCAGTAGCATTAGTGCATGAATGTGTGTGTGTGAATGGGAGGCAAATTGCAAAGCACTTTGTCCAGTATGGAAGAAGGGTGCTATATAAATGCAGTCCATTTACACAGGTACTTATCTCTTTTCTAGCTGTCTTCCTGTCCATTATGTACCATCTGGGTATACTTCACTATATGGATTGTGTGTAAATACAAACATATTGTGATCTTACACAAGATCGGCAGACACTGAAGCTGTTTATCAAAGCCTGTAGGAACACATGTATATGCTGTGCAGCTTTATCTCTAAAGATTAGATTTTTATATACTACACTGAGACTGAGCTCAGCAGCAGGACCAGCTCAAGGAGGATATTTAATACCAGCCATGCAGACCCATAAAATGGTTGTTCCTGTGTACTGTAGTTACTAATCTCATTACAGTTCATTCAGCCCTCTGGTTCATATAGCTACACCCACCAGCTCCAGTAGACTATCTCAAGAGATTGGGGCTGAGAGAATTAGAGAGGGGCACTTAGCTCTGCTTACTCACTCTCCTCCCTTCACTGTCAAATCCCAGTTCTTAGGAAACACACTGTGGAAAGATCAGATGACACAATGTGAAGACCATAAGGACGAAATCTCCTTCTGGATTCTCATCTGACAGGCGCTATAAAAGCATCACTGCCTCATAATTACTTCTGACAGAAGCACATCAAGAAAGAGAGAATATCTTTTACGATGTGTACTGCCAGGATTGTTTAAAAGGCGGTCGAGCTATGTGTCCGATGTCATGACAACATGCAATTTTACTTGAACGTGGGTCTCAGAGAATGACCGTGTCCTGCTTTCTCAGGGCTGCTCATGCTTTGACAGTAGTGGCTGCGGGGCAGAGCCATTGATCCGAGGCCTGAATGTTTGAAATGGAAAAGATCAATCAAAAGCAAAAGGGTTATCAGATTGTATGAAACCTAATAATATGACTCGCACAAGGAGAGCTCTCTGCGCCAGTGTAACCATCGATCCCTTTCCCCAACTTGCTGTTTCAATTAGACAGCTCTTATCAATGGCCTGCCCATATGGAATAACACCAGCCTAAATAGATCAGTATCTTTTATGTGCTGTCCAATATTACAAATATGTCCAATATCACCAACAGGCCCACCTGGGATGTAAATCTTTGTACAATATTGTAGTCCGTGTGTCAAATCGTGGTACAAACATTTAGCTCGACAGTAGAGCAAACATAAATATTGGCAAGTGAGAACTTTCCATCTTGTTGCCGTGTCCCCTGCGGAAACATCAAACATTTCTTCTGGTATCCTCAGAGTGATGGGGAGCCTTACAGAGTTTGACAGCTACAACGAAGACCTCAAGTTGTAAGAAGATTTACTTTGGGGGAAGAAATTTGTCTTTTTGTTTTGCTTGGGACTTTTTAGCATAGGAATCCATTTGTTACAGAGGAAAGCAAATCCCCGAAGAAGAGGCTGTAATGACATCATCTCGTATCCCGTTCTAAACGAAACAGTGCGCACTTCACCAAGCGGTGCTGGGAAACAAGATGGGAAAGTATCTTGCCACATATTCCTCAATCATTTTGTCTGAGATGAATTTTTGATGTTTCTCCAAAGCATTTATGTGCCTTTTGAAACCTGCCATAATAGCGTGGGAATTCATAGTTGTGCAGATAGCCTTATGCAAATCCCCATTTAATGTGACCTTCTTTTCCTTTCACGGAACAGGGATGAGTCACCAAAAAGGGCGGCTCAAATTCCATTACCAAGGAGGCTTTTGGGCATGAGCTAAAAGTGAAAGCATGGCAACACCCAGCCAAAATGAATCCCAAAATAATTAGGTTGACTCGGATTACAAAAAAAATGTGAAAATGAGGTACTTCTGTGAAAGAGGAAAACATTATATTCATGACACTTTTTTTTGCCAGCTGATTAAAGACACATGCCCGATGGCTGTTTTTTTCTCCCTTTGGTAAAATATGCATTTGCTGACATTTGGCAAAAATGGAATGTTGCATTTGACTCTGCTAACAATAATAACTCCTCATCTCTTCTCTCCCCTTTCATCATTTCAAGTTAATTTTACTCTTCTCACCTCACTAACTTGCCATTGTTCCCCTGACTCTCTAAAACATGACCGAGGATATCTGTCTTGTTTCATTTATTTCACTTTCATGGGTAATGTCTGGCACAGCGGCTCCTCTTCGCCTCCCAATTGGCTTTCCTCCCCTCCTGTAGCTACGGCTTGTGTCACTGTAGGACCAAACATGTAACAGCGAAGTTATCAGCTCCGTGCAGTCTGGTTAAAATAGACCATGACTATCGGCATTAGAGGGTAAACGGGCTTAACATCGGCCTGTTAGCTGTTCCTGTCTTTCATGTGAGCATGACTCGGCCTTATCAGCCCCCCCATGCCGTGTCGCCCCTGTGATAACTGTGACCACAAAACATCATTACAGGAAGACATTACATGAATTAATGTATTGCCTTGTTTCATACTTCAATCGCTCAATTTGATTTAAGCGCCCTTGTTTTGGTAAATGGAGGTAAAGGTTCAAGATTAGAAGGTCGTGTTTCATAAAGCGTTCAATTACAGTGTTAATCATCTGAGGATCACTGGAGGAATGCAAAGCAACATGTGCCACTCGGGATTATAGCAGAACCATCTTCATCGTCTGTCCCCGACATTGATCAAACACTATCGTCATTTGATGATTTTCCTTCTTTATCCATAAAATTATCTGAGGACGACGTTGGTAGCCACGTTCAAAGAAAAGAATAATTTCCTCTTTGAGTGGTTTTATTGGTCTTTTGTCTGATCTCACAATGTTGATTTCAAAGACGCGAAGGGAAAAAAAATGCAGCCTAACAACCCCTGATTTAGCATGTAACTAGAACAAGAGGCAGCCTGAGTGTTTCCTCTTGTACATTTTTGGGGTACTTGGAGTTGCAGCAGAGAAAAGTACCTCTGAGGTTTCTGCATACAAGAAGCAGAGCCTCAGGGACTGTGACCAGCCCCAGCCAGTCTGTAATATACATATAACCATGCAACACACCCACACATTCACTCAGATACTGCTCTTCCTTGTAGTAACGTGACATATCAGGCCATTGTTTGTCACTGTCATATTTTCCGAGCCTCAGCTTAAGGGAGCATCCATGTGCAGTCGGCACTCATGCATTTTTCATGAATACCCACTGGAGTTCCTTTGAAAGACTACGTTCTATAGTCGCCATCAGGGTTGGGTTTCTGTGCCTGTGATATGTGGTGGAGGGGAGAAAATTGCATTGCCCCCTGATAAAAGGCCACAGAAGATGAATATGCGTGACGGAACTGGACCCTTTCAAAGTAGGGCAGATTAATTAGAATAACTATGACCATGCGGCCCAAACTTATCAGAAATAGAGCAGGAGAATCAGGTTCGTGTGCTTTTTAAAAATAATCACTCCTCTTTTCTCAGTGCTGTATTTCAAATAATACCCCTGCTGACACACCAGACTTTTATTATTTCACAGCAGAAGCTATGGTTCAACAAATGCTATCAATCTCTGTAATGCGGCGGCCTGCATCAGACACCCGCTTCACCGCCTGGCCCCTCAGAGACTCCTGAGCTGAATGGGACACAGTCAGCAGAAGAAAGTGAGGATAACAGAATGGGAGTGAACTCATTCAGCCACCGAGAGCCCCATCAACTACAACATGAAAAATACTATGAAATAGAAAGGGTGGTTGGGGGTGGGTGTCGATTTAAATGGAAAGGGAAACTGACAAAACACATTTTCAGATAAAGACAACAAAAAGGTCGACACTAAAGCCAGAAAAATGGCGAAGAAAAACGGAGGCAATGATGCAGAAGTGGAGAAGAGGGATTTTTCTTTTCTTAAAAAGTTCAATTCCTCGTCTTTTTTTACTCCCACAGGTTCAGATACACGCTGCAAGGAGGGGATGCTTAATTAACTTCATCTTGTTCACCTCTGAGCTCAATTTTTAAAAAATAAGCTCTTCCTGCAAAACGTCAAAAATACAATTATATGCTACACTTATTCCTGACAATTCAATTATCATCAAACATAAAAAGTCTTAATTTCACACACAGAGAACATTTTCAACACTGCCATGGGTTAAATGTTATATGGTGTGCGGGAAAAAAACAGCCAAATTAGGATCTTAAAGAGTCATAGCCGTCAGCAAAAAAAAAAAAAAAATTGCGGCGTGACGTTAAGGCCTGTATTTCACTGACTTACAGCATACAGGCTTTGAGGGCTGTAAGGAACAGATAGCATTCCCACCTCAGATCATGTTCACTTATGTCAGAGGTAGCCAGTGTTAGGAGCGACGAAAGGAAAATCTCCTTCCTCTGCATCACATAACACGAAGATTTGATTCACTGTTGCGTGTATCTGCAAGAAAGTGATAAACATGTCTCCTTCGAGCTATTCAGGGGTTTCCGTCTCTTGTCCTTATGGTGGGAAATTGAAGGGAAACATAGAGAACGAGCACAACCGAGCTGAAAACTGGGCTGGGTTTTTCGGCTTAGTAATGCTCTTTGATGCCTGTGAAGCTGACCGGTCTTAGTTTGGTATTTCATGTTTATTTCATTTAAATTTCAACAAAGTTTGCATTGCTTTAAGAGCTCCTGGTTTATGAAACAGATACAAAACGTAGAAATCACTGCTTGATTATCAATCAAACATTTATGACAGCAAAATTACACATACATGATGACACACTAAATTTCATGCCGGAAGAGTGTAACTTCAGCTGATTAAAATTACATTAGTTCAGAGGCACAAAATAAAATGATTTAATATTTAATCGCATGAAAATTAAAATTTCATGTTTCATCTAATTAATGGAATACGCCATTCAGTTTTAATTGTATGTCAGATTTTGTGTTTGCATTCGTACGTTCTATAAAAGTATCTGTGTTTTTGATTCACGCTGTTTAGAAACTGGAGCATTTTTTTTTAACTGTTAGCAACAATAATAACAGTCCAAAAAAAGTTTGTTCCTTCTTAACTTAAATGAACTCTGCTTATCCCTAGAAGGCAACACACGCACACACAAAAACTTTTGGAGAATGAGCACAGACTGTGTTTCAAATTCAGTGAACACTACGTTCCTCCACCACTAATTGAATTGTGCAGCAAATGCACAGACTGATCAGCACCCACTGAACCATTTGTCATGTGAAAAACTACAGTTAAAGGTTAAGGCTGGCGTTACTCCAACGTTTTCCGAACTCAAGCATGTTACTCAAACAGGGGCAGTGGTGGAAGAAGAATTCAGATCCTTTACTTGAGTAAAAGCACTAATACCACACTACAAGTAAAGTCCTGAATTCAAAACTTATATTAAAGTATCTGCCTCAAAATTTACTTAAAGTATCAAAAGTAAAAGTACTTTTTATGCATAGTGGCCCCACTCAGAATTCATATTCGGTGCACCAGCAGGACAGTGTATGTGAGATTGACCCTAAAACTACAGAGCCTGTGTTCAGAGCAACAGAGGAACGTGTCAGCCAGTCACAGTGAGGCCTATTTATGTATTTTCAATAGTTTTCAGACAACAATGGAGGTCTGAGGCAGAAACCAATGAGCTAAATCAGGCTTCAGCTGCACAGAATGTAGCATCCCCAGCTGAATAATTGTCTGACTCTCCAACTGAAGCTTTATTTGTAATAACGCAGCTCCAAAGAACAGGCCGTTACCACAGTGTGAACTCACTGTTAGAGCTGCAGAGAAAACAAAACAGCATATTACCATCTTTAACTTGACAGAATAACAAGCTCTGATAGGGTGCTACAGATAAGCATGTTTAACTTAAAATCATTAGTCCCCTTTGTAAACTGGATCGTAGCTTAAAAGAGAACAAAACAGTGAAATATGCACAATATACAGCAGCTTTACAGCATCTCTGACTACATGCAGCAAGGACAAGGAATGGGAATTGCTTGTTTCTTACTCTAACTAAGCAAAACTATAAAAAAAAAAATATATTACAAAATTACTTATTATGATCTATAGTCAGAGAAAAAATATTGACAAACCTTGACCTCATCAGCCAGGTGCCAAACAAACAGAAAAGTATGAAAAAATCGGTCTTTTGGAAGAGAGTCCTGATGTTTGTACCCTTTCAAAATAAAAGCATACACTTAAGTAGTGTAACTAACAAGATATCATAAACACCACCTTAACAAACAACTACAAAATGTACAAACATGAATATGACCAGTTATACCAAGATCATTGACACAGAAATATTTGCTCTATTAATTGTTTGCTTTGGTCTTTTCATGGGATTAACCTGAAGAAGACTTGCATATCGAATCACTGGTCATTTATTAAAAAACATGTTTGTGCATCGTGGCTCAGTGTGCTACTGTTTTTTCTTTTTTTACAATTCCTTTTGTTTCATACTGGTGTTCATCTCTCCACTCCACGGATTGATCAACGAAGGTATTCTTTACAATTTGGCAGGTAAAAAACACTTTATTTAAGGTCGGGTTTAGGTTACAACTAATAAATAGTTAATACAAGTTAACCGTTAAACTACACAGAACAAAAACAGGTTCTTAAGAGATTCTCTGGACGTAGTTGAGTATTATTTGGATGATTTTGATGTTTTGTTTGTTTCTGAAGAAAATGTTAAGCTGAAAACATGAATAGTCTTTCTTCTTCCTTTACTGACAGGAGAAGTGTGGACCGTGTTCTCAGCCCGCCTGCCTGCTTCACTCACAGAGATAGTTGGAAAGAGCAGCTTGTACCTCTGGCTTTTGTTTGCTTCATGAATAGGCTAATTATTTTGATTACTTATTTAGCATTAGTGAGGCCAATGTTTGCTTCCTCTTGTCCTGACGGGCCTACTTCTGTATGCCTCTGATAGACGGGTGGAGTTTGAGTGAGTGGGCTGGGGGATTGTTGAAGATGTCAGCTCTGAAAATGTTTACACTTTTATGAACTGCTAATCAGAGGCTCCCTGTTATTAGTGAGGTGTTGTCTGTCGGGTTCATGTGATCGCACAGGTTCAAGGGTAAAGGGTAAATATACATATATTTATATTTAAATGTGAAGAAAGACTGTTTTCAGTTTATAGTTGCCTGTTAAAGACGTGTAGTGAGTCACAATATGCAGGCCCAAGTCACGTCTCAGGACTCCTAAACAGTTTAGGCCTAATATGGTTGTTTTTCTTAATTTTACTGCTAATGAATCCCACTGTACGTACTAATTACTGAGGGTATGTAGGATCTGCAACAAGGTTACTTTAAAGCATATCATTAAATTACAGGATAATTCAGATTTATTACAAATGGGATCTTGTTTTTGTACCGTAGTTTTCATCAGTTATAAATGTTTTAATTATTTGATTGTCAACCTGCTTAACTGCATCTGGTAGTTAAGATATGAAATGAACAATATAGGGAGCCCTGAGCTGCAGTCACTGACTAATAGAATAACGAAGGACTGAAAAAATATCAGACCTTGTGTACAGGAATGACTGCAACAAGCTGGAAACTTAAATGTTTTTCTTATCTTTGTTGAACTTATTGCTCGGCATCTCACATCCGAGTCACATGAAAAGTATAAAAAACTAGCAACAGTCAGCAATAGCAACATCCTCAGCTGATAAACAGAAAAGTTAAAAAGGGAGCAACTCCTGCACTGTATTTTCTTTTAGAAATGAAAGCTATCATATCGCATAACACCATCTGTCAGAGGAAGAACCCTGTGCTGCCGTGCTGACACTGAAAATATCAAACACACACGCACTGTTTGAATGGATTTAGCAGCCAACACCATCATACAAATTTAAATTAATGATATATTAATTGAAAAATGAAAAAATCACATTACCATTCAAAACTGCACAAATGGCCGTGGTTTATAGGGAGATTAAGGATGAGGATTCTAAAGAAAACATTCTTCAGATTTGACAGTTTTACTTTTGAGTTTGATGAGTTCAGACAAGCTGATTACAGACAGGAAAAGCCAAAAATAGCCTCCCTGTAAAGCCGTGTAAACACATCTATTCAGCACAATAACCACACCTGTTCAAAGTCAGAGACACGACTCGGAGCAGGTGTTGCTCCGTCAGCCTTCCAGTCCTCCCGTTTCTCTGCTGCAGTATCATCCAAGTGATTCACAGCCACCACAGGCCTACATGTGCACTATTATCTGTTTATTTATATTTATTTAACTTACAATTGCTTTGTTTTCAGATGTGTGAATAGACGCACACCTCGGTTGCATCATCCCACAGCGCTCTGCCAGAAGCTTCCCTGCTTGCTGTGCTGTGTGTGTCTGACAGTGTGCTGAAACTGAGAAACTGAAACACCTTTGATACACAAGTGTTCACACCTTTCAATCAACACCTGATGGGAGCGAGCTTCACTCGACGGGGCTGTTTTATCATCACAAATACATTCAAGACATTTTCTTATGAATTTAAAAAGATCATTTCGGTTTATGACAACTTTGATCTGAGTTTTGGCCGTCACTCGTTCTATAAAAAAAGGTAATAGATTGTTTCAGAGATCTGGGAATGCAGCTTTTAGACACACTCAAAGATTAGCCAAGCGTTTTTGGAAACAACAACCAAGATGGAGGGAGCACACATGCAAAAAGGCAATACAGCTGACTCAACGGTTGTTCGATTACAGACACCTCAGTATAAGACAACACAGTTCACTTCCCATAATACAACTTGATAAATAAACAAGTAAACTACCATGACTCTCTTTAAAACTGCATACAAACATGCTGTCTATGCTTGTAACAAGTAAAAGTGGCTAAGTAGGCCGTTCCAACTGCAATATGTGGATTTTGTCTTTACAAGATTAGAGTTTTCTTTCCACAGTTTTCATTTGAACATATATCACAAAGGATTAGCAAATTAGTGCTTTCTGTTTTATTCGTGTTTGTATTAATATTGCCGACTGAAACGGGTAAATGTCGCCCATTTTCCCCTCTGATTCTCTTCTTACAGTCCATTCTTTTGATGTGGTGTTTAAGACTGTTGTGACGCTGAAAAATTAAACCCTTCTTCAATGATCATTTGTTGTGCAGGGTGCAGCAGATTTAGCGTATGTCCATATTTGGAGCCGTCCATTTTTCCCTGCAGTCTGACCAGAGCTTTTTTTTTGTCCCCGCTGGAGAGGAGCACACAGCGTGATGCTCTCATCATCCTGCTGACCAGAGCGAACTACATTCTGTGGATATGAAGAGTGTGAAGAGATGTATCTCTTGTGGTGTGCAAACTGAGTCATGGTGCAATGTCTTCTTGTGCAATTAGGACGGGACCTGCCTACATTTTCCATCTTAGCACTCAGGCCAGAACAACAAGACACTCAGAAAGGTTTTTAGACACACAGAAAGGCCGGACTCCACCAAACAGAGCTGCCCTTGTTTTAAGGTCGCTGTGGCCTCTTGGCTTCCCTGATGAGCCTCCGTCTTGCACTATCATCCATCTTGGTGGGACAGCCGGATCTAGGTGAGGTCCTGGTGGCAACATATTTCCTCCACCTTTGGATAACGATGCTTTCTATGTTCCTGTGTTTATTTGCGGTCTTTAAAAATCTTTTGTCCACCAACTGAACTCGTTCAACAATAACATTAAAAACATCTCGTTAGCTCGGCTCTTGACTGCATGTTGACACTCAGCAATATGGTGATTTTTTATCATTTTTAATAAGAATTAGTTTGTTGATGTCAGCTGAAATGTGCAGCGTTCTACATGCTTTGGAATATGATTAGAGTCTTAAAAGAAGAAGGATGAGGGCCGACATAATAAAGACAGACCGAGGTCTGTGCAATCACTTTTTTAATGTCAACTCCACGATGCCTAAAATAATAAACAGGAAAGAGGCGAAACAAACCTAGTTTATCAACACCATCACGAATACTGTTCTTTTAAATAAACTTCAGACAATCAGCTGCATTGACATTTTTCAATTCTATGCTACTAGCTAATGTTAGTTAGCTGCTGCTCCAGCTCCTCACACAAAGATCCCACAGTATTGACCAAGCAGAGCCAACAGTGTGAAGCTCTGAATACCACAACTGTGTATTCCAACAGCGAATATCAACACACAGAACCAACCAATGATTTAGCTGAAGTCAACCAGACAACAAGGTTTTGCACGAGATCAAGACAAGATTATACTATAGATCATTTATATGCACATGCCACCTGCTGGACAGGAGTGTGAATATTTTTAATAGTGGTAGATCACCGCAGTTTTCTGATCTTCAGAACTTTCCCTTGTTATTGAAAAAAAAACCTAATAATCTAATCTAAATATAGTTGTTACGGACAGCACTAAAAAACACTAACAAAGCAGATTAGGTTGACCGACTGTTGGATTAATATATTAATGCATATTATCTTACTTATTCAAAAATATAAGTTAACCAAAAATGGCGACTATATTGTCAGCTTGGGCAACAAAAAGCTGGTGCCACTTTTTAAAATCACTATATATAGCTAAGCAATAATCCACAATACTGTCACTTCATTTTGTTTATGTTTGACTATTATTGAAGAAACAATAACCACATTAACAATAAACCAAAACCACGCAAACTAGACAGCAGCTCAGCATCATCTGTGCAGTGTGCAGAACATTAATGTTTCAGTCGTCTGTCAGCACGGCACCAGTGAGGTCGAGTGACCCGTACAGCAGATCAGACCTGGGAACAAGTCCCTGTAGCACAGCCACAGCAAAAGCCAAGAGGCTGCTCCTTTCACCTGTATTCACTGGAAAATAAATATTCATAGCATAAATTAAACATGAGGCGTACAGTACATCCAAAAGGCGAATTCATTCATTGGGATAACCCAAGCAGCTGGAATAAAGCCTGTTCACGCTGGAGCCAATGTTGGCTTAGAGATCTTGTGTAACACGACGTGTCCCCCAGGAGGCAAAGGTAAACTGTCCCAGGCGCAGGTAGACCTCCACCCCGGCATTGTTTTATCTGTCTCCAGACAGGCACGACTACAGGGCAGGCTGCACGGATAAAGGGGCCTTCATGTCTTTTTGCATTTCCAGCACAAATTATTTTATGAGAAACCCCAATTTTTGAAGATGGGCAAGAATAAAATTATATCCATGAAGTATGTGTAAATTTTCCCCGAGCTTCTCTTGTTAACCAGCCTGGATGGGAAATTATTTTTGCCCAATAGTTCTTATCAATGTTCAAATTCAAACCACCCCGCCGAAGGTTCTCACAGCTGCCAATATACTGTGTTATCCTGTAAACGATGAAGCTGAATGAGGTTTTTAAGGTAATTTAAAATAGCTGTTTTACATTACAAAACAAAACAAAATGATACCAATTTGACAACCACCTAATTTTTCATTTATCTCTTAGTTCCTTTGTGTTTTCGTTTGGGGAAAAAAAGTTGTTGTTATTGGAGCTGATTTTTTGGTTTGTTTGTTTTCATTTCCAGCCTCTACCAGCTGAGTAAAAATGGCAGTTTGCTATAAAATTCATGATAAAACTACCATATCTACTACAATATCAACTTACAATGTCACAAGTTAAATGATGGCTGACAAAACATCTAATGAACATGAATAACAAAATAATGACTACTGTCATTTCAGCTCTGTAGTTTTATTTAATGAGGATATTTTTATATATTTCTTCACATTCGTGTGAGTATTCTTAAGAATTATAAGTTCATTGCTCATCGAAAGAGTGTACTTGCAATATAATCCTATTTTATCAATATGTTATTATTATCAGTGGTATATATTGATCCTAAAATTACAATATTGTTCTTTGCAAAATATATCATCTGACTAAAACAGTTATGGTGACAGGCCAATATTATGCCAATAATATATTATGCATATATTTAAGATATATCATTATGTGAATGGTGGACCATGTGCACATCAGATTTTTGAGTGGCATGATCCTCATTTTGCCTTTCTGCAGTTGGACCGAACTGATTCGGGGATACATACAGCGTACTTAAACTTTAGTCTCACACAGTTGACTTCAATCACACGCTCCTCCTCCTGTTTCTCTCCCTCTGGTAAGTTGAGTGTTTTTAATTAAAGACGAGGTCTGAGCGAGTCTACAGCTGTTCCGTCAGACTGAGGCCGAGCTGTCAGCGGCAGGCTGGACCGCGGTCGCTCTGCTGCTCCGTCTTGTCCAATCGTGTCCATGTATACACATGACGTAGCGCAACACGCCGTCTCTCGGAGTGACAGCTGAGCCGCGACAGTGGTCGTGGTTGAGACAGCGAGAAGAGCAGCGAGTGATGACGAGGGAACAGCTTGTTGGGAAAATAAGTTGATTCTGTTCAAAGTCGACAGCTGCACTGACTTTGTTTATTCAAGGTTCACAATATTGCCAAAAGGACGAAAGACTCTGAATGTAAAACTGAAGTAAACATGCCATACAGTGCTACCGCCAGCTGGTGCACCGCCTTGTGTTTATAAATCATAACACCTTTATAGGAAATGTAACACTAAAGTTGGAACATTCGGACTGTAAAGTAATTTATTTATCCTGGAACTCAAACAGACTCCTGGTTTATATTATCTTATAGGCAGAATGAGTCGGATTTCTCTGCTGCCATTTGTAAACAAGATTAAAACTCGACCGCTCCGTCTTCAGCAGAGTTTAGCTACCTGAGGTTTAGCTAACGCCAAGTCAGGAGTCAACCTTACTAACAAAAGCCAAAGAGAAAAGATATCCTAAAGGAGCCACAAACCTTTTTTTGAGCCTCACAATGACGACAAAACAGCCTACCAGGTCTAAATTAGCCTACCAACATTACTAACACCTCATAAACAAAAGTAAACAACTTTTTATGGAACTTTTGTGGCTCACGTCAACCTCGTAACTACTTCACTTCAGCAATTTTCGTAGATTTATTTACTTTTTAAACTGTCTTTTATAACCAGCTGTAATCAGCTGTATAAGTGTATTGTCTATTGTTTATATTGTATATTTTCACAACTGAAGGATACTCCTTTGAACCTACAACAATGATGAATGGAAATTAAGAATAAAGAAAATAACTGTTTCATTTCGTATCATTTTTTGTCACAGCCACATGGAGCCCCTGCAGACGGCCCGAAGCCGCGGGTTGCCCACCCCTGTGCTAAGCTAATGGACAGAGCATTTGTGTCCAGACTGGACAGTTCAGAGGGGCTTCCAGATTTTTCCACTACTACTGTCAGCCAGGGCAGAACTGAGCCCCGGGGGACAAGAGGCTGAGGAGTGACAGCTGGAGGCAGAGGAAGAGCGAGAAGCAGAGAAACACCCAAATATGTCACAAACAAGAAGACAAGAAGAAAGAGAAGATGCAGGCGGAGGGCAGGGTCTCTGCGGAGAGGAGGGGGGGTCCTACTCAGTTTTTAAAACTGGGAAATAAACCATGTTTGTTGCTTTGCCACTTATTATTTTTGGTATTAATGGGCTTTTAATATTAGATTAACCATTAAAATGTGCAACCAGAAAACTCCAGAGGTTTTAGAATTTAATAGAAATTTAAATTGTCTCATCATTTTGGCTTCTTCTCATAAAGTTTGTTAAGAGCTTATAATTAACACGTAAAGAAAACTGTTGCGAGTGTTTTCACACTGTTAACTGCGACGTCTAAATGTTCCACATTTCGCTGCTTTTGCAGGCGTTTTGTCTTCCCGGGTGGTAAAAAAAAGGGTTAAAAGGGTTCATATTGAGAGACAACTAAACCCAGAAATTCTAAAGTAAATGTCAGAAATTTAGGAGAATATTCAGTGACGAAGAAGATTTAAATCACATATTTGAGAGTGTTTAGTTTTCATTTTGTTTTTTGTCAGTGAATCACATCTGCACTGGATGACCAAATCAAATTATACATTGTAATTCGATCTCGCAATTAGAAAAACTCTTTATTTAAGCCCAAAATCATCACATTACCACAAGCACCCAGACTTTGAATAGAAACTGCTGTTAATTTGGCCTCTTGGGAAAACAACAATAACCTGATTTGGATGATGAATGAAATGGACAATTGTTTGTTCTTGTAAATTCCACTTTATCTTCCTAAATATTCAAGTTTTTTCTCATAAATGTGCAACTTTAAATTTAGACTTTTTTCTCTCCTGGCTCCATTTTTTTTTTTTTTACCTTCAATGGCCCGAATACACCGCCATAACTTAGAGACTGGATGGTTTGTAATTGCATGAAATAAAAGTAAAATCCTAAATTTTGGATTGGAAATGATTCATCAACATCCATAAAGAATCGTGTGTCAAAGACGACTGAATCGAATCCAAATCATGAGAAGCTCGAGGATCCCCCTTCGTGTTGCAGCCACAGAGGACACATGTTGCTTCTACTGAAGCAGCTGGAGATCGGTCCAAACTGACCAGAGTGACACGCTGTGTGACTACTTAACAGTCTCCAGGATTCAGACTTCCCCTAATTGCTTCACTGATGCAGTTTCTCACGCAGAACATGAGGTCGGCATTTAACGTCACCAACAGTGAAACCAGGAGATGAACTCCCTTTTACTCTGAACATTAAATGTATGTGTGTTATCTAAAATGTAAATACTTTGCATGTTGCCATCTCCAAGTAACTGCAGCAAGTCTGTGCTAACTTGGCCAAACTTTCAACAATAATCCTCCAAATATTTAAATGGACAAGAGAGAAAGCTTTCAGTCATTTCTGTCCTCTTTTGTTGCCCTGCTAATACTATAAAACATATATCTTCTGGTGCGTATTTGAAACCTTTATAAAGTCATGCTTTGTATTTAAATGTTCCTCCTGTAGCGGGAACACTTTTCATTTCATTAAATTATTAACACTTGAGTGTGACGCGGGCTGTCTCGGGGAAGCTTCCGCCGTGTGTGTGTGTTATGTCAGCTGAGCCCGGCAGAGCTTGGCGGTGGCCTGCATTCGCTGCACCATCTCGGCCAGAGGCGGTTTCCATGGGAGGATGGGTTCCCAGATCTCTTCATCATCCAGAGCGTGCCAGACATGTGTGTAATGGTCTCTCTCATGCCTCACTGCAGACTGTCTTCAGTCTGCGAAAACTACATACAGAATTAGACAGCAGGGGGGATGACAAACGCTTTTCCGCAATTCCCGACAGGTCCAGTGGCCTTTTCACACATACACGCCCGGAATGCACACACAGGTTGGAGGCACTTAAGCACAAACATGAACACACACACACGCGGGCAGAGAGGGAAAAAACACACAAGGAGAGTTTGTTTGCGGTTTCTCGGCGCTGTTTGGCATTTGTCGACTCCGGTGTCAAACTGACAATCACTATAGGTCAAACCAAATTGCCCGTTGTCCAAGGTGTCTTGAAAACAAGCTTGCCTAAATAATTACTCACTCAACCGCACTCCGGCCGCCTGAGGAGAAACACTGGGCTGTTTTATGTTTAGAGAAGGTTATGATATGTCCGATTCCATGAACCAGATGTCACTGTGAAAGGAAAATAAAGTGCCATAACAGGATTTAACTTCTCTCTCCACCCTGGTCAATCTGACATTACGGCATCTTGACAATTGATTATGTTTGGTGGTCACAGCCTGGCCTTTTCCCTGTCTGACACCAGTCTATTACAGCGGGGATCTGTAAGCAGCTGTAATCACCTGTATAGGTGCTGTGGGTATGATAAGGATGAAAGGAGCATAGCTGAGCCACCAAAGACTGGCCCCGACCATCAGAGATCAATACGTCATCTTGTCCAATCATAAACCACATCGACCTTTCGCTGTCAACAGTTATATTAGGGTGTTGTATGATACGGACCTTTCATGATAAAATGAAGCCTGCAATCAGCAGTACGGCTGCATCCAAACATCCCCACGTCTGAAGCATTTCATATCCCACGTTACCCGATATAAGGTGCGATAAAACACACACTGCATGTGTTTTATAGTGTTTGTTAGTAAAGCGGGGACAGGTCTCTTGGTTCAATCACATAGTTCAGTGATCTGTAAATCTGGCCATGAAAATATTTAATCAAGCTTGTGTCGCTCGATATCCAATCAATACACTTCCATTTTTTCACAGCCAGATTAGCACATGCCAAAGATCACCATGGCTACAGGCGAGGCATCGACACACTGTGAATGATGCTATTTGCATTCAATTCAGTGACATTCTTCTGTGGAAAGATCCTTCAGTGCAGTGTGGACGTGTCTTTTCTTTGCCCAGGATGGTTACTCATGACTCAGTGTCGACCCCTAGAAACAGCATTCCTCTATGGCCACAACTAATGATTCCTCTCATTACTGATTACTTTCTGCAGCAATTTAATGATCATTTCGTCTATATAACAACTGAAAATAGGGTAAAATACTGATCTCGGCGTCAAGCAAACAACAGTCAAAAAGAAAAGATTCAGTTTACTATCATATGAGGCAAATTATTACAGTCTAAAAGTTGGAGCCAGTGTATGGCTTGTGTGATGCAAATTATTAATAAATTATAAATAACAAAAAGTTTCTGATTAACTCTCTGGTGACCTAGTTATCTAACAATCATTTCAGATCCACCAGCACCAGTTTTTGAGGGTTTTGTTCTCGGTTTCCTGGTGTGATAACAGTCTGGCAAGAACAAACAAGCAAATCGAAAGTAAAGAATAAGAAACTTTTGATGGGCAGATTCTGGTCAAATATGCAAGTGTCTGCTAGATGTGCTTCACTCACCAGCCAAAGAAACACCCACTGGTAATCTATTGAGTGGCGTGTGAAATCCACCCAGCTACAGCAAAGAGTTAGTTTCTACCTGATGGTAACCTCATTTCCAACGACAACTTTGAAACACTTCTACTTTGAAAAAAGTTGGTTCTGTGTAAGAAACATGTACAGCAGACGAAGAAGAAAACAGGGAGAATGGGAAAGTGATTTATGTTTACTAGCTTTTGAAAACATGTCAAGAGAACAATGTCAGCTCCACTACAGCGGCCATATGGTTCAAATCTGAGGCTGCAACTTACAATTATTATGATGGAATAATCACCCCATCATGATGTTGATTAATACATTAACTGCTCAACAAAAAAGAAAAAAAAGAAAAGAAAATAATAGCAAACATGTCCATCCTGATTTCCCAGAACTCAAAGTGATGTTTAGTCTGTTATGTTTATAAGACAACTCCAAAAACTGTTGCGGACATGAACAGTGTTGGAACAGACTCAATTTCCTACAAGTTTCACATTTTAGATGCAGCAAAAGGCTAAAAGACGTAGTTCAAAACTATAACCTTATTAAAATGAAGTGTAAAAATAGTATTTCACCAACTATTTAGAGGTTAAAGGAAAAGTACAAAGCTTCATATTTCTTTTCTCATACTTCGATTAAATTATTTAACTTAACATAATATTTATTGATGCATTCAGTAGAAACTTGACTTATCGGGTATTTCCGAGGCTCCATGTGAACTAAATTTATGAAATATATTAACCTATGGGACCCTAACATGAGACTTGTACATTAATCTTCGCCCCAGGCAACATGCAGCGTGTGTGTGTGTGTTTGTGTGTGTTAGTCACTCTGCTAGCTGCAGTGCACGATCAGCTGAATTGTAATTGCTCCAGTTTTTTTATGATGTGTGCTTTCAGGATTTTGAGTAAGTTATCAAACCAGATTCCCAAAATCAGAAAGGAGACTTTAAAGTGATTCTGCATCTTCTGAAATCTTTTTGGATTCCCTGGACACTTTGTACCCTCATCAGAAATACCAGACCAATTACATTACATCACAATGTTTTCTGCAAGTAGAAATATCCTTTTTAAATGTGAATCCACTCACCAGCTATTTAATTAGGTACGCCTTTTCAACTGCTTGTTAGGGAAACATCTAATCAGCCAATCAGATGGCAGCAACTCAATGCATGCAGGCCTGTAGACACGGTGAAGAGGAGCTGCTGAAATTCAAACTGAGCATCAGAATGGAGAAGAAATTTAAGTGACTTTGAACATTCATGGTTGTTGGTCTGAGTATTTCACAACGTGCTGACATAATAACCATCTCCAGGTTTTACAGAGAATGGTCTGAAAAAGAGAAAATATCCAGTGAGGAGCAGCTCTCTTGTTGATGCCAGAGGTCAGAGGTCAGAGGAGGATGGCCAGACTGGTTCAAGGTGAAAAGGAAAAGTAACTCATGTAACCACTTGTTACAGCCAAGAATGCAGAAGACCCTGAACGCACAACATGTCCAACCTTGAAGCAGATGAAGACCACGCTGCCACTTTATTAGGTACACACTTATATAATAAAGTGGCCGGTGAGTGTTTATCATGTTTATCATTTCTGTGTGCAATGAGTCTTTCTGGAGACAGATTACAAAAAAAGCCTTAATTCTGAAGAGATATTTTTAGTTTTAATAGCTATGATAAACAGTTTTACATCGTTTTAATGCAGATTTAGCCTCTGTTTAAGGTTTCCAGGCACAACTCTCTCGTTAACTTTGTTTCCACATTACGCTCATCAGTCTGCATACAGTGGATTCTGCATGCAGCTGTGTTTCCCAGACCGTGACGGTCCAACACAAAAACAAGAACCATCGCAGCCCTACATATGAGAACCAGTGGTAGTTCTCATTCATTCACACACACTTCTGCCATCATATTCAGTGGCTTACTGACAAGCAGTGATTTTTTCTAGAGAAATCAACATTGATGGATTCTGTACATTAATAATTTGCCTTCTGTTGACAGCAAATGGCGCCACGAGGGAATACAGGCGCTGTTTGTTTTCATGCTTTAACAGAAGCATGGAAGTGGAGGAGTGGTCATATTACTGAACCGATATACACAGTAAAATATGTAAATTAACAGCCTGTAAGAGGACCATGCACATATGTGTGGAAACCCACCAACCCACACGCATACAGACACACACACGAGTGTCTGGCATGAGAAGAAAGCTGACAGATGGCAGAAGGTCTGGATTTAGATTTAGAAATGTTGTTCTGTCTCATTTTCATGGAGAATCAGTTGCTTAGATTCGCTGAGATGAAATCAAAACTAAGGAAAAATATAATTATAGAGTAAAACAATGAAATAACATTGCAGCACAAAGAAATGCTACAGTGGAGGCCAAAGCTGCCACCGGTAATTTGTCTCTTTAGCAAATCAAACAGTGAGGAGAGACAAAACATCGATCAAAAAGCATCACAAGAAATGTAATCAGGAATTATTTCCAATTTCAAAATCATTTAAATCAAGTCCAATATTTAAACTCAGAGACTTATCAGTCATATATTCTCGCAGTTGTTATTATAAAGTGTCTGTCTTGCGGCCTTGTGCGTTGTCAAAGCTTTTTCAGAAAAAATGAGTCACCGTGAATCAACACATACTCATCCAGCTACAAAACATACACAAGAAAAGAAAAAAACCCAGGCATAATAAAGACTATGCAGTTTAAAGGAGCGACTAACTAAGTGCACTCGGATTGTATTTCAATGTTTATCCATTATGTCGAAGCAGAATAGCTGGAACATTATGTTTTCACATAAAAAAAAAAAAACAAGAATCAGAAGGATCTGTTCAATGACATGCCCCATTCATAAAACAAACATAGCACATCAACATTCAAGTAGAAATGATGGTGTTTATTACCAGTGTTCTGTACATAAGCACATGTAACTTAGGACAGAAATGTAGTGTTGACGTCCTTTAGAAACAGTGATGATATTAAATAGGTTTTCCAATAATAGGAAGCATTAATAACTTGATTTATTTTTCCAATGTCAAATGTTCCGCTCAGTTAGCCTGGCATAGCAAGATTATTTTACCATATCAGTCTAGAACCTCTCAGTTAATTACATTTGTAGTTATTTTTTATTTTATTTTTTATTGAAGTTGAAGATCATCTTACTGCAACTTATTACAAAGCATTTTACAGTGAATATTTTATTTTTATAGACAACCAGAAAAAAAAACGATCAGATATACTACTCACAAGACGAAAAGATTGAGAACATCAGCCTTAAAACATGAACAATGAATGAATCAACAGCCTGTACCAATGCACAGAATCAAACTGCCTTAACACCTTCAAAGTTGGACCAGACCGGCTCTGAATGGCTCAGCGGTATACCATCCAATCTGCCCCGCTCTGTGAAAAGCTAAAATTTTTGGGGGGTCTGATTTTGGATGTGGCCAAATCAGGGAAAAACACACTTTTGACAAAATGTCCCTCTCACGTGTCAAGACAGACAGCCTGTCACTGTAGGTGCAGGCAGTGTGTGCATGAGCAGAATAAAAGGCTGCAGATGATGCCGAAACCCCTTTGGTGGTTAAAAAAAACAAACTGAAAACTGATCGAAATCAAAAGAGAGATCAATATTGTTACTGTACATTAAATATCAAAAAAGGGAGAAAGAAAGTGTCGGCTTAATAGCGACACAATCAGACAGTCAGCGTTTTGTTAATGGAGTAGTTAGAGGACAAAGAGGGCAGAGGAGGCTGAAAAAAACATGGCATAGGAAAATACAGAAAATGGAAAAATATCACCTCCCTGAACTGAGCAGGATTATTATCCGCAGCTACCACAATGACTTACAGTACTCTGGCCAAAATGGCTCTCATTTCAAAATTACAAAGTAACAATGTCCTATACTATCTTCCCCTTTGTGCTGCAGCTTCTCTTTTCTGAAGCAATACTGATATACGGTGCAGCTTTCTGTCTCATAAAGAAAATAATATATCCTAGTGGTGCTTATACTGAAACCTTTGAGTAAATATAACAATCACTTGTTTCTTCACAGAAAGAGTCCAATGTGCCTCTGTAAATTATACACCTGAACCTGTACGGCAAATTGCCATCGTCACCAACAATTCTGACTCACATAAACATGTCACTCACTTGCATGAAACTAAAGTGCATGTACTTTTAGGGAGAAAACCGTCTTTAATGGCAACACAGAGAAGCAGTCAATGTGAACTACCGTATTGTCAATGGCTCAGTGAATGAGTGGGTTTGGTTGAAGTGAGATGCCTCGATGGGCTGATACTAGTTTATCTTGATTTAGCTGTCATTCCCCCAAATGAGCTACTAAATCAATTGTGACACGGGCCTGTCATTCTACTGTGTCACTGGAAGGTTTATAGGGGAATAAAAACCATCAGAACAAGGTGAGATGGTGCATGAAATTTCATGACATGAATCCGTTTTTCCTTGTTTTAAGAAGTCACCGTATATGGGCCACAACAAGGTTAAAATTAAAAGAAATGTGATAGATATTAAATGATTGACTAGCGTGAAAGAAAACACATTATTGGCAGGAGTCACTGAAGGTGTGGGCAACCACAATGATGAAACGCAACAAACAGGGCAACTAATTTTAAACCTCGAGGTGATGAAACACTGTGAAAAGAAAATGAACAAGTGCCATATAAAATAAAACCATTCATGCTAGATTTCAAGGACTGTCAAACTTTAAAATGTACAAAAATACATGGCCAGAAATAAAACACAATTCTGAAGCAAGATTAATGCCCTCCTACTCAAGTGGATTTAATTCTTTTACCTCTGATCTAATTCTGTCTGAGTCCGAAATTATAAAGTAACACGAAAAGCACGCATTTAAATTAGTTAGATTTGATTAAGTTTTCTATAGAAGCTCTGCTCAGGTTATTGCTTCATTTCAAGAGAGTACAAGACCGGCAGCTAAAGAGATAAAATGCTGCTCAAATAAGATGTTTAGAAAAGCTGACAAGAAGGAGAGAGTTTTCACAGAAGGAAAAATATAATGAACAGAATGTTCAGTGAGAATGCTTTAGAACACAGATAGATAGCTCTTCAGTACAAAGGTTGGACTTGAATTTCAGTGTCGGAGACAAACCAAACATGTATCTTTTATTCCTACATCTGAAATCAGCTGCAAGTTCTCTCACTGTTTCCAAAAAGAGAAAATGTTTGAGGTTACATTAGCCGGTCATGCCAACATTATCCGGTTTTTACCAAACAGGTATGAAGCTGAAATGTTAACAGGAGCAGAGGATCAACTGGGGGGAAATAACCATTAGCTCACTAAAAGAGATTGCAACAAAGCAGATGGTGAGCACCTCTGGGAGAGAGGGATGTGGGGAAGCTCTGACCACAGAACAGCTGCAGAATAGATCGGCTCGCTCATTCAAGGAATCATGAAAGAAACTGTCAACTGCTAATGATATCTGCCAGCCTCCTCGCAGGATGCTGTTTGGCCGGGTTTCTGCTTTATGCACATACTTTGTGACTGAGATCAACACTGATAGCTTTTACCTTACAAGCTGTCAGGTTATTGCAGCTTTGTTAGGAGTGTTTTCAAAGCATACACATGCCCAGAAATGAGCAGAAGAAGCAAATGCAGCAGTAAAAGCAAACATTCAACGTCAGAAAAGCAACTTCGGATAGTGAATTTGGTTTTGAAATGGCAATTTAACCGGAAAATGTGTTCCTCTTTGGGGTGTACGAGTATCACAGACTGGTCTCCCCTCAAAAACGTCAAAGTAGGGCGTTTGAAAGGCAACAAAATAAGACACATATTTACGATACGATTTTTACAGATACCACACTTGGAGTGGAAGGGAGGGGCGGTGGATGGGTCGAACAAACAGAGGACTTTCACTCAGGAGAACTGGGCCTAAGATTGATGAAACTGAACCGCTAATATTGGGAGCAAGAGCAACACGTTAGCTGACGATCAAGTTGTCTCTGCAGCCAGTTATGAATTTAACTACTGTCATATGAAATCCTTGTGACTGCCACAGACACACTGAAATACCTGGACGACCATAAACGCTGAAGGTAGAGGTCAAATAAATTTACATAGCAAATCCAAAAACAACCACAGCTGACAAAGGGCCCGAAAAGGATACACATTTCAAAATAAATAAATAAGCAAGGGAAAAAAATAAAAGAGACATAATAGAAGATGAAGTCAAGGTGGAGCCTAACTCGAACTGAATGCAAAATGAGGAAAGGTAAGTCTTCCACAGTGATTTACAAGTTTCAAGGGTGAGTGATAATAAGTAAGCTGTTCCAGAGATTTGGGGAAAGCCACCCAAAGGCTCAGCTGCTTCTTTTTTTGCGCGTGGATCTCAGAACGTCCAAGATCAACTGGTTGGTCAACCTGCATGTGGGGTATCAGGTAGGTGGTGTCAGCCCATTGAACACATAAAAACAAGCAATACAATCCTAAAATCAATCCTGATCACGCTTTATGTAATAAGGGCACACTTGTTTTGAAACAGAATGAGAGTTACAGATGTAACTAAGTTCTATGAATGCTGGACACTGGAGTTCATTGTCATCCAGGTATCAGTTCCTTACAAACTGCTGTATTGTTGCCAAAAACCACAACAAGAATCCCTGTTTAAATCTCAGACGTCTTGGTCCATTGTATTGGATCGCTGTACACTTGGAATGACAGCCAGTATATTCACAATGTGTAATCTGCCTTAAAATGTTTTATTCAACACTGCGGTTCATTATTTACATGCTTTTACCAGCAATGTTATCATGTACAAAATCCCACATGGATTCATGAAAAAAATCAGGCTCAGAGATGGCAGCTCAGGGCAATCTCTAATCAACTATTCATAATCTATGGTGTTTATCCAGCACTAAATATTATTTGCTTTTCTTCTGTTGACAGTTTGAAGCACTTAACCCATGAGGGTTGAGACCAATTTAACTGCCTAACACTAATTACAGCAATGCCATGTGAGAGTAGTGCAGCGACAGAAGGGGTCCGGATCAAATGTGAAAAAAATGATCACGTAGGTTTAAATGTTTGTGGGGTTTTTGTTTCTGAGACGCTTATAAATCATAGATGGGTGAAAAAAACTGTTGAGCAGGTTCCTACACAATGTGAAGGCGCATAAAGAATAACTCAGTAGGTCAGCTTCTGTGTTCAAAATGTGAAACTTGAAAACAAGAGCATGAACCGAGGGTGAAGGAAAATGTCAGAATGAGTGGGATGCTGAAGGCCTGTTTGCTCTTGCATGAGAAATCATTTTTCTTCTACTTTTCTTCCTCTAAATGGATCTTTTTGTTTTCCTAAAATATTTTTTTTTACTCCGTGGTCCGCTTTACTACTAAAACTAGCCACTTCAGTGAATGTGAGATGCTTTGTCCAGCCAGCAGTAAACTGTAATGTCAGAACAAGGAGTCACCAAAATGCTTTCCAGTGAGCATTAAATGCTAGAACGCTCTGAGCTTCTTAGACCTGGGTCACTGCTTTTCTGTTGTGCTGCTCATGTGCACCACAGAGTGAAACAAAAGACATTTATTTAAAAAAAAGAAGTAGTTTTTCTTTTGACTGAATCAGGGCTGAACTTTTACTATGTTAGAATAAAAAACGAAATCCCTGTCAGGCTCTCCTGCTGATAAACCAGTCAAGAGGGACAGACTTCTTGCTAGTACAATCTGTGTTATAAGTGATGCATGTCAACTTTATGAGCGCATATGCTACACAAATGAATAATGTAATGATCTGACATATCTCTTCTGTGATCATGAATTATCTTTTTTCCCCGACTGCTTGTCAAAGCGGCTCCCACTTCTTGGCGAACTACACTAAAATGTTCTGGAGCTGCAGCTCCTGGTCCCCGTGTAACCGTTACATAAGGTTGGAGTAAAATATTCATCAAGCTGCTCTGGACCACATCTGTATGCAGCTGAGTGCTGAGGAAACACTTTTCTGTAAACCTGCTAACTACACCAGGGTGGCTGCTGCTGCTGGGTCTAAAGTGGTGTGCGTGCAAATGTGCTTGATTGCTTTTGTGTACGCGTGTGTTTTGTGTGTGTCAAGTGTTTATGGATATGGTATGTGCATTTAAATGGAGCATTTTTTTTTTTACACATGGTACGTGTGTGTGCCTGTACAAGCATACAGTGATGTGCTTGTCTACATGTTGAAGAGTGTGCCCGAATTCATCAGTATGCTGAGTTTGTACTCGTGTGCATGCATTGCCTCCATTTAAAGCAAACATTTATGTCTAGCCGCAGTGCTCCTAGACGTGGATGTCCCTCTTCTCTCTGCATGCTAGATCATGCAGCAAATTATGTCTTGCTGGTGCAGGGCGCGTTATGAGGCGGTCATAAAGTTAAGGCGGTTACCTTCCGGGGGCCATCAGTAGGTCCATCAGGACCAGGAGAACCAGCTGGCATCTGGCTGACCTGTGGATCCCCGGAAAGCCATAAGTCAAGACCCCGCCTAAATGACCACACAGCAGTCTCCATTAAAGGTTTACTGTTTAATCTATATAACGGACCACACCGCTTTACATCACGTCACAAGCTTTTTCTCCTTTTTGATTGACGTAATGACCCTTATTCAATTAGAGTGGATGTTGATTGATTGGCGACCACCTTGGAAAGTGTTTGATTTTCAATAAGGCGGCTCAGAAACCAGAGCGACAGTAGCCGGTAAAATCTCACCGTGTTGATCTACTAAACCTGCTGCCTGACTGAAGCTGCTTTCTTAACCTCCAGCTGTCTGAAAGTAAAAAGGCAGAAGAGGGGAAATGCTAATATATATATTGAGGATAAAGAGAAAGGAGATCAGAGAAATCTAAATTAAATATGCAAGGACACCGCTTACGTGCATTAATGAAGAGGGAATGAGCACTGTGCTAATGACGAAGGATTTAAGGCTTCCATCTGAGAGAGGGATCAAGAACATGCTGCTGGAGAGGCTCATTACTGTGGCCCACACCGACTCCTACCTGTGTGAGCGTGCATATACGCATATTTTATGTGTAAGAGACAGGAAGAAATATAGAGTTCATGCACAGGGCTTTGCATGCTCAACCGTGGGCTTTTCAGCGGATACATATAAAGCACACTCATGCATACTCGTGCGTAGAGTACAAATGAGCTGAAGAAAACAATAACATACGTACATTAGAACAAGTAAAAAAAATGCACACAGTTTATGTTCTGCCACACTGAGCTCGCTCTGGTTAACGCTGGGGGCCTCAACAAGCAGGAAACATCCCATGTGGTTTGTAACCCTCAGGAATCAGGAAGCTTATCAAATCATACATATACTGCAGGCTGTTGCTGCAAAGTATTAGAATAACTAATTTATAAAAAGCATTAAAATCTCAATAAAAGCCTCTTCTCCAGGGCTCCAGCCAAATCACAAATTTCCAGATCCACTTTTAAATGTGGACTTCTACTTGACACCTCTTTTATTTAACAATGTGAGTCCTACTTATTATCCTTTTTAAGATATTTAGCACCATACCTAGACTTATGACTGTATATGTCATTGCCTCTGCACAGTTTCACTACAGTGCAGCACACCAACAGGCCAGCAGCCTCAGACTAAACTCCTGCAGTGTAACAGCTGCCTCTGAGTTAAAACTGGGTTAATTTAATGCAAACCAGCTAAACTGGCATTTGTCGAATTAAAAAGTAGCCTACATCGGCAACATGTCCAACATGTCAGCTTGTACTGCATTAGTAATAGCCAATATGACAACGTGATTTACATAATATTATGTTTGTTTATAAACCCATAAAATGTAATGCTGATCCGAGGCCAGCAACATGAAGGAGAAGGAGAAAGTTCACGTTTCTGGGGTGACAACTTGAGACATGGCATAGCTTATCATTTTTCTTAACATTTTTTTTATTTTAAGGCACCAAAGAGCTGAGGTGAGCCAATACTGTATTTACACAAACATGACACGAACACTATCTGATTCTTCTTACTATCTTTTAGTGTCATTCATGGTTTCTCTAGGGCGAGGTGACATGACGTTATACTGTCAAAATGATGGTGACTATTTTTTTCTGTATCATTTCAACCACAATGTTGAAAAACCTGCAGCCTGAAAACATTACGGCAACATTTATGTCATTCTGGCAAAGTTTTGTGATCTTTGCAAGTAGACAACAAGATCTCCAAGCTAATAAACAAACCATATGAGTGTTCTGAAAATACCACACACGTCATTATACATACATGAACGGTTCATGGTTGTAAAAAAAAAAGCTGCAGTTTTAGTTAAATTATGCTACAAAACCACTGGGCAAAAAACGTATTGGTTAGGTGTTATAAAAGACAGTTTAAAAAGTAAATAAATGTACCTACATGCTGGAAGTGAAGTAGTTAAGAGGGTGACGTAACTACCGTAAGTTACATAGCAAAAAAACAAAACATGAGAGGTATCTGCCATTTAAACTCGTATCGCTGTCAATCACAACTACTACATCAGCAAGATGGCAACAAACGATAGGACAGACCGGTCAGAAATAGAAGCGAGCTGGAGCTCTCCTTGCAGTTGCTGTTTTGCTAACAGTATAGAGTATAAAGTACACAAAAACCTTGGGGTTGAAATGACTTATACTAACCCCGAGCTTTCTCAGTCTCACTATGTTCCACTCTGTAGCTGCCGAGTCAACTTCCACACCTAATTGCAAAATCTGTTACATCGGTCCGGCTAGTAGTTTGGCTTAATATCAATCCACATTTTAACACCAACCAGAGCCTACTGACCATACTCACATCTAACATGACTAACATCAATGAAAACACCAGATTCCTGCAGTCAATTAAATAAAATGTGCTTGTGCTAAACATAGCTCAGTGATAATATCCTGTCACACAGCAGAGCATCTTTCCAGCACGTCATTGGCAAAGTGTTGATCGCACTGGAAGGCAGAAGAGGAAGCAGAGCCAGAGTCTGGTCTGGTTCAAGAGTAGTCTCACATTCAGCGCTGGAGCCCAGAGCTGAATGCAGGAGGGGGAGCAGAAACAGGCTGATAACAGATTGATCATCCAGTTATTTTATATACAGAGCTACTAGAGTCCTGCAGTGCATGTTGTGTTTGATTCCTATTCCTAGAGTTCATGTGTTTTTTGGAGATTTATGAAGTGTCAGAGAATTAAAAATTAAAGGCCAGGGTAAAATATTCAGAATGCCGGTTTTCATCAAAATCTAAAGATACAACATTCAAGAAAGAACAGCTATCCCTCACAACTGAGTATTGGCTAATCGTTTAAGATTATTCTGTTGATTCACTCATTGTGTCGGCTATCTCCATATCCAGATGGTTACACTATGTCTGTTTGCAGTGGGGTCATTTTTAAATAAGACTGTCTGTAAAGCTCTGTAATCAGCTAAGCTGTTATCCTGGTTTGCTCTGTACGGTAACAACAAAAATCTGACCTTTCCACTAACAAACAAGGTGCAAATCTGCAGATCCCTGATGGACAATCCAAATAATTAACGTTTAGGTCACAGTCCTACCACAGTCCACATTAATATGGGTGATGTCATGTAAGGTAGTAAGGCTAGAGCCCATATTGGTGGGAGTAAACACCAGGCCTGCTGAGGGACAGTTCTGTGACTGAGCCACCAGCTGACCGAGCTGTACTAAGGAATACTGTGTGGAACAAGCATGAATTTTCATGTGAGATCAAGGTGAAAGTAAACCTTGGAGTCGGGATTATAATCATCTTTTTAGGTGAAAGCAGAACGCTAAGTTGGTTTTGAAGTCTGAGTGTTATCTGAGGAAACATCCATCCTTCTAATTACCACAAAATTTAAATAAGCCACTACCTCGCCAGTCCCACTGAAAGTGATTAGAGTAATACCCGCGCTAAAAATGTGTAATTGTCCATGAAACAATTTCAAACACATGACAGTACTTCACAAAAACAAAATCTTTTTAAAGTACCAAAAAAAAATGGTGCATTATTTTGCAGCGAGCCGAGCAGTAAATAGCAATCACACCTTCAGTAAAGTAGAAAGAGCTATTACGCTTGCCATGCCTGGTTGGATAGAAGATAAAATATGTGTTAAATAATTCATCAAATGTCAAAATGTATATGAAAAGAGCATGTTTTTTTCCACAGTGTGAGCAAATACAGTATATACTGATTGGGAGACTATGGGCTATGGGGTAAAAATGAAATCAAGTAGTATCCTATTAATCACTTCTGTATTAGTGACAGGCAATACCTCTCACTGCTAAGCAACCAACTCCTGCAGGGCAACAGAGAGAGTGATGAGATTTACCAATCCTATCTTCTCTCTAAAGTGTCCATTGTGTGGCAGCAGAACACATATTGTTCTCTCACACTGTTCAGCAGCTCCTGTTGTTTTTCAGCCAGCGTTATTAATTATTCAAACAAATATATAAGAGGATCAATGAAGCGAAAACATCACAAATCACAGGTGAAAGTTTCATACGGTACTCCGACAGCAGGCACAGCTCGTGCTCTGTGCATTTCATACATACTAAGCAGAGATGAAGCAGTATGAACGTTTTATAGCATGATTATAGTATCACGGTTATCAGAATAATCACGGTGCGGGTAAAATGTGCTGATAATGTTTAAAAAATACGGATACACTGACTGAAACTATATGCATGAAATAATATGCTATATTATTATTTAACACATGAAAACAACATCAACAGTAAAAGGTGCATAAACAGCTCAAGTGTTTCCCTTTAGCATTCTTATAAAAATCCCAAAACACCACAGAATAAGGCAGAAAAATCACTGGATTCAATCACTTGATGCAAAACAAACCCACGGTGCACGCTTCGCCTGCACACCTGCGTCTGGGAGACTGTTGCAGGTGGATGCCTGACAGTATTTACTGTGTTTTTCAAAGCATGGTAATCAAACACGGCTTCAACGGCCGTAGGGAATTTTACTGTGGTTTACTGTGAAACCAATAAACAGTTTCATCTCTAATACTAAGAAGTGGACAATCAAACCTACATTAATAGAGATGTGCCAATCGATCGGCCACCGGTAAAAAACAGAGCGTTTTCAGCTGACCGGCCATGACTGGTCAGTCCCATATATTCCATTTATTGCCGGTGGGTTTACAAACGTGCAGTGTGAGGGTTTCGCTTTGTGCACATAATGGCTTACTTTACTTTCACATTGCACACGTGTGTGATGGTGAGAATGGAGATAACAGTAATGTTATAGCTGTGAACGTAGCGGTGCAGCGTGTGCACAGTTCAGGGTTTCTGTCAGTGAATAAATGCTTCAACGCCTCAAGACTCAAGCTCCAGCTGATTAAAGTGAAGGGAGTTAGCTCCAAAGTTAGCACCAACTGAGGCTCTCTGAAGGTGGACCAGCTATTCTCATTCCCATCTGACAGAAAGAGTGGGATATACTGCAATTTATTTTCATTTATATCTTTCTTATCAAGTTTTACTTTGAGATTTATTTGAGTGAGAGTAAGAAAAGGTAACTTGGTATACTTTAGGAGCAAATGTTAAATATTTGATAATCAATAACCATAGAATTAGATTTAAATTTTCCATGAAGGAGAAGTCACAAAAATGTTTTTTGGATGCTGTCAATTATAGAAAGAAAGTGGAAAAATATGACTTGGCATGTCAGGATTAAAAAAAAATCTTAAACCACAAAGACAATCACACAGATGCCCCTCTTTACAAATAACAGTGCTGATTTCTTACCTTAAACAAGCGCAGTATGTTGGCCACCATGATGGAGACGGAGCTGGAGGACGCTCCAATGACGCCCACCACCCTCTCAGGTTTGGTGATGATTGGCGCTCCCCCGCCCAGACATTTGACGTCCGTCCCGTCCTTCTCGATCAGAGCCTGCACGAAGGTGAGCGACTGCTCCAAGGCGTGAGTGTCCCTGGAACAGGTGTCGAGGATGCGCGCCCCCAGTGTGATGTTAGGCAGCAAATTATTGTCATTATTGATGCGGTCAAGGGCAAAGAGCATGGCCTCCAGTCTGTGTATACCCTTCTCTTTCTTCAGCTCCCCACATGGCTTGCCATCGTGGCCTCTAGCGTGTACCGGGAAGAGCCCACCTAAGGAGATATCCCCGTCGATGCGGATGGAGTTCAAATGCGTGTGTCCCGGCCCTTTGGGTTTGGCAGCCTGAGCGGCCTTGAGGGAGCAGTAGAGGAGCAGCAGCAGCAGTGTCGGAAGAATCCGGCTGGTCCGATCTGGTCTGCACGCCGGGGGTTGAAACATGACTGCGGCCTGAGCACGCATCTGCACGGTGCAACCGAACCCAGCAATCAGAAAACAACAGAAGCCAGGTATTATTTTATGATGGCCAGAGGGTTAATTGCAATACCTCTTGAAGCAGTTGGCACAGAAAAGGCTTCCTCTCATGTCTCTCCTCTCTCCCAGGCATTCAATTAATGTAGAATATGAGCTTGGCTATTTCACAGGATGTAATTCCTGCTCTCTTCTCCTCTTTCTCTCCCTCACTCCATCATCTGACCACGGTGGTGGGCAGCTGCTCCAGTGTCTGTTGTTATTCACAGCCTTGCCTATTGAGATTCTTCACTTGGGGCATTAGGAAGAACAAAGGTGAACGATAAGCTTTTTCTCTCCGTCTCTTCCCCTCTCTCTCTCTGTGTCTCTTTCCTCTCCACCTCAATCAGAAGTTTTTAATCTCCACAGTTCCCCTGGGCAGGGATTTGGAATATGTCAGAGCCCTCAGGCCTGCTTAGGTCCACGGGCTTCACAGTGAATTCCTGAAAGATGAAAAAGAGAAGAGTAGTGAGACAGTGCCCAGAGAAAACAGAAAAAAGGCAAAGGGATTTGTATTGGTATGAGCTTTTCAATACCTCCCTTTCTTTTTTTTGTTGCTTAACATTTTTAGTGCAGCATTATGTGAAGAGAGTTCTTCCGGAACTCGTTTCTTTCTCTTATATAGTCCTTCTGCATCGACCATTTTGAATGCAAAAAGGTTTCCAAAGGTTGACAGGACTGAGAATCAGATCCCCACACTTCGTATTCACCTATCATGCTTTTCTGCAAACACACTCAGCCGCTGTCACAACAGTGTGGCATTCTTTGACTATTGCATTTCCTCCTTTTGTTGTTGATTTAGCATCAAAGTGATTTTACATCAAATTGCAAATGTACGGACTTGTTTGAAGGTTCCAGTAATGCAAGACTGGGCTTTTTGGCAGTTTGGCTGCTGTTCTGTGTTGGTGCTTTGCTATGAAATCATCGTTTTCAAGAGAATGTATCACCATTGCTGCCACATTAAGCCCTCAAAGCATGACAAATCATCAGAAATATTAAGGATTTAAAGGGAAGTTCAAAAGGACCGAATAAGCTACAGATAAAGCTGATATCTCTTTGTGCCAAATGGACCTTTTCGGCATTACCCAGGTATTTCTGCTTACTACAGGCAAAATCAATTACATATACTATAATGGAATTCAAATGTGGGTCTCAGAGTCTTTTAAGCTTGTCTAAGTCTGTGCCTTGGAGGCTCGAAAAGTACAACAAACCAATGTGGGTATGGTCTAAGAAATGAGTTTGAAATTGTAATTATGCTATTACAGATGGAGAGCAGCTTTTATATCCAAAGTTGGCGAAAAGAAAAATACCTACCTTAAGAAATCACTACAATAAGCAAGCAGCCATTAACAGCAGAAGGTACTGCACTGAGCTAGCATCCAGATCTCTGGTGCCTCTAAATCCCATGAAGGACAGAATTATTTCACTGATCACATATAGAAACAGAGCTTCCACACATGGCACATGACGCCTAAAACCTTCTTTTATTAACCTTTTTACTTCACTAGGGGAGCAGCAGCCAGTATTTTGGGGGTTCAAACGTAAATCCAGATAACCTACATCCAGGCCAAGAATTCCTCCTCCATTCGTTGGTCAATGTTTACAACTCAACTGATCGTTTTTGTAGTGTTTTAGGTCCAAACTGCATTTCAGGTAATCTATAGAACCAGATATTTGCATATGCATGCAGATAGATTTGTGAATAAGAAGCAAAATCTCCATCAGATGATATCCAATGGGTTTGAGAGCTTTCATTTAATTTCATAGCCAATGTGTTGTCCGTGTTTTGGTCTCCAAACGGACTGTTTAACAGATATCTCCCACAACTCGTGTCCGATTGCCTGCAGATTCTGCATACATATGTAGATATCCGTTTGCTAGATTAGGATTAATCTCACAATCACATTATTTGAGGAATAGATTTAGGAGAATAGGAGGCTACATTATCAATCCTAGAAACCAACCACTTTCTGTAATCAGGATACTCTCAAAGATATTTCATACATCGTTTGACAGGAAAACGTGGCTCCTCACACTACAGAAGCTGAAACCATCAAATTGACATAAACGATTGACACATTATCCAAATGGTCCAATTAGTTTCCAGTTGATAGACTAATGATTAATCAACCCTACGGTTCTGAAGTGGCTCCGTTTATTGTTTCCCTGCTGCGATGGTTAAAAGATGCAGATTCTGCACAGACTCATGTGTTGTAAACACGATGTTGAGTTGCATAATACAGATTTAAAGATGGATATGAAATGTCTAAGCAGCATTCTGCCATGCACATCCACACTCTGACACCATCACTCCCTCCCTTCTCCTTTTATTCCTCCCCGACACACGCACACAATCCCATATAGACACAAAATATGCCACTACAAGCTATCATGCATGTACATATCTACACCCTGTTCATTCCTGAAGCTGAAATAGGCTCTGAAAGAACAATCTCCCTGCACACAGAAACAGAATAGAGCTGTAGACATTGGTTTTCCAGCGGAGTGGGTTGAAGCCTTGAATCAGCAACGGCTGAGATTCATTGAAAGCGTATTGGAAGTGACAAGGTCCTTTGAATACACCCAACTATCTCCTACTGAGTGAGAAGTAATTTTTCAGAGTTGATTCACTGCAGGTTCACTTTAACTGCTGCAGAGCAGATGACAACTGGAAAGCCAGCCAGCTCACCTTCCCTCCCTCCTTACCAAACACAAACCATGCACCAGCATGTCTAACATCAGAGCGTACGCTGCGGAGAAGGCAGCGAGCTGCCAAAATACCTCGGTATAGATAGGCATAGGAGGAAAAAAATACAGCTGTAAAAATTGAGGAGTTCAAAAACTGTTCTGCAAGACTGCAGATTTCAAGACAGATGTCATCAAACCTCATGTTTGTACAAAAGAAGAGCTGGTGGGGAGACAGCTCGTATGTCTCCTTCAGACTGAAAAACAGATAGCCAATCTGAAGGAGTATCTCAAGTGCAACTGACGGAAAAACACCCCACACCTCACAGGATTACAGCCAGCATTATCATGTTAATCAGCTCGTTTCAGATATGATACTGTGCATCCGCTACGACCAGGATGTATTCTTTAATCTTAAGGATCTCAGGTGATGCGTGGCTGTAACTAATAAATAAATCATTTCAGAATCTACCATCCCTCTGTTGAATCCCATTTTGGGGTTATGGCAGGACAGCTTTCTGATCTCTATTCAACATGGCACGTAGTGATGTAGTAACTGAATGGAAAGTGCAGTATTAGCAAAATCCGGTTACACGTTATCAATATTTTCATGATATCTCTTATTTCCAGAGCTCAGCATTAACAAACTGCATGTAACTCAGACTTGAGTCTGTGGCTCATATTACAGTTTCTAAGCCTGACACGCTGTAAACCAACCCCTGCAAATGAAAACAGTGCTCAAAAAGAAAACAGGTTACAAGGGCACTAAATGAGAAGACAAAATGTGTGTGTATCTACGTATCAGCTGGTAATGGCATACCTCAACAAACATGTACAACACAGACTTGAGGAAAACAACAAAAATGATTACCAGCTATAAAATGTCAGAGACAGCTGCAGGAATTACTGGATTCATATCAGGAGAACAACCTTTCCTCAGGTGCAGAAGCACGTTTCAGAATAGACTATGCATTCATTTCAAAAGGCCATACAATAACCTCCAGGCAGTGTGTTGTTACATGGCCACACGAGCTCCAGCAGCAGCGACAGTAAGAGGAGCAAAACCTGTCTGTTGACAATTTTATAGTTCAAAACATCTGCATTGTGCACATTAAAGAGGTCTGCCTTTGCAGCTTTATTAAAAGGAGATTTTGCCTGGCGAGGATACTCGACTGAAATATTATCAAATAAAACATTTTTAATGTGTACAAGAAAACACAGTGTGGGTGTTGTTTTACATTTTGTCTGGTCTCACTTCGCCTACACATCTGTCACCAGAAAACTAGTTTCCATTGTGCGGACCATTTTGATATTTAGGAAGTGTTGCAATGTGCAAACTGTTTGAAGGAGGTCTGGAGACACAACTTGTGTTTTAAGAACATAAAGAGCTAAGTCATTGGGGAAGATGTGATCCAGAAAGATGTGCAAACATACGGCACAGTCGGGCTGCTAGCTGTAACAATGCTACAAACAGATTCTCTTTTCACTGAGAAATAAGTGTCGCTTCCACTCTCCTCAACCCGCCTGCCCTTACAAATACACTTCACCCAAAAACCGTAAGATGAGTTTCTCTTTGAAGATGAAGAATGTGTTGTGCAGACCATCCCTACACCTTGAAACTCCCTCATATTTATTTAGCACTTCGTGGTGGAAGTTTTGCAGCTCTAGCCCAAGCTTTTTACAGTCCAATGAGTATTGCAAAAGGAGCTTTATACATACAAACAAGGGTACATCCGGAGATAATGTATATTTATTTTCACATGATTATTCCCCTCTTCATCTTCCGAGACCAGAGCAGCTGCTGGATGGTGAAGTCAGCCAAGGAAACTTTTAGAGCTGTGCTTTAGCTCGCCTCTCACAGATGGGCAGGAGGAGCTCTCTAATTGACACTCCAGCATGTTGATGCTGCACAGCAGATCAATAGATAGGTAGAGGAAGGCTGCCCTCAGGAAAACGAATGGAGAGAGCAGGGCTAAGCTGCACACACAAACTGGAGAGCTTAGAAGAGGCAGACACTATGTTTCTAGCACACGAAAAAAAAGATGATTGAAATGAGCCTTAAAAGAATGCATCAATAAGAATGGATCAAACTGTTAATGCTGCCTTTTGTTCACATTTGTAAGTTGTCTGGGGGTAATACCTTGTTTTTCAGCAGCAAAACCAGGAAACTGCAATAAAATAAGAGCAAGGCATTTATGTGAGCCTGCCATCTGTCACTGAGCTACTTTTTCAACACGTCAACCAGCTATTCTGAGCCTGAGAGATGTTTCTAACAGGAAACATTCAATGTTTAGTTTAACAGGAATTATATTGTGTTGTTGCCGTCAGCTGTTTTCACATTTCAGCATCATATTGTGCAGCACCTTTAGTTACATCAGTTAGAACTAGTCAATTATTTAGGGCTGCAATTAATTTCATTTCCATAAATTATGAATCTTTAATTCCTTTTGTATGAAATATCAGAAAACTGTGAAAAATGACTCATTATAATATCCCTGAGGCCAGGGTGATGTCTTAAAACGTCCAAAGTCCAAAACCCAAATATATTCAGTTTACACTGACATAGAACAGAGCTTCTGCGCACCAATTTGTACCTCTCCTGCATCAATTTATGGTGGGAAAGACAACAAAAAACAAAAACAACCGTCAAAACCTCATACTTTGTCCATAGAAGCACAACAGTGATGTTACGTGGTGGCTACCTTCTTCAGTGGACGTAAACTGAAAAGCCAGTGTTCGGCATATAGTCACATGAATAGTCAAACAAATACAAATCTAAATATTCATACATTATACCCTAGAGGTAGAGGGACACAGGAAGAAGCACAAGAGAGGGACAAACCGACTGTAGACTTTCACCCAAGAAATCAGTGTTTGTGTCCCATGTGAAAAACATGTTACTTTTTGCGTAACTCATGGTTTGTGAATCCCATTTTTTGGCGTAACTTTAGTTTTTCACGAGCCATATGTGTCATTATTTGGGTATTGACAAACGTCTTATTCTGTCATTTAGGCTGAAGATCTTGTTGGTCACAGAAGAAGCACAAACAATTAATAAACACTAAAATACATGCTAACTTAAGAGGAATTGACGCTGTCAGTTCCCTTTTCTCTAAGAGTTTTTTCTATGTATGACAATAACACAGCACTAAAAGTAGCCCCTTTCCTCCAGATTTGATTGATTGATTTTGCAGTGCTGGCAGTCATTGCCACCAGTTGCCTGTCCTCCATCTGGGCTGCGCACTGATGTATGACGTCACTATTTAAGATGATATATCATCAATGCAAGGGTCATTATCATGCAAATGATGCAAAGCAATTCTATCTATATTCCAACTATAGTCTATATTTTTCTTACGAGACAGGAGTTTATCAAGAAGACTTAAAATTTCCATCACTGCACAACTGCTGCTACAGTATGTGCATAATTGTGACAGAGCAGATCTCCAGGCCTTCATACGCCTCCGTGCACCATTACAGCAAACTCTTGATGAACAGAGTCTTTATTGCCAGCTGTCACACTATGGATTTGAGACAAAAAGCAATCTTGATACCAGTTTGTGTCAGACTGCACAATAGACAGAAGCCTCCATTCACTCAGATCTCTGCAGCCTGAATATGTGGTTTCTTCTCTGTTATGTTTTTTCTTTAAGCTGCAGCACCTCAGCCAAGCCTTGCAGCAGCTGAGCAGTATTTCCCACCATTTTCGAATGCTTCACAATAACTGACAACAATTGTTAACAGTTGGCAAAGAGCAAAATACCTCTCAAACCACTGCAAGCTGAAGTGTGTGCTGCAATAAAGTGAACAACAGTACAGAAAATTACAGCTTTTCAACATAATTGTCATATATCACCTGACGTGTTTTGGTTTGCTCTAATTACGACACTTGTTTGGTTCGATAGGCCCCCATTTTTATTCCATACCACTCTACACAAATGAGCCAGGTATAACTGCTGCCGAAGAGCACGGATACAACTAATCAAAATCAATTTCCACAGTAATTCTTTCTTCATCTTTTACTCAGTGTGATCATCTTTTCAATCCAGGGGGAAATCATCAAGATTAAACCTTTCTCCTGCAATAATATTCATGCATATCAGTATCAATTTTAGGAAATATCTGCAGCACGCTCCTCAGCACACTCGGATTTCTGACTTTTGATTATAATTTCAAGACATTTTCACGAGTGAAATTCAATACAGAGGACAGCAAATGGAGGCTAATGTCGCAGTGTACGCTATGTCCCAACTGATTGTTGCTTGTTTATATTTCCTGGATGATAGTGATGTTAATAAATAACAATTTTAGCTGTTTTTAAAAGGGGTATACAACTCATGGGGGAAAAACAGAAAGTTGCATTTTTTGTCTGCCTGCGTGCTCTGTGTAGCCCCGTCGTTCTCCATTTATCTCTCCGAGGTCACCCACCTGTCGGTCATGAGAGCCACAAACTTGCAGCAAACACAACTTACAAGCAGAGAGCAAAGTGACTTTTTACGTAGCTAACGTTTTTTACGTAACTTCGTGGCTCACGATTTGTGATTCACGCTTTTTTACGTAACTTACGTTTATTACATAACCTCTGTGGCTCCTGTCACAACACCCTCGTTACTACTTCTCTTCTGGCCTTTATGTACATTTATTAACTTTTAAAACTGTCCTGTGCATTTTCTTGCCCTGAACCTAGGTCAGTGGTTTTGTGGTCTATATTCACAGAAACTGCAGCCTTTTTTACAACCACGAACCGTAAGTGTAATGACGTGTGTGGTTTTTTTTAAAACGAGTGAGTCATTAATGGTGGTATTGACAAACTGTCTATTCTGTTGTTAATGTAGGAGATCTTGATGTACAAGCAACCAGCTAGAGTGGTGTGAACTATGTGACACCTGCCACTATATCGATGGAGACTGGCAGGAAAATCGTGTCTACATGTGTCCCAACAATTCATGCTTAATTGCAGCTGTTTGGCAGTTACAAGTCTTCAGCTTCTCTCTCCCGGACAGGTGAACTGAAACTCAGTTGTCTGTTATTATCAGTTAATGGTTAGCGAGGGTCAGCTATTGCTCCTCTTTCTTTGTTTTTTAAGGCCACTTAGCATGCATTATTATTGGGTACTTATGTCTTGGTTTCAGTGTCTCACCTCTCTGTTCATGAGAGTTCAGCTTGAAGGATGCAACCCATGGTTATCATAAATCCAGCAGTCGATTATTTTTAAAATAATCATCGTTTGGTTTATAAAATATCAGAAATCATAAAAACGCTTATCATAATTTTACAGACACACCCAGGAGACGCCAAAGCTATTAGCTTTACGATGATGAAAAAACAGAGAAAAGCTCCACTTTTTTTAAAGATTTGATTGATAGGTAATAATCAAAATGTATGCATGTGAATATTCTTTTGACTGATTCATTCATTAACCAACTAATTGTTTCACAGTGTGAAGAAGAAAAGAAATAATCCTAGAAAAAAAGAAAGTGGCTTCATGAAGTAATAACACAGGTTAGAAAAAAAACTGATGGGATCACGTTCGCTATGATGTATGTTTTTTTTTGCACATCCACTGGGAAAAGCATTTTCACCGGAAGGAAAATGATTGAAATGATCCCAATCTCTTTCCTGTGACATCTCATGTGTTTTGTCACTGTTGGAGAGAACGAGAGGAGAGAGCAAGGGGCCTGAATATTTTAACTCCGGGGCGCATTAATTACAGAAACAGCAAAATGCAGATGACAGTTGTGATTTATTTAGAACCCTGAGATATGTGGTAAATCTTGCTAAGACACGATATTATGCAATAGCTGACTGTGGCCGTTTGATTTCCCATCGCTGAGAACCCTGAGGAAACACGGGTGCAATTTATCTCTTGGAATATCAACTTTATGACAACTACACCAGAGAGCCGCTCCATTTCTGTGCCGGCGACGGGAATTTCAGGACATGCAAACAAGGCTTTTTAACAAGAAGGCCGGGGCTGTGATTTTTCACCACACGGCGAGGGTAATGTGTTGTTTTGAAGACGACGTAAGTCACTTGGAAGACAAGGTTGAGAACAGTCGGGTGGAAGAGGAAATGTGCCAACCCTAGATTTTTTTGTTTACTTGCACTGGATGCTTTCCTGTGCGGGCTAATGGAGGGCTAAGATCACTGAGCTGCATCTAGCAGGAGATAAATGGACTGAAATGTGAGAACAAGCTCTGATTCTCCAGCCCTGGAAGAGCGAAGGGGGAAATCTCATGCTGCTTAAAGAGGATGAAGACGCTATATGAGAGGAAGTCAGAGGAGCATGTAAAAAATTGTTGACTTCCCGTTCACTGACTCAATGACTAACATCTTGCTATAATGATGAAACACACTCCCCCATATTCCTCAGTTCCCACCACTCGTCTTTACGGAGTCTTATCCTTTATTCACCGAGGCTCCTGCTTGTTTCGGCTCTCTTCTTGAGGAAAAAAAAAAAAAAAACACACACCAGATCTACTTGGTATTCATCAACACTACCTGGTTCCCTCCCTATAAAGCTTTCAGTTCCTACCTATCATCACATGCACACCTTGGGGCCTGGATTGAATATGATTCAGAGGGCAGGCTTGAGTCTTGAATCTACAGGTTAAAATATAACCAAACGTCCCGGTCTCTTAAAGCCTCTGGCGCTGAAGGCTGCTCTGTCTGGCTCACTCCCTTCTGTGAAGCTGGTTAATGGTCCAGTGAAAAGATGGCACGAGGTGAAGCATCTTGAGCCTCCTGTTGACTCTAAGCGGTGTTCGGTAATGATGCCTAGCATACTTCATCTTGTGGGTCAAACACACTTTTTTTCCCACCCTTGTTTTTTTTTTAGAGTACAAACTATAACAGCTTTGTATGAACAGAGCTGGAATATATCATAAGCCATCACTGTCAAGCGTGTCCTAGAAAGTGTCTGTGTGTACGGGGAGAGCGGGGGGGTCACAGTCGATACAGAAGGCTGCTACTCCTCAGACACAGTGATTGATTTACTGTATCTGTTGAGCTAGACCTGCCTGCCTGTCAGGATTAAGGAATTTATGTCTTATCAAACCTGTGCCCCTGAGAGACCTATTTCCAACAGAATCTCTTGAAGCTGCGACATATGGAAAACTAGGGCATATCAGCAAGAATGAGTGGTTTGGAAGTGGAGTCTGTGTTTGTTAGATTTTTCAAGATAATGGGAACAACGCTGTGTACATCCACACAAACAGCGAGTGCCTGATTGTGAAAGATGCGGTTGTTGAGGTTTTGAGTTTCAATCTGACCTCAAATCTGCTTATTATCTGAATCCTATCAAGTCTCTCATCGAACCCTTTTAAATAAAATTGTCGGGGGAAAGAGAAACAGCATGACGGAGGGACGTTTTCTTCTCATCACCTTCACAAAACTATACATACTTTTATCACCTGCAGCATACATAAAAATGCTGCAGGAGATAAGAATAAAAGACCCAGGGACTCAAAGGAGTAAATCCAAAACCAGAAGGCCTCCCTACTGAGTACAACCTTGTCATTATCTTCACCACATCCACAGTAAGAAACTTGCTTTTCTATTCCATTGTATCTGAGAGAAGATAAAGAACGCAGGGATCAACTATAAGGATTGCTCGGGTTGCCATAGGAATGTAAAATGCCACTCCGGACTAGTAAATCTAGCAACTTAATGGCGATTATGTGGAAACACAAGTGTCTGCTTCTATTTCTTATTTTTCTGAACACACTAGGCCTACAACCAAGGCTTGTAAGAGAGGATCATGGGTCAGCTTTTGGGAGAAAGCAGGTATCAAGCACAGCTCCGAGCACAAAAACAAGACCGCAGACTCTCAGAAAACCATCTCCTCTGATACACAGCACAAAGTAGTTGGTCAGAATGTTGAAGCCAAAATAAGCCAAACTCAAGCAACTTTCAGTAGCTCTGCCCATTATCTTTACGACCATTACCTGCTGAGGCTGTTCCACAGAGCTAAACTACATCCAACAGTGTCCCAAACCCCTCTTTTACTTAAAACTGACTGGGAGAAATTGAATTAAATTGTGCTGGAAGGACAAAACCACATGACACTCAGCTTCTTGTGCCTCTCAGAATAACATTCAAACTATATTTAGATTAATGTTCAAACCCCAAAATAACAAAATGTGCATATCCTGCACATTTGCCACACACAATACCTTCTAAAAATATAAGATTATTATCACGCACAGATCAGTAATAACATTAATAAGACATGAATAAAAGACCCCATTTAAATGGTGTGCAGGCTGCAGACACACTCCGGTGTAGTAAATGGTGCGGACCCAGAATTTGGAAAAGGGCAGACACTGAAAACAAACAAAAACACACTTTCCTCACCATGTCATCCCACACACATAACCCAGGCCCATGCATGCCAGACTCTGCTCACAGGATGCTGATTGGTCAGAGTCTCCAGCTGTTTAACTCCAAATGGTATGGAGCCTGACAAGATGGATATGTGATCTTGTGATCCTGCAATTCACGAAGGATATTAAGATTTCGCAAGAATCCAGCTGGCTTCCAAGTATTATATAAACTACTCCAGAAGGAAAATGGCTATTACATGCAGCTGCTCAGAACAAGGTCTCTTGAGTAACCATTGATGATTTCTGGAAAGAGGCAGAAACACAGGAACTTAACTAAGAACATTTACTCAAGTACTGTACTTTACATGAGTATTTCCATTTTATGTGACTTTATACTTTTACTTCACTACATTTAGGTTGAGATTATACATGAAAATTATGATCAAATTTTTATTAAATCACAAAAGTATATTAAGTAGTTAAAATTAGTTCTCTCTCTACAAGATTAAAATGTGATTTACATAAACGCATCAATAATAATAATCTAATAGTATATTTGGAATAAATAAAAAAATCTGAGTGGGACCATTTTGCACAACAAGTACTTTTACTTGATACTTAAAGTACATGTTGATGTTGTCTTTTGTACTTGTAGTGGAGTAATTTCACAGTGTGGTATTAGTAGTTTTACTTAAAAAAGGGATGTGAATACTCTTTCCACCACTGGCATATTTGAGAGAAAGGGCACATCACAGTTGATATCTCAAACACTTCCACCAAAATAATCTAGACTGATACATAAAATGAAAAGGTAAAAGGAAAAACATGTGTTTACATTCAGGGTGAACTGCTTCCTTTAAGGGTTTGTTACCATGACTACAGTTCCATGTAAAAATTAAAACAAAAAAAAAGTCCAGAGACTCCTGTCAAATTGTCAACACCCTAATCCCAGACCATCTGTATAACCTGCATATAGTAAACAGGTGGCCTGTCCACTAATTTATCCAGCCAAAACAGCCCCTGTCCGTATTATACACACATCAACAACTGAACAACTTCAGCACGCTGCCTGTAATGTAACACAAAATAGCCAAAATAAGGGAACCACGAAAATAAGCAATATGGCCCCAACAGCAATAACATCCCAGTTAATAGACGGTGCCACAGCGGGCTGTAGTAAATCAGTAAATCCAGCAAACAGGATAGATGACAGGTGCATTTCACTCACCGATTAAAGATGAAGATCATGTCTTTCATGGAGAAAAGAGTTCAAAAGTATCAACATTTTCAGTTTCCGTTGATCAAACATTTGAGAGTCCATAGATATTTTGGCTCATGTTAAGTGGCCAGATTGTCCTGATTCCTCCTCTTCTTCTCTACCTGTCATCCCTGGTCCAGTTGCACAGTAGTTAGGTCGCCCATCACATTTAATTTGTAGTAAATAGTAATTTTGCGAAGTAAAAACTAAACTCTATCACCTGCTTTCTATTAGTTCTGATGCTGCGTTCTAGTTAACGTCAGAGGTCGGAATTTCTCATTTAAATTTCTCAACTTCAGACTTCAAATCGTTTCAGGTGCACAACGCCAGACGTAAACAAACAATATTAAAATATGGATAACTGTGACTAAAGATGGCGGTTGTATGGCATGTTTACAGACTACTGAATTCTCCAAGCGAAAAAGTAAAAGCACAAACTCCGACTTTGACTGGCGCTCCATTTTCTTTTCGTAGGAGGTTGGAATATTTCGAGCTCCGAGATGTCCTGAACGCAACATAAGAAGCTAACAACTATCTGCTAAATAGCTAGCTAACGTTAGCTAAAACGTGTTGTTTCATGTGAATGCCGTTTATAACTTTCCATTTGGTGATTTACGAAGATCACGGCAGAGTTAACTTAGAATTCTTCAGAGTTATGGCCGCTTATCTTCTGAATAGCTACGTCTCTTTAGTTTGGTACTCAAGGTGTTTTAATTAAATGTGCTAATTTCACCTGGAGTGGTTGACATGTGTGCTCGACTGCTCGTGTTTGCTTGTAAATTGGCAGGAAGTAACTACATTGTTCATCAGGGGGCGCTGTTTCACCATAAACAAAAAATAATTAAACAGTTGAGTAGATATATATTTTATTATACACATTTAATTATACATATTTAAGCTTATCAAATATATTTTGATGAAAATAATTGCAAAAATAACCAAACTTTGGAAATAAAATACTTGTTGTGGAGGGCTGATTTTATTTGATTCATTATTATTATTACTATTATTATTGTTAATATTATTATTATTATCCTTTGACTTTGACCATGCATTTAGGTGCCTAAAAACACTACTCCAAAGTAATGTTTGTGTCGCTTTGTCTAATGCATGAAACAGTAAGTTGAATAATTATCAACTGAAAATTAATCATGTCACTTTACATGTGTTTTATCACATCATTATTTCTTTAGATTTATTTATACTAGCTCTATTGGTATTTGCACTCCTTGTGTTTAGGTATTTGTTATGTTTGAACTACATGTTTTTAATATATTATACCTTGTCTTGTTCTGTACCTTTTTTATGTGTATTGTTGTGCGCACCTTATGTTCAGTCCTTTATTTATGAATCTATTTATTTATGCAGCACAACCAGGGAAACATAATTTCATTCTGCAATGCACTGTATATAAAATAAATGGATGACAGTAAAGTCTCTCTTATCTTATCTCTCTTTGTCTTAATTGTTTGTCACTTTTGAAGCAAAAAAATATAATTGCTGTTTCTTCAGGGTGGTGATCTGTTGTTTTCTTTAATATATATTAATTTGTTTTGTGCTTAAATAGTCTTGATAACCACATAGCTGTAAATCTGTCAGTATCTATCAGTAATCTGTTAGTCTGCACCCAAGTGACCCAAATACATGAATGAAGTTATGAGTAAAAGAAAAAGCTCTGACATTTGAGAAAACATTCATTCATTCATTCATTTTCTGTAACCTCTTGTCCGAACCCGGGTCGTGGGGACTGGAGCCGATCCCAGCTGCATTGGGTGAGAGGCAGGATACACCCTGGACAGGACGCCAGTCTATCACAGGGTTGACACATATAGACAGACAACCATTCACACGCTCACTCACACCTACGGGCAACTTAGAGTCACCAATTAAACCTAAGTGTAATCTGTCTGTATTGTTGGCGCGTTGTGTTCAAATGAATCAGAAGACCCAGGATTTCCACACACTGCTCTTTACTGTAGTGAAACAACAAGAACTGCATACAGAAGTTGAAGTGATGGGAATTCCGGCTCTTTGTGTCAGATTTTTTGTTACTTAAATTCATTCATTACCAAATTATGTGTAAAATTAATTACTAATGTAAAAAAAAACATAAAATATAACAGATGTATAGTATGTGTATGGCTTTATTAATAAACTTAACATTACTTAACATATACATAAATACATTTTAAAGAAAAAAAGAAAAAACACAAAATCAAGTAAACATCACTCAACAAAATTGAAATAAAAATGTACAAAACAAAAAGAAAAAGCAGCATCAAGGTGAGGTTTTAGCGAAGATTGGCATTAAAAAAACACAATGGTTTTAGAGTAGATTCTTTCTTGCTACTATGCACAGTCCACGTGCCATCACATGTGAAAAACATGAGTTGACTCAGCTGCTGTGTCTGTAACCCCTCCCCTCCTGCTCAGTGTAGGCACACAGACGCTGCCACAGCCACACATGTTGACCAATGCGGCTTTAAAAGACAATTAAAAAAAGATCGCTCTCGATCGCGAGCCGGCTCCCGTCGTTCACATCAAAGAGCCGGCACTAATCCGGCTCTAGTGACCGCGACCGCGACCGACCCATCACTAACAAGTTGAGGGGTGTGCACAAAGTTCTCCTCTCTCTCTGGTCAAAGCGGGAACGGCTTTTGCTTTACATGTTGTCACAATATTTCAACCTTTATAAAAAATTAAAAAAAAAACAATTATCCAAAAAAAAAGACAATACAACTCCAATGAATTGAATTAAACAAAACAAAATCAAGTAACAACAAATCTTATCAAATTTGTAATCAATATGTATATATAAATGAACTCTTATTTATATATGTTAACTAAACACCTCAAAACAGTTTAAGCTCAAATATTTATACACAACCATAACAAAATCATCTCCATACCTGTAGTGAAACAACAAAAACGGCATACGGAAGTTGAGTGGGGTACACAGTGTTCCCCTCACTGAGTTAAGCAATGTTAGTACATTCAGTGCTGAATATTTACACACAAAAAACACTTTACAAACTACGGCGAAACTAGCAGGCAACATCCGTGATATAATCACCCACTATATATGTCAGTCTGATATTATTTCAACCGCACATTATGTTTATCTAAACTTTCACTTGCAGAGAACGAAAGTTTGGCGCTTACCTCCGGTCAAAGCAGGGATCGGTTTAACCGGGGCGCGCACGTCCAGTCTTACGTCATCACGCAGTCGAACCCCGGTACCCAGAGAGAACCCACGCACACATGGGGAGCAGGAGTGCTAACCACTAGACCACAGTGTGGACCAAGAAAACACCTACCAGTAATAAAAAAATGATCTATAATAAGAGTCTGAATACTCCAGAGAAGTTTGGCCAAACGTGAAACAGTGATATAATTCAAAAAGGACAAAGAATAAATTATGATGTGACATTTATTTTTATACAAGAATTCAATATCACTTTACCTCTGATGCAAAGAGGTATTTTCTATTGACCAGTTCCTCATTGCAGAGCTGTATTTTTAATACCAGATGCACATTTCTAACCTGTATTGACTGTGTGTGTGAGAGTGTTTATGTTATTGTGCCTTTTCTTGCAGCAGCAGCAGGTGCAGGATCTATAGGTTGCTCTACAGAGAGACTTCACTTCATCATGCATGTGGGGAATCTGTTTTTATGCATAATTGATTCAATTATACTGCCAGCGCATGAGTGCGAACACCTGTTCCTTAACCTGCAATTGTAGCTCTCAGACACATTCAGGAGGTTTCATTGATCTACAGTAAATCAAAAAACATGTTTAGTTTTGTTTTATGGATTGAGGAAATTAGTTTTGATTTCATTTTTGTGCTTTTCAAGAACAAAGCATTCATTATCCTTCAAACTCCTGCGTGAAACCAAAGGCAAACACATTCAGAAGTGCAGATTAGCGGTCGACAGCCGCGGGTCCTGTGAGACCTGCAGCAGATGTTGGCAGCGCGGGGTCTTCTTCCAGAGCTGCAGGTGGCCATGGGCACTCACTGTGTAATGCATGGTCAGCGTGTAGGCTGGAAATCCTTCTGTTCACCAGCTTTAGTCTCCACATGTGCAGCAAAATAGTAACTGGCAACAGTTTTTAAGTCAAATATCGGATGTCTTTGTAGCAGCCAAACTGCAATGGGAATCTTTGAGAGAGCTTGTCAATAAGGAGTCAGAAATGTTCTGGTGAAATGTGACAGAAACAGACCTGATTCAAACTCAGTAAAAAGGACTGTGGGAGTTTCAGCAGAAATACCTGCAAGTTGTGGTGTAGGAAAAAAAAACTATAAGCCTGCTGGGGAGAATACACATAGCAGGATTACGTAAAGTACAAAATCTAGGTAACTGTACTCTGTTACAGTTATAGTTTGTATAGAGTACAGTGCTTGTTTTCTCCAAAACCCAAACAACAGCAAAGCAGGAAATCTCAATATTTAAGAGGCAAATGGAACAGCTTTTTCCGCAGTTTTAAAAAAAATGCTTTAACGATTAATGGATTAATAAAATAGTTGGTGATTATTTGAACTGTCCCTGGCACTGAAAATCTGAAAACCATGATGTTTTTACCAAAATCTAAGCAAAGTCTTTGTATTTTCTAAACCTAAGCAGTAGTTTCGGGGCCTTAACCACATGAAACATAAAGGGACACATAACGAAACAGCAACCAGTCATTGAATGGGCTGATAATAACCTTCTGGACCTAGCAGAAGGTGGAGGAGGTCCCTGGTAGCCCATACATATGATGACGATGATAGCACCAGTTTAATTGTTTTGAAATTTGTGGATAAATTCACAGCAAATTAGTACCTTCATGTCTGTATCTGTGGCCGTATCCATGACATATTCCCATCTTTCAGTTTGTAAACTGGGGTCATGGCAGCTGTCATATTCTGACACTGTGGTTTTTAGGTTTCTGACACCTGTCTTCGGTCACCAAAGATCCAAATTGCCTGCAAAAACATGTCTCACAGTGCGATTCCAGACCTCCGTTTCGGATTGATAACCAAAGATTTCACACTTTTCCTCTCAGGACTGTCAATTTTCTTCTGTGCCAGCCCAAAAATCACACTGCACAGAGACCTTGAGTTAGAATCTGTTTCAAAACGTTTCCAGTTGTCAGACCTCAGCCCTGATAGAGTGATACTGTTGTGACTGCTGCAGCAGAGACAGAAGGCCAACTGAAGCAATGCCACCGCATCGTTTGGAAGAAGAAACAGGGACAAAGAAAAACCAATAATCAGAAATTCCCCAAATATCAGCCTCGCAGCGAGAATAAAGCACACTTGTCTGAACTCTGCAGCTTATCACAGGTCTCTCACAAGTGTGTAATTGCTATGTGACACTGTGGAAGACAGCACAACAATGCAATCTTAAATGAGATTATCTGAATGAGAAAGAAAGGGACATTGTCGGAGGAGAAAGATGTCTCTTGCAGAAAATAACACTGCCATTCTGTCTGCATTCATGTCACTATTCAAACATCAGTCTACACTGCCACGACTTCACAAGTTGCCCTGAACACTGTAACAAGTCTTCAGGGGGCAGCAGAAAAGGATGTCACTGACAATTTTATAGAGTGCAAAGCCTGACTGCTAATGAGATTTTTTTTTCTACCAGAGGCAAATATAACAACTCATTTCCTGTGCAAAAATCCCTTCCTAAAGAGGGAACAAAAACAATATGGCAGGGTTTCTGATTAAGACATTGAGTTTTTGTTGTGTATAACTAAATGGACCACATTAATTATGCATTTATTTATTTATTTTTCTTTACTTAAGTACTGTGGAATTGTGTGTTTTGTTTTACTCCGTGCAGCCGTTAGAGTGCCCCTCTCCCTGTCATTTCTAATCATTTCTGCTCTTACTTAAAGCAGTTTTTGGTTAATGGGCATTCTTTTGATGGTGCTCATCTCACAGCAGTGTGCGGACATCTCCGCTGACCGCTTAATCAGGTGTTAATTAACTCACACAACCTTAGAAACCAATTTCTGATTACTTTTCTTTCCCCATAGCCCATTATGTCTGACAAAGATATTCTCAGAAACCCATTTGGAAGATGCCACTACATTGTCAGTATCTGAAGTAATAACTAAACAAGGAAATGACCGTGTCCAGGAAATCAATTCAGGTTTAAAAAGTTAGCGCCACTTATTAAACTGCCATCCAATTTGCTGTGATGAGTGTAAGCGTTCAGCTAGACAAGCACATCAACTCGAGCCCTGCATCCACATGCAAAACAATGATGCTGCTCAGTGTGGAAAGTGCTTCTCATGCAGCCAAGTGTGGCTGATGAGATATGCATAAATTCATGAACAGGTGTAATGTGTTCCGCAAAAACTTGAAATGGTCTTCCAGCACAAAGTGAAAGTGATTGCAAATTATTTATGTAAATTGTTCAAATACATGCAAACACAGTCACACCGAGGGCTCCGTCACAACGACCTTGTATCCAGAATATCTTGTGTGATAATGGATTTCTGAAATCAATATTTCTTTTAATAAAAGAAAAAAATTATAATTTTTAAGAATTTTATTTTGAAAGACTGCAGCCCTGATTTCATTTGGTTGTGCAATATTCATATTCCTCACTTTATTTATTTATCCCTCTTTATTTCTAACTTATTTTATTTTGTTTTGTCAGTGTAGAAGGTGCATTGGATTTTAGAGCTTCTACCATCATTGTACTCCTGATAAAAACCGATATAATTTCAAATGACTGCATGGGAAACTGTTCACGGCTACTTACAGAGAAACTCTGACCAAGTCCACACCATACAGACAGTTCTTACTTTAATAGAGATGCAGCTCAGTAAACACTGTGGCAGGACTGTGCCAAAGAAACACCCTATATGAATACAATATTCTCTTTTATGCTGTATAAATAAAACAAGACCAGGAGTTTGCGAGAGGCTCTGAGGCTGTACTTTGTAAAAGCAGATCAAATGCTCATAGAGGCAACGTTAACATGATGATGTTGAGCAGATATTGTGCTTACAGGGGTCATTATGTCAGCATGCATATCGCTGAGGCTGATGGGAACGTTGTTAGTTTTACAGTATTGGACAAATTAAAATGCTTTAATCTTATATTGCTGCTACATCATTATTTATCTTCCTAATGGGATCACTCTCTCATTTATTATCCTTGCTGGAGACGATCCCAGCTGACATTGGGCGAAACAGGTTTCCAGACTATTACAGGGCAGACACATGGAGACAGACAGCCATTCAAGCTCTCATTCACTCCTATGGGCAACTGCACCTGCACCAATTAAACCTTAGCAGCATGTCTTTGTCTTTTGAATGTCAGAATGCCAGATTTAATGGCAATATATTCAATATTTGTTAAAATATTTCAATCAAATGTAAACCTTGTGGTGGCATGAGAGGGAAAGAACTTAAAATGGTTATTTTTTGTGGATTTGCAGAGATTCTTATCCATAGTGCGTTATATCTACAGTAACATCTCACCCCCAGTTTGGAGAAGCATGCAGTAGTAGCAGCACAAACACTGAATATCCTCACTGCTGTCAGACAGCTCTTTCTACAAGGTAACTGGAGCTGTTCCTCTTCAAACTCACCAGACTCCATTAACAAAAGCAGTAATTTTACCTTGCAGAACACAGGAGTTTCTGGTCTACCGTTCCCTCAGTCGTTCAGGTTGTTTGTGTTATTGTGTGATTTTAGTGTCTCAGGGGTTAGTTTGGATTCATCAAAGTCATGCAATGACACAAACAAACTAGCAGTAGACTAGAAATTCCTGTGTTCTGCAAAGTTAAATTACAGTTTTTATCAAAGCAGTCTGGTGGCTTTGAGGAGAGCATGGAGAGCGACTTCAGTACCCTATGCATAGACTTTAAAGGAAGATAAAGCAGGGGAAATACTCTAAATATAGAGTACACACTCTGATATTGACTACCACATTTTTTATTTGTTGTGGTGAAAATATGAACGCCAAATTTTTAATTTCATGGCATTCAATTCGATACTTGTAACCCGAACTCTAACCCTGTGGTGACTCTTTAATTTCTGCACAAGATTCCTGTACAAATGTTGAGATATTTCAGTGGACATGTAAAAAACAATGGATAACCAGAGTCGGTGGGGTTTATCCTCTGGGGAACATTAATGTCTGTGCAGTATTTCATGGCAATCATCCAAGAATCAAAATGAATTGAGACATTTCAGTCTAGACTAATCGATCCACATTCCCGTCTAAGAGCTACACGATGTACCTAAAAATACTATCAAACTATTCATGTGTAAATACAAATCTAATCTTACTTACAGTATAAGTAAAACAACTGCACATTAGGCCATGTGTATGCTTGGATGTATATTTATCAAAATAACACAGCTCATGAACAAACTGATCAAACTTCCCATCAGGACAACATGTCTTTTATGTCTTGAGTGATGCCGGTAACAGCAGAACACTCCACATGTTACTGCAGCTCTACTTCCTCTCACTAAGAGCACCATCATGTTAACAATTACGGCACAATGTACACGAGCCGCACCTTACTCACATTACTGGGGTAACCACATTACGGTCGCATTTTCCATACGTACGTAAACACAATCTGTGGCCTTGAAACTGCAGCAGGATGGAAAACTGCAGTGAAAGATAAATGTTGTCAAAAATAGAATATTTTCCCGCAGATTCCCTTTTTTCATTCGTCCAATCTGTGGTCCCCCGGGGCTGCAGGATATTAAAATTAACACAATAAAGGAATGTGACAACCCCAATTCTTAAACATTCAACTGAAGATATAAAGAAGATTTTTATTTTTCAAAAAAGGTGTTTTTGGCAACACACAGCTATATCTCCAGCAGGACTGCAGGGTGCCATGAAAAGGAAAACAACACTGTCTTGTTTTTTTATTTGACAACCATGTATTTATGAATTTATTTTGAAAGGGTACAATTTTCTGAAAACAGTGTGAGAGTGTCCTTCTACTTGGGGTAAAACATTAACATTTGGGATTTCAAGGTTCCCATAAAACAATATGTAAATGTAGTCATTTAAAATTTATTTCATTCTCCTTTTTTTGTGTGTTTTTAAATTATTTGATAAGAAAATGATATCAGGTGAACCAGTTGTTGTCATCCACTCGCCTTCTCTCCCACAGAGCTTACAAAGCACCCAGCATAACAAAGGAAGAGGAAGAAAATCAATGTAATTGAACATTGTGTGGTCACTGCGATAGCGAGCGTACATTCTCTAATGCTAAAAGGGGGATAACGTGCAGAGGCATCATCCTGCTCTGCGGCGCCGCAGCTGAGAGTCTGAAGTGCCAGAATCTGATGATATAAAACTTTTCAACCTACGAAACCTGCAGCATGCAAAGGAAAAAGGGAAGTGGCAGTGACAGATCGCTCCTTTTCTGCGATCCTAGTTGTCATGGAGATGGTAGTAACTTGTCGTAATGTCAGGGTTTGATGTTGCTCATTAGGCCAGTAATGATTTGTGGATAGATTGTTGGTGTGGGAGCTGTGTCTCATTTGAAGCCATACGCTGACAGCCGAGGTGCTTCAGACGTCTAGTGTTTACAGAGAGATCCGAGCTTTTTTATTGCTCCTAATGTCATAATTTACATTCTGCCGGTGTGGACCCTAATGGATCCTCATCTTCCCTTTTTGTTTAGCTGAATAATCAATGGAAATGCAGGGTGCAATCTTTGTGATCATCCGGCACACTATCACTGGTATTACTATTAGCAGGCAGCATCAGGGTTATTAGTATTATCATAATAATTATTGTTAGTGTTTGGAGCAGTTATAGCAGGTGGTTCATCATCGTTTTCTGGCAGGGATTTGCTTTTGTGCCACACAGTTTGACTCTTTAACTCCCCAACAGATACTGAACATCTGTCAAAAATTCTCAGCGGTGTGACAGTGTGATGCCAAAAAAAAAAACAGTCAATATTTCAGCTACAGTACGCAGTATTTATTCAGAATCTAATTCAGGCTCGCTCTGTTACATTTTGAAGGGAAGATTTTTATTCAAAAACACATTTGTTGGATCAGTTCAGAACCAGGCTGCAGGCCAACGCCCCATCCAGTGTAACTGAGACCACATTGATTAACCCTGTTCATCCACATCAAATTCTGGTGTTGGGTACCAGCATAAGTGACAAATCAAAATTTGAGTCAAAGACGCTTCCGAATCATTAGCAAGCGAGTGGTCCGACCAGAGATAACTGGACTCAGCGATGTTTCTGCCGCCAGCTCTGAGCTTCCACCTTCCCCTTTAGGCACAAACTGGAGCTGCTGTGTGCAGCGGGAGGACTTCTCAAGCTGTGATTTCTGGGGAGTGAACTTTAAATTGTCGAAATAGTAACCTGTTGCTGCCATTTGGAGCAACCAACTCTGCCAAGTGAAGCTTTTAAGGGGACCTATGAGAGACTGATCTCCCCTAAAAAACGACCCTACAGGTCATCGGTTCAGGCAGGAAATTCCGTAAAACTGGCAAAAGTTGCATCCCGGTGGGTGTGAGGTGTGGTGAATGGGACAATGGGACAAACAGACTCTGGACTATCGCCCAGGAGAACGAGGTTCATGTCTCATGCAAAAACAAAAGTAAAAGATGTGATTTAAGAATCAATGAATGTCCGTGGCTAACTATGTCATGTCCTCACAACTATCTTCACTTCCAGCAAAATGTATATTTATTTTCTGTTCCATATTGTGAAAAACATGTTTTTTCTGGCCTTTATATATAATCTTTAGTCAACCAAACCTGAGAGGATGGAAAACTGAAGCCTCTGCATTGTTTTATGCAGATTTTATTTACAATGGCATATGATACTATTTACAATTTGATAAAAGTTATGTGCAGTTAGCGTTAGCGGGGGGGCTGAGCTGCCTTGGCGGAGGTCTGCGCTCTCTGAGTGCTTTTCTAGTTATATAATGTTACTGTGTCAGATATTTATATTAAATGTGTGTGAAAGTAAGAAAAACCTCAACCAGGATGCATTTAAAACAGTTTCATCCTCCTTTTTTTTTTATCTTAATCTTGATTTTTCTTGTTAATTTCACCCCAATTTTGGTTTACATTTCTGCTAGAACAAGGTCAAATTAAATGTTTTTTGCTTTTGAAACTTTTATTGGTGATATTTTAGGCAGGAAAGTTGTGTTATATTTATGTCTCAGCTGCAATAAAGGAAGGTACATATGTGCAAGACCTCGAAATGCTGATCGATCAGAGCAGACCGGGACGAGGGCTTCAAGAGAAAGTACTAGAGGGCGAATAAAGGTATATTCACACATTCAAAGATCGTAAAAGAGAAAAATAATGTGTTTTCTGAAATTAAAGCTGTAATCACATTCTAGTAGAAACACAAAAACAAAACTCTCCCAGTTTGAGCATTAGATATCTTGTCTTTGTAGTGTAATTACAGGTCGCAAAGGAATTACAAATCATTGCATGCTGTTTTAATTACATTTTTCTCAGCGTCCCAGCCTGTTTGGACTCAGGGTTGGACCTGAAGATGAGCACAACACTTCCCTTTTAAGCCGTATATATCGTATATTTACTGCAGCATCTGCAATGTTGACAGCTTGTGGCAATCTTTCATGCGAGGTCTCCGATCCAAGCTCCCTGTGCTCCTGATTGTGGATCCTATGAATTTTTGAGTATGCATCATGGTGACATACAGAAGGTCTTAGCATATAAAATCATAGGAGTTTGGGCCCCAAGGCTTCCTGTTCCAGCTCCGGTGCTCTCCCTTTGACATTAAGACCGGAACATGTTCTCTCACAGGAAAAGCCCAGCTTCTTCCTTTTAATGAAAGGTGTTCATCATCACCTTGTCAGCAACAGTGTGCGACTACGACAGGTTGACGCCACTTAGTCTCCCTGAGGGGAGCTTCGGCTGTCAGGCAGAATTTGCAGTCCTGCCATTTCACCGTGACAGACGAACCAACCTGGACAGGACACGAGAGCGGGGCCACATAATGGGCCCTCCAGTAGTCTTCCCCTTAAAAAAAAGTAAGTTGGATGACATTTGTGTCTTATTCGAGTCCTTGGCTGCATCTTGTTTTGCTGTGCTAGTCATTCTGTGTTTACACCAACAAATGAATCAGAGCATTACTTTCACCATCATTCATCGCCCACGCCATCACATCACGATCCTCGAAAGGCCCTCAAAGGTCAGTGTGGCGGAGATGACCGGTCTCTCCCTTGACTGCCACGAGCGAGTGCCTCCGCTTTGCCCCAGTTCCCTTTGCATGGCTGAGCCCTGATCGCAGGCGTAAGGGGGGTTACAGTAATGCTAGCTGACATCCTGAGAAGCTGTGATTGCTTAGAGGGCTTTGTGGGCGGGCTGGGTGGATGGTGTGGGTGGCGGCGGAGGGATAGGGGCCGTGTCTCACAAGGACCTTTAACAGCCTTTTAAAAGCTCTGAGAGGGGCCGGCCTGACGCCAGCCACTCACAGGAGAGAAATCGCTGACAGAGCTAAAGGGAAGGAGGGCGGTGGCGGTGGGAAGAGGCGAGCGGGACAGGAGCGCACAGCAGTTCCTGGAATGCCTTCGAGTCCGTCATGTATAGTCCTGTGATCCCTGCGTTGAACTAGACACACCGCAGCCTAATCGCCCTCACTGTAGTCACTGTGTAATTACAACCATTTGCACTAAATAATTCACCAGAAGCAACCGCTGAAATAACATCCAGCACTCATGGAATGCACTTCTGCGAGCTTTTCCGCTGCAGCCTATTACACCACTTTAGTCTCAGCAGGGTCAGCCTGGCCACTGAGATAGAGACATCCTGCATTACAATCCTATGACCTGGCACCACTCGCAGCAAGCTCACAGAGTGCTGTGTTTGACCTATAAAGGTTTCACTAAATTGGCTAATATCATGTTCTGTGCCACTGAATCCTCTGTTTCTGTGGACAGTCATCTATCGCCAGACGGAGCGGAGAAGTAGAAGAAAAAAGAAAGACATTATCCAAAAAGAACACTAAAGTCCTGGGAAGCTTTATTACTCTCATTTCTTCAATAACTCCCTCAGACTTCCAGTTGCGTGCCATATTTCATCTCGCGCTGAAGAATGAGTTTTCTGACAGTGAACATGAGAAATGCAAGAGACTCAATGGGCACGGCTGGAGGGGGGCAGCCTACCCACAGAAGATCACAGCAGTGGCAATGAATGCATCAGAAAACACTGCTGTAGGCGAGCATAAGTCAACAGTGCCTAATGTGAGCCTTTGGTATGCATGATGTTAAATAGATTGTGAAAATGCTCTTTTCATGACTAAGATGGAGCTTTTCATTAATCCTAGAGCTGAACCTGCCTCCGCAAAACAACGAGCATCCCTCGCGGGAAAGACAAAACACCCACGGTGGGCTAGAGGGATCTCAGAAGAGCTCTCATACAGCTCATGGATCGCTCTCTGTGCATCCGCCCCCCTAGCTGTGCGTGCTTTTATGATTTGCATGTTTGTAGATATGTGTCATATATCATATGTGTAGCATGCTGTAATAAGTGGCTACATTTCTGAGCGTGTGTAATTCTTTCGTGTGCCTTTCAACACCATGCACATATGCTTTTGTGCACAGTGTAGGTGGATGTGGTTGAGACAGATATTCACAGAACTTAAATCATATTCTGCCTTTTATGTGTGCGTGCACAGCAGTTGGTCAGGGGAGATATAGGTTTTTGATTTTATTTTAAGCAGCCCCTGTTAATGATGCCTACGTGAAGAGGATTAAAGAAATAGCACAGAGATTCAGTAAATATTCACATGTGTGGATGCTGATAAGTCTGCTCGAGCTACTTTTTTATTTGCTGCGATATGAAAAATGCTACAGGAATAACTCTGCACGCTCAATTTAGCACAAACCCCTCTCTGCTTGTTCCTTGTCTTCTCTCTGCCTTCCTTCCTTCCTCCCTCCCTTTCTTCAGTTCTTCCATAAATTAAAAAGGCAATATTAATTGAATGTGTGTGCAAACTAGGGCCCGAACAATATGGGATTTTTAAGAGCAATGTGAAACCGATTCTAGAGGGGAAACTTTCACTGATTACCAATATGGCAGACAACAGTGCTTTTCTGCAGCAGGAATGAAAATAGTCCTTTTCTATGTGTATTTTGCACCAATATAACTATGTAAAGGTACTCAGAAGGCTGCTTCTTAATAATAAAAAAACATGAATAAATGATAATTAACATTATTATTCATTTTTATACATACAATGCATTATACTATAAAGCAATTCTGGAAATCAAAACTGAGGGAAAATTAATTTTCAAAAAATATTATAAAAAACAAAATTCTAAAAAAAAAATTGCTAAAATATACAACTGTGTGTTCAGTATCAGTCAATTGCTGATCATTTAAATAAATAATAAAATAAAATAAATAGCTAAAATAGTACTTTACATTTAGTATCAGTCAATTGCTGAGATTTAAATAATACATACAAATAAGATAAATAACAAAATAGTACATTATGTTCCAACTGCTGACCATTTAGATAAAAACATAAAAATAAAATAAATAGAAAAATTGTGCTGTATGTTTAGTATTAGTCAATCTTTGACATTTAACTAAATAATAGAAATTAAATTAATAGAAAAATGAAACTGTATATTTAGCAAGTCAATTGCTCATGTTTTGAGAAAAAGATCTCCATATTGCATGTTGGAAAAAATACATACCAAATACCAATAAATACCAATAATATGTGACAAGTCAGCTGACCTAGTGCAAACTCATTTGTGCACACTCACATTTATTTGCAGACACAATTTCAGCCCTAAATTGCAGCGTCGGAGTCGCAATTGAGATAGATTATCACATAAATTGAGTTATGCCAGCTTGCCTTTGTGTGCCTGCATGTACATCTGCACCAGTGATTGCAAGTTTCACTCTAATAGGCCGATGCCACTGGTGGCTGTAAATGCTGCACCGCAGATTCAAAATAAAACAGGTTTCGCTGTCAAACTGTCATCCTGTCATGCTTTGTTAAAAAGAAGGCAGAGACAGTTTAATCAGCCGTTGCAAAGTTAAATGAATCACCACAGGACATCAGAGGATTCACACTTCGCTTTGGTGCCCATAGACGCTAATTCTAGGGCACATCAGCCATATAGCAGCTATAAAACTTTCTTCATGTTCTGTCGATTCTCCAGGACCTGCACCCCTCTAATCTCATCACAGCAAACCCAGCAATCTATTTCTGAGCGGAGGCATTTTTTTGAATCAAACACCTTCCTCCCAGCAGGCGGAGGGCGGCTGTGAAAACCGGAGCTGTCCGCAGGTAACAGCACAGGCATCCGTTTGTAATGCTGATGTCTCAGCCAATAATTGCAGCCCCTTTAACAACACCTGTGCTGATTAGTAGTGGCTGTCGACAGAGAAACCAGCATAAAAACCTGCATCTACTGCCATCACAAAACAGCAGATTTATTTTTATTTTTTTCACGCTGTCCCAGTTGGGAATGAAGAAACTGAAAGTAGCACATCTGCAAGGCTTCATTATAAAGTGCCGTAACTACATGACCTGACATCCACTCAACAGGCATCCTAAGTGTGTTGAACGGATAGTTTCAAGTAGAGTTTTAAAAAAAGAAGTGTAATGTATAATTCAGACCTGTGCCCATTATACAGGGACACATTAGAGGTGATATTTTATTGCAGGATAGGCATCCTGACAGAATCTGTGCATCCACACCAATCTTTGGGGGCGTTATTCTCACTGGAGAAGATCTGATTGTGCCCATGACTGCAATAACTAGAACAAAAGCAGCACTGTGGAATATGAGGACATGTGGATTAGCAACAATCTGATGGTACAGGACTAGATTCAAACTAGACAAAGTAAAGGAAAAACTACTGGGCTGGTACTTTTGTACTTTTACTGAATAGAATAGAATAGAATAGAATAGAATGGAATGGAATGGAATGGAATGGAATGGAATAGAATAGAATAGAATAGAATAGAATAGAATGGAATGGAATGGAATGGAATGGAATGGAGTGGAATAGATAGAAGTGAATAGAATAGAAGGGAAGGGAAGGGAAGGGAAGGGAAGGGAAGGGAATGGAATGGAATGGAATGGAATGGAATGGAATGGAAAAGAATAGAATAGAATAGAATAGAATAGAATAGAATAGAGTGGAATAGTATGGGAAATCTTATTGCCAAGGGCTACTTCAAGGTGCTGGTTCAAGTATCAAGTATCAGATAAACAGGAAGAGACTCACAATAAAAATACAAGTATTACAAAATAATATAAATGCTGTAAAGTTAGTGCCACACATGAGATGCTATACAAATGAATGCTACACAAAACTGAATGCTTCAAGATGAAAGAAAGTCATGTAATAATCAGTGTGGGTGAGGTTATTGCACAGGTGAAGTGATACTGAAGTAAGCTTTCAGTGCACGAGTACTCATGTACTTCTGTGGTGTGGTGTTAGTGCTTTGCTGAAGGGATTTGAATACTTCTTCCACCACTGCTGTAAAGATGCTTATTTCTGCTGTAAATGTGGACATTTTAACATGGTGGTCGATGAGAGCTGACTACCTTTTGGAGCCAGCTTCAGGTGGCCAGTCCAGGATCTGTGTTTTTCCAGGATTTCCGTTTTGGCGTCAGTTTTAAGCCCTGGGGAGTCGCCGCTTGGTTGTTATCTGTAATCTGAGTTTATCTGTTCTTTGTCTTGTGAGCCAGTCCGGCCCTGCTTGCGTGTTATTGCATGTGAGCCCCTCCCTGGGAATGTGAACGGATCGATGAAACTCTCAGTCCCTCTTTTGTGCTCGAGGCAGATCAGCTGGTTAAATTTTGTGCAACCTGCATCAGACTGTTGTAAAATAACCACAGAACTCTCTGTGCTTATGTTCACATCAGGCGTGTCATTTTGATTCATTATTCCGCACAGTTTCCTCTGCACATCAACAGACTGAGACAGCTCACAGAGCTCCAAGAAAAATCGTGAATCACTTAAAACTTAAAAAGAAACTCAGGACTGCCTGTTCCTGCCAGTGTCTCCATCCTAAACACCGGGTAACCTAGGGTAACGGCTGTGCACGTCATCTCTTTTTAAAAGAGGACGGCCAAAATGCAGCCTAGAGCTTTCCGCTCTAGACAACAATAACTTTCCTCTGAGGAAACGTCTCTACAGGATTTCCAAACTGTCAGTGCGTCATGATGGGAAATTCTCTGTGATTAAAGGGGGTGAAAATAGCGGATGTGACTGGCAATGATTGTCACAGCCTTGTATGCAGCCACCTATAATAAAGCCTTATTTCTGATCCAACAACAAGTGCACCACTGCTAGCCTTGCCACGAGGGAGGTGAGATGCCATTTTATTACAAGAAAAGCTGAAAGAAGGGCGACAAAAAGTCTTGTTGTCCCCCATATGATGGCGCCTTTGGTTTCCTTGATATAAACTCTACAACTCTCTTCAACTGAATGGATAAACAATAGGAATATGTTGTGCTTATTTTATTAACATTCAATCAAAACTCTAATCTTTCTCTGACCTTTACTAAAGCCTGTGTGGAGGATAAAAACCCACTGCCCTCTATCCATGACCTCCCCATGCATGTGTTCCCATATTGTGTTACAGTCACATCATCACATGACAACAGAGCGTCCTCAGTTTTTGTTATGTACTCCTCGTCATTTTGGTCCTCTTGTTAATCCAGATTTGCCACTTAATTTGCCCTTAACCCTTTGGAGGCTTGGACTATGTTGTCCGTTTTTGAAACCTTTCCATTCTGCCTGTATATACCACTGCCGTACCATTACTCTCAGCACAACCTCACCTATATAACCTGATAATTATGTTTTCACTTTGACTTACTGGATCAAGCTCTGATTTTGAAATTATGTTTTCGTACTTTCAAAAACACAGTCATGCTCATTAAGTAATTAAAATGTTGCAAATGTGAACACAGGTTGTATATATAACATATAACAGGCATAATGAGGATAGTTCTATATTTTTATATTGACTATATTAAACCTTATCTCTGGTTTTACTTGGACGATCATCATCAAACAAAAACCGGCATGTAGTTTGGAGCCAGTAGTTGACGGCATGGCCCGACGCTGCTTTGATTTTATATCATGTTGTCATGAAGAAGTCGTGCGATCTGTGACTCCAAAAGGGTTAAAGCTGCTGTAATCTAAATATTTGAATACATATAAAGAAGCTGTCAGTGTTCTACTTACACACAACTCAACAACTCATGTGTGTGTCCTGTTTCTTTGAACATATGAGTTGTTACACTGTGCATTATAGAGCTATTGAGTCTGTCTAAGCCATTAGTGGAGATATGAGATGGGGACCTCCAAACACCAGACATAAAAGCGAAAGGCTCTAGTGATGGAGTAGACTTGTTAAGATGTTTGATCAGGGACTTGCTAAAAATACATTTAAATGAGACATTTTGCATGGTCATCCCTGGGCTAATGAACTGAAACACCTCATTCATCTGAGTGATTTGCCATTCCTCTTCCAGGACAGGTCACTTTCTGAAATTGTTTCTCAAGTCTAGACTGTTGATAAATGGTATAAAAAACTAAATCACAAACTTATTGTCTCATAAAGAATAGCTGCAGTGTGGAACTTTATGTGAAGTTTATTTAAAGAAAAGACAAAGATCCCTATGTGCACAGTTACGCTGAGGAACATTACCATTAGCCGTGGAGACCGGTAGCTTTAATGCCGCTCCAGAGGAGGACAGACAGACTGCGCTTGTTGTGTGAGCGAGGTGAAACTGAGAATGAGGTTCATTTTTTGTTTTAATGTCCTGTCAATGAGGACATAAGGGATTAACTTTTCATAAAATTACCCTCATTTATGTTGATATCTTTTGGCTCGAGTTGTGATTGATGTGGTTGATTTTATTTGTTAAGCTTGGGAGGAAAAGCACCCATTTCGAACGTTATCAGCCCATTAAAGGGCCTTTATCAGCTTTTATCAGCCTCATGCATATGGGATCTCAGGTGTCTGCTACACTTTTTAGTGTGCACAAAAATGTTATGTTGTGTTTATCACACTATTAAATAGCTGGCTGCAGTTTTTTGTTAAGTTTAACTTTCATTTTAATTAGATATGTGCCAAAACGCTGTGTTTAGGTTTAGAAAATGAAAAGAAGGTGATTAGGTTGAGGAAAAAAGATCATGGTTTGCATTAAATACCTTACATTACTGAACGTACGCATGTTGGGACACTTACATGATATAAAACTAAAATGTTACTTTTGGTTTCACTTTATTTAAGGAGCCCTTCCTCCTTAGACAACATCACTTCCTCCTTCGCACCTGTAATAACTACTATGGCCACTAGAGGTCAGCGCCTACAAACAAATGAGCATACCATCCATTTAAAAGGCTGAAAATGGCCTTCTGACCCTTCAGGTGTAGTAGGCACCTTCTAGCCCTTAAATACGAGGCCGATAATGCCCATTAAATCATGCAAAAACATTTGAACTTGGCAGAATATTGTGTATGTATGAAAAACCTGATGTTTGACCACTGCAACTGTCACGTAAATCCATAAGGGTTGGGCACTTTTATTGTATAAAACATAAATAAAGAAATTAATCAGCTATGTAAACTGTATGTTATTAGCAGATTAACTGACTATGTGTATTATAAAAAGGGGTTATCACTCGACTCTGCATTCCTCATCAGCTCTGTAGCATCTTTGAGCGCAGCACCAAATGTCAGTGTTTCGACTGCGGTGGTATTTTATTGTGCTGTTAATGTGTGCTCTCTCCATCAGTTTGAATGATGGCATTTGATAATGTGACAGGTGTGCCTCTGATAGGCTCGGAGCGCTGGTGCTGTGTGGGGGCACAGCTCATCTCCCTCTCCTCCCAACAAGCCACACTTGTCTGTAAGATCTTTGCCACTCTGATGCTTTTGTGTTTCTAGAACTTGGAGTCAAGTAGGTGCGTCATTGTACTCTGGTTTCTTTGAGTTCATTAGGTTATTTGCATACCTTCCTAGATATATTTGTTTTGTTTTCCTATTTTGGAATTTTGCAAACCCTGAAGACAAATCCACCTGCTTTCAGAGCTGCATTAAAAATAAACACAGTTGTTGAAACTCAAGTAATCAATTCCTGTGGCTTGCTGTGATTTCTGTGGGACTTGGGGAAGATGGGTCTTTTTTCATGTTGTGTCTCGACTAATCCCTAGACAGGCCCAAACTGGCAGATGAGCATGTAAACACAGAAGAGTATTTAGCAGCTAAAGAGCCAGCAGTTTCCCTCAGGAGTTTGGGGAGAGCACAACAGAGCTAAAAAGAGACTGAATATTGGACTCAGATTCATCAGCTGGACACAAACGTGACTCTGAATGAGTGTTTGTGCTGCTCAATATCTTCTGGATGTGGAAATAAGAGGACGTGTGCTCTTTTTACGATAATATGCCAGATATGTGCTTACAGCTAGTTGCGTTGCCCCCAAGTGGCTAAAAAAACATTGCAGGTGACATTATTTAACTAGCTTCCTCTGTCATTACCACTCTGCAACCCAAATGTCTGTTCCTGCATTATGTGACTTTGGTTGCTGGGATTTCCGGGAACGTTTTACAGCACTAACACACAAGAAGCTATGTCACTAATTCTGATGAAACTGGATCATATTTTATGACAAAAACATTTTCTTGTTTTCCCTCTGATAGAGACATCAGACAGACATCAAACTGGAGCCAGACGAGCAGGCAATGAAACCGGCTTCAGCAGCCTCATATTCTGGCAGAAGTGATGAGACTGAAGAGGCCGCCAGACAAGGTAAAAGGCAAAATAAAAGAAAGACGCTGAGCTGGTCTTCTTGATGTTAAGTAATATTAGCGGTCTTGCTATGTCCTGTGTTGAACAATGACCTTTTAAGACTATGATTCTTTATCACTGGTCAAAATTCAGCAGGATACGTTCAAATTCCAGTGCACTTTGCATAGAAAATCATATGAACCTTTCACTTGTATTATGTCAAAATGACTTCTTATCATGGTTTGCTTTCAAAGGACTGAATATAACAACTATACAGGTTCTAGAATACCTTAATTTACGGTAATATAAACAATTCTTGGCAGGTTTTTTTCAAGAAGTGAGAAAAACTGCATACTAAATTGCCTCCAGGGATGCTAATCTGAGCAGAGGTTTCAAGGGAAAGTGAGCACAAATGGGATATATAGAGTGCAGTGCAGCGTGATGACTGTGGACTGTTGCCTCTGTCCGGTTACACCCACATTCAGAGGTGGAAAGAATATCCAAGCAGCAGAGATGCTGTGTTGTTAAATTTTACTCTGGCCACGCTTGAGCTCGACTCAAAAAACAGCTCAGAAAGTATCCATCCGTCCATCTGAAGTATTTCTAACATCACTAAAAGCACCTTAGTCGTGCTGGGTTGTAATGGCGGTGAAGAGGAGAGATTAAGTACATCTAAATATGGTTTCTGAATAGCTGGTTCGTGTGAGAGCAGCTTCTTTAGTCTTTTAATATGTCAGAAGCACTGAAATCAGCAAATGTTACAAAATATCCAGTAGTAGCAGGAGATGAAATCACAGGTGATAGAGACAACAGTTAAAGGTAACGTTACAGTTCTCATCATGTGGTGTCATTGTAACTGTCACTCTTTGGGTGGAGAGAAAAATCGAACACTGCTCTGTTTTATAGCCTCCATAATTCAAATGTCGGCAAAAAAAAATGCAGTCAGATGCTGCTCGTTAATATATATAGTCTTGGAAGAAGATCGTGTCTATATGTTAATGCAGTTTATTAATGCAAAAGAGGGAATCATGGGAGGTAAGGAAGCCGGCAGCTCGAGGGCTGTGAGAGGCGAGATCTTATTTTTTGACTTTGTGGATTACTGAAAGCCTTATTTCTCACATATTTATTTCCTCCCTTGTTGATTTAAAGAAATCGTGACTATCTCCACGTTGTCTGATTTATAAATGTCAAGAAAGATTTCAAGACAAAAAGGTGAACTCAGCTGGTGGCGAATATTCCACATCGTGATTAGTCATGTTAATTTTTATCATTGTGTTTTTCAGTGAATACTTTTATTTAAGATATAAGAGATGCATCTGGAGAGGTCGATAAGGCTCAGGCTTATACAACAGACCTCAACAAAAGGAACTTTAGGAATTTCTTTGGTTGTTTGCGTGTTTGTTTTCATCTGGGTAGTTGGATGAGTTGTGAAAAGGACATTCTGTAAAATAAATTTAATTCATGATTGACAATTAAAAAAAGAAACCGTGTCTGTAATCTGGGAGAAAACACGTTCCCTTAAAACATAATTGACAATCCAGTTTTGTTACACAGCAACATAATTTTACTGTATGACGTGAAACTCGCACTTACAAACCCACAGAGAAGAATTATCACCGCAGTGCGATGTACCTTGCAGAGATATTTCTTTCTTGTGTGCCCATTTTAAACCCGCCTGTCTCATCTGCTGCTGCTACAGTTTGTGGCTCCCTGAAGTCCTGGTTTCTCCTCCAGAGAAGAAGAGTGACCGTGTCAGATATGCCGCCTGTGAACATGTGGCTGTATCTGTGATCTGGGCTGTTCCTTTTACTCTCGCAGTATTTCTCCCCACTGCATTTTGGTCTGCTGAGGACACTTATGGTGGAGAGTGAAAGTGGAAGAGTGATGCCTCCACCTGTGCTGTGATGTTGGCCCACTGCTCCCTGAGTGGATGCTGAACACTGGTGCACTACAGACACAATTCAGCTCTCTACTATTCACCTTCTTCCTTCATGTCTCCCCACTGGCCATTTTGTTATTCTAATACAATATAGATATTTATCTTTACATGATGAAAACAAGAGTCAAAGTTTTTTTTTTAGTTTGTAAAAAAGAGAGAAATGTTTGTTTTCACTGTAGATGCTTTACAGAAATATATATATTAACTTTAACTTTATTTACAAGTATATTGACATATAGGACATTACATGGTGGAGGTAGTTATAATGATAATACATTTTTTGTACTTATGTTCCTTTATAATCCTTTTTAAACTAATAAATATGTAGTATATATAAAATAGTATATATAAAATGTCATATATATATTACTTATATATATATTAACTTTATATAAAAAAAAATATATAATATATACANTTATATTAACTTTATATTAAAAAATATAGGTAAGAAAATACATAAATAAAAAACAATAATAAAGACATCAAAAATAAGAAAAATTAAAAATTAAAGACAATAATAATAAAAAGAGAGAGGGAAAAAAGGGGGAAAGGGGAGGGGTGATAATAAAAAATACATTGAATAAATGGGAACCATTGATATATTTTTTATGCTGTCAGAAGCAGAATCATTAGTACTATAATCCAATGTCTATCAGCTGTTATTATACAGAAATATTAATGTGCCACCATGTCTTCTGTGTTTTCACCTTTTATTCAAATAAATAAGAAAAATAAGTCCCCAGAAATGCACAATAGCTGCTTTTATAAGTGTCAAAGTGCTCTGAGTTGAATCTGTACTTCAATAGAGCCGAATATTTAATATGTATCTACAAGCACGGCAAAACACATTTCCCTTCTATGGATGTGACAGGCATACCAGAAGCTTTCTATATACGTATAAAGTGCTCATAATAAAGGGCAACATAAGGAGCAGAAGAAAGTTTTCTAACAGTTTAAAGGAAAACTTCGACCTTGAAAAGTTTATTTAATGTGCTCAATGTGTTGCAATGCAGGTCTATGGGTCTACCCTTAATGGGATTAAGTACAACTATTTATTTACTGATTTATATATGAGATTAGATTGATTATTTTTCAGATTTAGACTAATTACTTAAAAAATCAACTTCTGCATTTAACCCATCCTTATTTACAGACAAGTGAACACGCCAAGCAAGGAGCAGTGCTGCACATTTCTATCTATTTACATGATAAAAAAGTATGATTATCATTAAAAAAAAATGTCATTTGTCGTCTGATGCCTCATTCCCCTCCCAAAATATGACCCCATGTGTCGTTTCTACAAACTCTGTATAATGACCCATGTTTATGTTTTTAGCTAGTGGCGCCCTCTAGTGGCTGCAGCTGTTATGAAAGCAGGGAAGCAAGTAAACCTAACGAGGGCGTTTGTTGTCCTAACTTCAGAAAAGCGGAACGGAGCTGCATCCTTTCCACAACAGCTCTCATTAAGTTTATGTTTGAGGAAGTGTTGTTGTCTGCAACTGTGGTCGTACAGTTTGGAGACTTGTTGGTCAGATGTGCAGAACACACGTACCGCTAAGAACCGTCAAGAGCCTACAATCAGAACAATAAGATGAAAGTAACGGAGAGCTAATTGCCAAACCTCATGGCCAAAAAAAAGACTTGAAGAAGCACCAGGTACAACAGGTGAAACTGAACAAGGCAAACCTTTGCAGAGTCACAGATAAAACCCACTGTGCCGGGCTCAGTTTTAAAACTGGAGGGAAGAAACTGGCAGCGGATATCCAGCTGCTATTCTTTCAGTATGGGGCTAAATAATGCTCCAAAGTCTGGCGATGGGAAAACGTGGGATTCTAACTTTTATAATGGTGTATTTGAATATTTCTGGGTCTGTATAAGAGCTAAGGGTGTTGAGGATCCTGATGGGTCCGTGCAGTAGAACCAAGTCTCCTTTAACCAGCTGAATGCTCACTACTCAAAGCATTTTTGCCCAAATCCGAACAAGTATCGCAGAAGTTGCTGAAGCTTTTTAAATAGTATGCATGCATTATTTATTATTAATCTTGCAATACAGACTTTCTAAATCATGTGCAATACACTGTTGTTACATACATACATATTTGCACATATTTCTATTAACTTAAGCCTTTTTGCATCTGTACTTTATATTGCTGCTGTATATTTAGTATAGCTTTGTTTTATTTACATACTTACTTATTTCTATTTATTATACAGCAGCAACTGTAACAAAAAAAGTATTATACTGCACGAGTTTGAATATGAAATCGTTTTGCTGTCATTAAATGCAGCCTCCATTTACTTCAATTCATTTAGGATCTACTTCGTTCACTGTGGAGGCACACAAGGAATGAAAGTTTTCCCTACAGCGAGGTATTCCTGTAAAAGTCAATACTTTTGGGTACTTTCTGGTGACAGTTAACTAATGGAGCGGAGCCGGGGTGGTGCTCCAAGTTAAAGTAAACTCTTAAGAAATATTTGAAGGTATGATTTCACTCTGGAGCTCCAGGCACGGTCTGACTGAACAAATGGGCCGAGGCTAGCAGGGAACCTTAAATGGACTTGAGTAAAGGTGAATGTAACTTGATGACAGATTTGCAGGCGAGAGGCAAGATGCTCTTGAACCCTAGTGTAAGATAATGTGTATAATCCACTGCAGGGATGTTAAGTGCACTCATTTCACACTCCATTTCACACAACGCTGCCCTAGGAAGAATCTGTGTGTATGATGATGACTCAGGAAATGCACAACATCACTCTTACGGATCTTTTTGTTGTTGTTTCTCTCCGTTGATAATAATTCGAAATCCGATCATTTTTCCACGCTATTCCAGAATTAATGATAAATCAGGAATAGACGCCGAATCCATGTTATGTGTGAAATTCATACTAGTCGAAGGAAATCAGCATTTGCTTGCAAACCTCTTCACAAGATGTATTACCGACATTAAAATGCTGTTTGAAGGTCTAATTTCTACCTGTTGCTTTTCTCTAAATGTGCAACCTTAATGCACAAATTGAAACAGAAGAACTTTTAGCAGTAATAGCGTCTGTTTTTATGTGATTACCTGCTGCAAGGAGAAACACATCATTTCCATCCATCAGCCTAAGATAGGACATTGTCTCACTGAGAGTCAATAGTCCATTATAATTCAGAATAAATGGTCTTCATAAACTCCTGCTGATGCAATTCATGTATCCATTAGCTTAAATATCACTGTTTCAAAACATTTTTCTGCACTATTAACATACAAAGTACAAAGAAAGGGTCCTCGGAGGGATGAAATGTAGACCACTAATTGTGGGATGTTTTCCTGCTGAATGAATTCAATGTATGCATGCGTGTGCACATATATATGCTAATGCAACACGAGGTGCAGGGAATCTTATTTAGTCATGTATTTATTTCAGTTTACTTACTCATTTGTGACCTGTTTTTTTTTTATTATTTTAAAGGGGAAAAAACTGTGAGTCTGCTGTGTTTGTAGTGTAGCCATGTTTCTCATTTCCCCTGTCTTTACTATGGAATTGTTTGGAAAACCTCCCCAGTGAGCAGATGGCGTCTGCCGGGAGGAGATTGAAGCTAGAACCTGGGCTCCATACACTGCACACACACACACACACACACATTTTCCCATTTCCAGCACAAGCCTTTGTTAAAAGGAAACAACCGAGGGGTCTGCCGGGAATTTAACCATGGGTCTGTTTTGGGAAACGTTGCACACGTTTGTTTATTGCAGCCTTGCATTTGGGATCCATGCAGCAGTTACAGTAGAGGGATGTGGAGACTGGAGAGATGGAGAACTGTACCAACCCCCTCCTCCTCCTCCTCCTCCTGGAATGATTTCAATCGCTTTGATCATCGTGGTTTCCATCAAGCGAATGTGTTCATCATTTGACCCCTTTGCCAACAGAATGAAACGTAAACATGCATTTGTATTCCCTGGACAAGCTTATCTACAGTACACTGGTGTGTCCTCGTGTATTATTAAGCAGAGAAAGAAGCATCTCCTCATGGCTGCTTACACTCTGGCCCATGACACATTAAAGAGAACTTAGCAGCAGGCAAACCAGGGGTCTTAACGCTGAGTCTGCACTTGCTAAACTAACTCGGAGGACAAGATAAGCCAGGCAAAGCTCGGGAAAGTAAATCTGAGGCTGTTTGAATAAGCCCTGCACCTTCCTGCTGGCTACAATCTACACACACTGTATTCCTCCCAATCTCTCTCCAGGGGAGATTTCTTAGGCGTGCTTTGTAGCCAGATCCAGGTAGGCTATCAGTCACTGCAGTCGTGAAGAACAAGCCAACAAGGATAAACCCAACGTTAAGACGTAAAAATCTATCTCGTGGGGGCTCGGAGGCTGGTCGAGATTGAATTAAAATCTCCCTTTTTGCTGAGTCAGACTCTTTAGATAATTACCCACTGATATGAGGAACATTTCCCCTCTTGGCTGTAAGTTCAGAGGGAATGCAGACAATGGCATATTCGGCTGTGGCCCCCCCACCATGAATTGGAGCAATGAGAGTAAGATAGCACAAAGCTAATCTCTGGCCCCACAAAAAAGGCCTGAGGGAGCAGCCCAGAATGGAAGCAGTATTAATACTGTGGGTTCTTTGTGTGTCAGGTATCTTCGCCCGTCTTCTACGGTCCTAGACCACCACCTCCAGCCTTGGTTTATACATGCCATGCAAATGAAGCATAATATACACCCATGTCAACACAATAATGGCCTTGAAGTAACAAGCATGCATGCCTAAGTAACCTATTAAAGTTTGCTCTGGGGTACACAGCAGCAGTCTCACATCAGCAGCCTCCAATCTCGCTTCCACTGCCAGGAGGCTGCACATCTGCACAGCACACTGACTGACAATCGATGGTTCGCACACCGTTCACCCCCCTTCCCTCCCACACACACACACACACACACACCCCAACACACTCACAAAACACCACCCAGCCAGGGTGCTCCCCTACGTGACTCAACTTGTTTCAGGGGCTGAGAGGGAGACACGGGAAGAGAGAGGTGGAGATTAGATAAATCTGGGGGAGCTGGAGGTGTTTGGGGGGGGGCTGCTGCTGCTTGCATCCTGCTGTTGCCAGTCAGAGTCAAACTGGATTGGCTTGTGTTGAAGAAAAGATTTGTCCACGGTTTGGTCTATAATCTGTGCGTTCAAAGCTGTAACTATAATCACATTTTAAACCCTCTAGTTTGGCTATTGAGTCATCCTTGTATCATATTCTGTGAGACTTCGGGCGCCTCTGCAGCGCAGCGAAGGCACACAGCTCCACACAAAACGCTGCGCCTTAACGCGTAAAAACAATCAATGCACCTACAGTCCTGGGCGTTGCACTCATCCTTAAAGGCAACCCGGAGATCCACTTTTCAAAAAACTGTCATAGCATCATGAGTCACTGATTAATTTGAGTGTTAAACAGCGTTCAAAACATGCATTAAGATGTTTTGCGTGCACCAGATTTGTACCTCGGAGCCTAATCTTTGCATCGCTCCGCCTCAACACTTAAGTAAATTTAAGTCACGACGTTTTTTTAAACATTTGATTGCCGTAGATGACCCATTTTTGCAGCTTGGGTGGCTGTACTTACCCCTATCTGCTGCCCACGAAGAATCCTTTCATAAGAAGTGACCCATATCCAAAGCAAAAATCGTATCTTATCTGGTTTATCAATGCGCGAGGGGAGGATTTCCGAAGCGATTCTGGCTTTTGGTTATTTTTTTTGTTTCTAAATCAACATCTAAACATTGTTTCCGAATAGTATCCAAAAGGAATCCACACGATGCTGCGTCGATCCTCCAAAATCATAGCGAGCGCTGTCCACGGAAAAGTGGTGCTGAAAGTCTTTAAGTCCCAACTTTAGGCTGTGTGCGAAAATAAATGGCACGTCCAGCACGGCCACTCGCTAATACAGCTCCTTGCGATGAGAGAATCAGATTTTTACGGGGGATAATGGAGCAGAGAGGCACATATCCCACAACCCGAGGCGAGAGCACTTTCCAGCTGATAGACGGAGGAAGATATGCGCCCTGTGCACTGGATGTGATTGATGTTACAGGCATCGCAGCACACCGCCTTTATCAGGGGAAGAAATGCACCATCAATGAATGAGGGGGGGTTAAAGAAATGTGTGAATGCCAGATTACAGCATGTAATACCAGCAGCGCTTTGGCTGACAGTGGCTGCACACTCCTTTGCTTCCATTTGTTAAATTTTAACGTCGATTTGGCCGCCTGGCGTCTCCGCAGACTTCACTGTCGGCTTTTATACATTTGTTTTTCTCTGTGAAGTGGGAAAAACAAGCCTGTGTGCACTCACACTTAAGTCTAATTAAAGTCTGCGTTTGACTATGTCTCCATTAAGGACAGTTAATGAAACACATGTCAGATTAATACCCTCATATCGGATCTGATGAGATCCTGGCGCTACATCCAAATTATCTGCAAAATGTGATAGTGCGCGCAATCAGTTCAATTCTCACGGTGACAACAGGAGCTCTTGGTGTGATTGTTTCAAATGTGACGCTTCTGGGTCGACTCTAACGTTACAGGTGCTGTTGCGCAGCATATGCAGCATGTTGAGTCTCAGAGCGCCGGGGATGCTGTGCGTAGACATTGACGAACATATCAAGTCCAATCACTGAGTGCGAAAACTCAATCTAGATGCTGGGATGGGCTCTATATGTGTGTGCGTGTGTGATTGGCAGCAGACACTTTCTGCAGGCAGCAGCAGGGTATATGAAGAGAGAAATAATCACGCCTGTATGTGTCCAACATTTAGGGGAAAAAGGAGCGAGGAATGACTTTTAAACCAGGCTTTAATGGGACACATGGATCAATTCTTTGGCTATTAACCTTCAGAAGTCTACACTGAGACAAAGAACCTCCTCATCTATCAGCG
>CAFUXE010000957.1:173376-213224 GCA_903364295.1 Serranus cabrilla
GGGGTCATTTGGTTACACTTTCTATGAAGCCTATATCTATAATGCATGCACAGAAAAGGAAATCTTACCCAGCAGCAGCACTTATATATAAAATATGAGACAGGGACAATCAACTTCTCTGCACGATGGAGCCATTTGCACAGTTTTATGCACATCTAAGTTATTGCTGTTGAGCATCACCTGTGTTGTTCTTATTGTTACATATTTATACATTTCCTGCTTTCACCTTTCTTTTTCTTTTCTAACACACTGTGGAACTGTGTGTCTTGTACATATGGTCAAACTGACAGTAAAGTAAACTTTGACTTTGGTTGAAGAAGTATTCAGATCCATTACTTAAAAAGTACTAATACCACAATGTGAAATTACTCCACTACAAGTAAAAGTACTGCACTCAAAACTTACTGAAGTAAAAGTAGAAAAGTATCAACAGTAAAATACTTGTTATGGAGAATGAGCCCACTCAAGTTGTTATATATATTCCAGACATATTATTATTATTATTATTACCTCCGCCAAGGAGGTCATGTTTTTGCTGGCGTTTGTTTGTCTGTCTGTCTGTCTGTCTGTCTGTCTGTCTGTGTACAAAATAACTCAAAAAGTTCTGCACCAATTTGGATGAAATTTTCATACAAAGTGTGTATTGGGACAAGGAACAGATGATTAGATTCTGGTGGTGATCGGTGATCTGGAACACCATCTGGAATTTATATTGTGAATTTACATTATTGCATCAGTGACCATTATTGCCTTCACTAACTGCTGCCATCTAGTGGATGAAATATTTCAATGCCAGTGTGCTCCCAAAATACATGCTTTCAATATAATCCTTCAAGTGGGCAGTTTGGTATTGTGCAACTGACCCTATTGGCCCTATTGACCCTATATGCAAAATTATTTTAAATGTATCATGTTTTTCATGTTAAGTTGTGACTTGAAAAGTAGCTGGCAGCTAAATTTAGTGGATGTAAGAAAGCAGATGTCCATGTCCACCACTGTAAACATACTTTCATGTTATAATCTGCTTATGATTATAGTTCTAAGCATGCAGATATGGCCATAGTGATTTATAACAGGGGTTTTCTGAGACTGTGGGCCTCGACTCTGACAAAACTTGAAGAACCAGTCACTTATTTTGACTTGTTTATTTTGGCTCAATTCCTTGATAACTGTGGGGGAACGTTATTTAAACCAAAAGACACTCAACAATTGAGTGCAGACAGCCTATTATTACTGTTTGACACAACTTTATACTACTCCAAATGTATTTAAAAAAAGGCTTGCCTGAGTCATTTATTAGTTTCTGACTCTGGGAAAAAATACTTAAATCCTCTTTAAAAGTCTTTCAGTTTCACTACAACTTTATTAAAATAGTTTCTTTACTTCCCTCAACTTTTTTTTTTAATCTTATAAATTACAGATATTAGTTAAATAAACGTTGACGTCCCAAACAGAAATCAGAAAACTTTTGATGTAGATAACTTACATTTTTCATATCATTTTAACTATTATGATAATTACTTTAACGATTAACTGTTTCCCTTGTATTTCTGCTTGTTTTGGCTTTCTAACTTTAAAATAGAAGTTTTAGACTTACATATATACATATATGTATGATGCTGATACTTTTGCACTTTTACTTCAGTAAGTTTTGAATGCAGGACTTTTACTTGTAGTGCAGTAATTCTGCAGTGTGGTTTTAAAACTTTTACCAAAGTAAGGGATCTGAATACTTTTTCCACGACTGAATATTTCTCTATTTATTCTGTACGAGGGAATTTGTTTGTATCACGCTGCACAGAGTTTATTTATGGCTGAAATGACTCATTAGGTAAAAAGTAAACAAAACAATGGATCCATACGGTCCAACAGGAAGCTTGTGGTGATAATTGTGTCGTTGCTTCGTGTACATGCACAGCTGCTCTTTCTGCCTTCCTGATCACAGGGCCGAGCCGTGTGTGGAGGCTTTCACAGGTCTGAGTGGGTCACACCTGTGGAGTGTTGGACTGACTCCACCACATCAAGGGAAAGTGGCGGTGTGTGTGTGTGTGTGTGTGGCGAGATGAGGGAGGTGGTTGTTGGAGGGGTGTGTGTCATGTCTCTGTAGGCCTTGGAGGCAGCTGAGCCTCTGAATATTCATCCCCACCTCTGCTGGAGCAAATTCCAGCTACACGACTAGACTGACTGACAGTCTTGTGAGCCGTCAGGGGACAGTATAAGTCATGCAAAAAAAAAAAAAAATCACAGAGCTAACTTGTGCACATTATTGAACAAAGTGTTTTACATGTCTTTATTACACCACAAAGCATCAGCTCTCTTCCATCTGTCAGCTCCTCAAATCACTGCTCTATTTCTGTTTAGCATAATAAGTGAATTATTTAGCTGCGGAGAATGGATACAAAAGTTATTTCCACCAAGAGACCCATTCCTGTTTTACTTTCTGCTGCAGTGCACGGGGAGACGGCCTTGTTGAACGCGCCTGCTCTGAGGATAACATGTTACGCCGCTGAGTCCTCCCCGTCCCCCCTGTGCAAGCCGAACTCTGGAGATTACTTGTTTCAATTAGCTATGGGGCGGAAAGAATTTAAGCCATGTTAATTCCAGTCACTAGTGAAAATCCCTGAGAAAAAGACTAGCCACTGAGGCATAATCGCCTGCCCCCAGACGTCTCTCATTTCATGGATACATTAGGGGAATTATTCAAAATGTAAATTCTGAGGTCACAAGATTTGCAGTTTATTGATGGGATTCATTAAAAGGCCAGAGCTCCTGCAGCGTCTGTATGATTTAAAGTGACCCTGTGATTATAAACGCTCTGACCTGGTTTTGGTTGTTTCGTCGACTCACACATTCCCCCATAAAGAGCCCTGTTGCCTCTTTTTCCCCCAAAATTACTGTAAAAGAGAATTTGGTCTGCGCTAAATGAATGTTAAACTAAAATCAAGGGTCATGCAGCTTTTCAAGAGAGAAATTCCAGCACTTTACAAGCACGTTCAAGGTAGCCAAAGCTAATGTTTCCAAACTGTTACTCCAAGCGCAGTTGTGCTAAATAAACCGAGAAAAAGATGCCCTTTGAAAACTCTGAAGACTTTAAATGAACTCTGTAAACTAACTGAAGTAGAGTTTCTTTAAAAGTTTGTACTCCAAACTATACAACCACAGAGGTCATTTGTTCCTACTCTCTTAGGGGGCTTTCACACCTGATCTGTTTGGTCCGCTTGAAACAAACTCTGGTGCGTTTTGTCGTATAAAATGTTTAGTTTTTGTTGGTGTGAACCGAACTCTGGTCCTCTAAAAATTGAGGGTCTCGGTTTGCTTCCAAATGTTTGTTTCACTTCAGGTGAGAATTCAGTTCAAACCAAAGGAAGGAAGCTTGAAAAAGTCTCATAGACAGACATGGTCTCATGATGAACTAAAGGCACTTATCAAAATATGGTCAGACGATCACAGAACACACACAAAAACAACAAAGTCTTCAGATTATTGAGAGACAGAATGGTGGCTAATGGATTAAAGCGAACAGCGGATCAATGCCGCAGAAAAGTGAAAACACATTACATTAAAGTCTCCAACTTGCTTCGAAAACGTGTAATTTCTTTTCCTCACATATTCTGTCCAATAGATGACATTTGTTTAGTTTGCTTGGTGTGCTTGATAACGCACAGTGTGAAAGCAAACCAAACCAAATGAAAAATGAGGAGAAAGGAGTGTTTCTTACATCAGTTAGTCCAACACGTCCTCACACCCAAATGTAACAGTCACAGTTTAGATTTAGGCAACAAAACTACTTGGTTAATGTTAGGAAAACATATAAAATAACTACTGTCAGATGTGAGATATGTGAGCTCCCACTAAAAGTTAATAGAGTACATTGTAATCTAACAAACTGATAACTATAAAGACCTTTACACTCTGGCACATGGCAAATAAAGTGCAGGAAAATGTGAGATTATTCGCCCAGAAAAAAGCTTTAAGTGAATTGTCACTGTGTATATTTCTGGGAGACGGTCACACACGTGTGAATCATCAACATCATCGTACATCATGGACAGTTAAAAAAGGTGAATGTTGTGATGCATTCCTCCTGTGTTGCTCCTTCACACAACTAAGTCTAAAGAAGTTTAAAATTACGGCTGAAAAATAAGGATGTTGGTGACACAGAATGTGACACAAGTCGAATTACATCCCTGACTTTAAATAACAACATTGACTTTTGGTTTGACCACCATAAGTGAAAGTCTTATCTTCACTTCCACCTGGATTTCCGCCATAATTATTCTGGCCACTAGAGGGCGCTGCCTAACTATAAACTAAATATGGGCCCTGATAGGCTGCTGTACAGGGTCGCTTTTTGTGGGTACAACAGTGAGATCATTTGAAATAATGATGCTGATAAGTAGAAGAAGAGGAGGAAGAGAAGACATAGAACTCTGTCAGTATGTGTGATAAATAATAACCTAATAGTTGGAACAAAATGATGTTTTTATCTCACATCGTTTCATCAGCGTCTGTGTCATCTAATATTGAACTCCGGGGGCAAACCGACTATCTGCTGACATTTGATTATATAAAATTGAGCTTCTGACTGTCTTACACACCCACAAGTTGGAAGACCTATAAATGACTCGGTTTGTCACTGTCTGTTTGAAGCAATATTTTACACAGATGAAACAGGGCAGCCAGGGTGGACAGATTGACCATATGCTCCATGTGTGAGTGATGTATTCGTTTGAGATGCTGGCTGGCTGACAGTTGTCACAGGTGTAACCTTTGAACTCGAAAAGCTTTGTGTGGATAGAGGCCGGCCACAGAGGAAATTCTATCTATGGTACAGAGTGTACACAGGGAGAAACTGTACATTTCCTCTGCAGTTTCCTCTCAAACACTGAGCAGAATATATCACATTACGAGCCTCTGAGTTAGGAAGTCGCCATGTGAACAGCAGAAAATGCTGCTAATAAGAGCGAGTCTTTACCACTTTAAAGGGGCAGTTTGGATTATTGGAAGTGGGGTTGTATGAGGTATTTATTCTCAGTCAGCAGCTATATCAGCCTAAGATTACAGTCATTAAAACCACCAGACTCCATTGACGAAAACAGTAATTCTACCCTGCATTTTATATTTTCAGCGAAAACATTGTATGATCAATGATACAACTATAGTTTCAGGTATCAGGTGTGAAAATTCAACACTTTTCTTGGTCTTACATTGTAGTGAATTTGATTTTTGTTTTGTTTTAGACAAACAGAACATGACACCTGACTTGGTATTGTAGGATTTTGTGATAGATAATAAAAAATGTTTTTAATAATTAATCAAGAAAACAATAGGCACATTAATAAAACAACAAAAACATTAATTACTCTGAAATAATAATAATAATAATAATAATAATAATAATAATAATAATAATAATAATAATAATAAACAATGAATATAATGTGTTTTTTGCTTGTAATAAGTAATAAAAATTGAATAAATAAAACAGTTGTTTGTTAAGATGTCCTGAAATAAGATATTTATTAAGTATAAGAAGATATTTTGACATAATGTCAGATATATTTGTGAGATTTTGCTTTCTTGCTTTTTTGGTTCATGGCTGTATACAGTGGTTATATTACTATGTTGTATTGGGCATTCGGAGGTGACAGGAAAGTGAAAGAAAATTTAAAAAATGACCATAAAGCCGAGTATGTGGATGTTATACGTAGAGTTAATCTAAAAATATCCGTTTTCTGTGGGTGTGTGTGGAGTGTAGAGTGGAAGCATACTCATTGTGCGTGTGCCTTTTGAGTCTCTGGTCATCTGATATTTTGCCACAATGTGTTGAAATTATCATGAAATAAATAATGCAAAAGCTTCATTATTCAAGAGGCAGTTATGTTTTTATAAATGTTGTTTTTAGTCCTATTTATTTATTGTCTTTACTGCTGCTGAGCTCAAGTCCTTCGGTATTATTCTCATCTTTTGTCTGGTATTATTTCCTTTTCTAAAGCACTTTGTAACACTGTGAATACAAGCGCCTAATCAATAACATTCATCGTTGTTATTATATGATTTACAATAAAAAAAAACATTTGTACATTTACTGGTGTCATTCATGAGCCACAGACATTGTATGGACTCTATACAAAGTCTTTTTCTATATTACAACATCTATATAACTGTAAATGTCAAACTTTTTCACGTGTTATTGAAACACATTGTGTGCATGATCTCTTTCCTCTCAGGCCATTAAATAAATAAGTGGATGTTGGATTGTTGAATGTCACTGGAAATGTGAGTTTGGGCCGGTTGTAACTGGCCTGATAGCATCCCCTGGTGGTTATGACATTTAACAACTTTAAATACTTTAAATTGTTCAGTAAGTTAGAATCACAACAGAAAATGATAAGTATATAAGGAGTATTTTGCATCAAAACAAAATAAAGTTGTACTGATGCACTCTAATTCAGACCCACATAACATCATAGATAAAAGTTTTGAGACATAAATTAATTGATGAAATGTTGTTTAGATTAGTTTAAATACAATAACAGCGATTTGTGTGTTATAATTAAACTTTAAAGGTAGATTTTCCTGACTGACAATTATGATGAATATCCTGTCTTTTGTTTTCTTTTAGTACACTTTAATCAACTCTGACCTTGTGCCATTTTCTACATGTAATATAGAAAATGATTGGGTTTAATCTGCTATTTAGAGAAGCACACACACACACACACACACACATACACACACAAACACACACAGAGGCCAATGTCACTTTAAGCCGAGAAAATCACAACACGGTAAATTGCTTCTCTTACGTGTGAAGCGAGCACAATCTATTCTGGCCCTGGGCTGAACAACACAATCTCCTGCTTATTCAGTCATTAACGTGCATATTTACCTGCAGAAAAAAAACGCTGCTCCAAAGGTTAATGTTGCCAATATCTTCGCAGGGTTCGATTAAACAAACCTCAGCAGCTGCACAGCCTTTGGTTGTGTGTCATACGTCTGCACGGGGCTCGCCACATTAAGAGATAAAGCACGAGAGCTGAATTTCTCTGCTCATTTACCTTTTGCCACCGTAGGGACCTGACTGCTCCGTCTGTCTGCTGCTGTCACAGAATACACTGAGTACAGAGCTTATCATATTTTAAAGCCCTTTTTATACACTTTCCTTACACTGAATGGGCTGCACCAGTCTCTCCTCACTTTATTTGTTTGTGTTTTTGTTTATTTGGGGACAAATATGCCACAACGGAGGCTCTTTCTGGACTCCACATAAGTTACTTTTAGGAGTACATTTAAATGGTATAAAGGCTCATGAAACATGTTCTCCATTAAAATGTCGAACAATGACTTGACTTAAATTATATATTTTGTTAAATTGTGTTACAGATATTGATGTTTCCAAACGTTCAAACAACACGAAACTGAATTTATTCAAGGTTACTGCGCATTTCATTTGCTCGCCTGTCATTTAACCTTTAATTAGCCGAGTCAGGGACACTCGAGACAAGTCACAGTTATCTATGTTTGCCGAAATGTAAAGGATAAGCTGAAGGGCCAGACATGTGGAGGCTATGACAGACTCTTTTTTTAATTCCATGTGTTGGCTACACAGTGTTACACTTGCGGAATGATAAATGAAAGTTAAAGCGTTCCCAAATAACCATTCATCATCTTTATGAACGCTACAGGGAGCCACTGCTACACAGCTCCAGAGTATACTATAGCAATTCACAGAAAGTTTAATCTGTGCACCATCACATATTCATAATAAGTAATGCACGGGTAATAAAAAGATATGTTTAAAACGAGGAGGTGATGCATGCTCTACATGTGTTCCAGTTATTCTGACAGAAAGAAACCTGGCAGTGCTCTCGGTTTGACTCTGGAGTCCTGTGCCATGGCAGATTTTCTGGTTCAGGAACCGTAAAATAATTCTTGCATGATTTGGAAGTCCTGTCTCGCAGGTTTTATTTATTCATCAATACACACAGTGAACTGTGCCAAGAGTTGGGAGAGCATTCCTGTGGAAGCTCAGTATTAATGTTAAATGATGTTTTGACCGATCATTAGGCCCATTAGGTATCGGGCTGCACCGTCATAAATCTGCTGAGCCCTCTGACAGGCGGCTCCACTCTCTAACCCCGAGCCACCGGGCGGCTGGAGGTGGAGCGGTCATAAACTAATCGGCAGGTAGGTGGATCAACCCCTGGTCCCTGCAGTCTGCATGCTGAAGTGTCCTTGGAGCCCCAAGTGTTTATCTTTCCTGAGGAGCAGGTGTGTGTGAACGGGCGAACACCAGCTTGTATTGTAAAGCACTTTGAGTGGTTGCAAAGACTAGAAAGCGCTGTATAAATGCAGTCCATTTACCAACTAATGTACCTTTCAACTTAAACTGCCTTGACCCAATCAAAGAGCAGATACTCAGTGGTTTGACCCCGTCTACTGTCTACTTTGTCCATCTGTTCGGGATAAACTACATTAGCCGGCCGCACTGTCTTAATGGGAATCTGAATGCCATGGCCAGCTCCGCCACTGTTTATCGATTTATTTAGTTTTACACACAGGGGTGAAAGTAAGCGGGTACGGTCCGGTACTGCGCGCCGCTAAAAGATTCAGTGGCAGCGCGAAGTACCAGGAAGATGGGTGTAAGAGTGCAGGAAAGTCTGCTACTATCCCCTTTAACTGCACCCACACACACCGTACAGCCCTTTGAAGCAAGCTAACACTGTTGGGCTAACATCAGTCAGACTCACGTGGGATCTGAGCCAAAAGGAGGCCGATCCCCGTCCTCAAAGCATCGCCATCATCAAATGATGGGGACGCCGACACCGTCCCTAAGCACATGTTAGCCAGTGATCACGCTTCACACAAAGGGATCTGGATCTTACGTCAAAAAAAGGTGCAAGGGAACGGCTCACGACCTGAACAACGTCATGGTGGAAGAAGTATTCAGATTCCTAAAAAAATTCAATAAAAGTACTAATATCACACTGTGTAATTACTCCACTAGTCCTGCATTCAAAACTTATTTAAGTAAAAGTACAAAAGTATCTGCATCAAAATGTATCAAAAGTAAAAGTCCTCTTTATGCGGAATGGACCCACTCAGATTGTTTTATATATTCTAAATATATTATTAGTTTGTTTGTAATGATGCATTTATGTATTCAGCTATTTAATTTGGTAAAGATAGGGCTATTCTGTTATATAGTTTAATTTAAAAAATGTCTAATCACTTTAAATTGATCATGTTTTTTAAGTTAAATCTCAACCTGAAAAGTAACTAAAGCTGGCAGCTAAAAAGTACAATATTTGCCTCAAAATGTAATGAAGTAGAAGTATAAAGTTACATAAAGTGGAAATACTCAAGAAAAGTACAAGTACCTCAGAACTGTACTTAAATACAGGATAAAGATATCTCTCTCCCTCTGCTACAAAGGCAATGAAAGCAGCTTAAAACAACCCATTTTACCATTTGTAGTCAGTGGCGCCCTCTAGGGGAAATTACATCACAGTGCATGAACACAAAGGTGGAAGCAAAGACAGAGTATAGAGAAAGATTAGGGCAGCAGGTCCAGTCAGTGTTGGTTTTGTCAGTGTCACACTTTATGTGACCTCCATAACTGCCTTATTTAGCACTTATGTCCATTTATTTTACTTTTAAAATACATTTTGCTGAGTCTAACCATGTGCTTTTTTCCTAAGCAAGTGGCTCGTTGCCTAAACGTAACCATGTTAACCATGTGTTTAGGTGCAGACAGCTGGGTCGCATTAGAGGGTGGGAACAAATAACATATGTGGGCGTATGGATTTGAGGACTTGCTGGCTATTAGTATTAGTAATCAGTCTATTATGCAACCTTGATTCCAAAAAAGTTGGGACGCTTCGGAAAATGTGATTAAAAACAGAATGCATCAAATTCAAAATGAGTGTATATGTTTATAAAAAACAAAAGGTTAGAGTTTGAACATTAAATATCTTTATTTTCGTACTGTATTAAATTAAATGTGAAGGATTTGCAGCGCCAGCATCCCAACGTTTTTGAAATCAATGTTTGTTCCTTTGAACATGCAGCCTAACAGCCTCTGGACTCCTTATCATGAAAGCTGTATAGAATAAAGAAATGTGACTCCTCCTCTTGAGGTGCAGGAGCAGTGTGAGATCTTCAGGATGTGATAGTGGTGCTTCAGATATGATGCTTATTCTTTTTTATAATGCAATATGTTTATATTGCAAGTATTGAAATTTGATTTTAGGAATATTGTATATTAAATGTAAGAAGATTACCCTTCATATAAAGATATATCTTATTTTCTGCACAGCTTTTGTCTGCACAGTTACTGAAAGAGGTGAGCGCCCTCTTTTGGCCATGACAGGGACTGCATCTCTGCTCCTGTCTCTGTGTGTGTGTTATGTGTGTGAATGGTTAACCAGAGAGTTGCGAAAGAGAATGGGTTGCCGTAGCAACTGCAGATGGTAAAAGTGCAACCTCTTGAGTATGACCCTATACAGATATGTTTAATTGTGTAAAGCCTGCTTTCATCCTCCCGACTGAATAGAGAGGCAAGAAAGCACACGCTGGAACCCAAGGGAGGGTTTTTCTTTTTTTTTTACCCTCTGATAATAATAGATAATAATACAGCGTATATGTGCAACATATGTCTCTGTACTAAATTCATGCCATGCGGTGTATGTATGGTATGTATTGTATGGTGTATATGGCGTGTCGGTTGATCCTTGGGATAGATTAAATCTGTATCTTGATTGAAAATAAATCCATTGTGATCAATTTAGCCTCAACAAATAAAAATAATGACTGATTAATACATTATTTGACAACCAAAAAAAGGGAATATTATTTGCTGCATGTTTATTATCAAGCACATTTGTAGTTTTGTGTTTTTCACTGCCCTAAGACAATCTTCTCTCAGTCAACAGTAAGACTGTTTGTTGTGAATAATTATAATATTTATAATACATTTATTTATATCGTGTTTTTCAGAAAAACAGCAGAGAATTATTAAATAGAAAGTTAGAAAACAAACAGAGGTATAAGAGGATAAAACAAGTTAATAAAACATAAAAATTACGGTAAATGACTAAGAAGGAATAATAAAATCCAGCAAAATACTAAACATTTCTAAATGCTTTCCTATAAAATAAAGTTTCTCTTCTTACAGCGGAGAATATGTTGACTTCACTCCTGAGCTTTACTTCTGCTTTTTGTTTTCAAACTGTTACTGTAGTTTGATTATGTTTATATGTTAATGCTGCATATTTACTGCTCACAACTGGCCCGGGGCTACAAGCCCACCTAATTAAATTTTCCTTCCTGCATCTAATAATGTTTTTACTGTAATATAGTAGAATATATTAGCTGCGGCTAAGCTCCACACAGCAGGGTGGTGGACACAATATCATGAACACCTACAGAGCATAATGCTGTCCGATACAGCAGGTTCAGTGTTTTCAATTTTGTGTTAAACTCCAGTTTACATCCACCATGTTTATACATGCAAAGGGTACCACTGCTAAAACTCTGTATATCTTTTTCTGATTTTCATTTTTATTGTAATTTCTTTCTGAAAAGAAATTACATTCTAAACAGTCTTAGAATAAGAATTAGGTAAATTAAAAACATAAATACATAGATACAAAAATGAAAAAAAAAAAATAATAATAATACTAATGCTAAAATTGAATTAAATTTTAAAAAACTTGACGCAGTTTAACAAAAAATTATAATAAATACATAATATTAATAATAATAATAATAATAATAATAATAATAATGCTTAAATTATACTTAACAAAAACTCTATATATCTAAACAAATATTAATACTGTAAAATATTATATTAAAAGAACATTTCCATCTAATCAAAAATAAACATGTCTTTCAATGTTTATATATAAAACCAAAATCAAAACGGAGAGAATTTGCAGTAGAACAGTAGGTGGTGTTTTTATTTTCAAAATTCCTCAATTATTCCGTTTTTAAATGCAAGCAGGGATTTGTTTTTAATGAAAAGCCATCCGAGATGTTGTGAGAGAAAAGTACGATTTGCTTCAAATGTCAATATCTGTTGGGAGAAACTTCAGAGGGAATATAGGTAAATAAGATTAGTAGAAATTGTATTGATCCCCGGTGGGAAATTGGATTGTTGCGGCAGTAAAAGCAATGGGACTTCAACAGAGAAAGGGGACAAACAGGAGGAAAGAAGCAATAAAATGACACAAAATAAAATAAACAAAGAAGCAACCAGGAGAATACAATAACCAATTATGGCTTTGTGTCAGAAATCATTATGCTGACAATGTGAAATGTATGTAAATTGGACTGTGGACCCTGCAGAGATGAAGGATTTCAAACTTCTAAAATATTTTGGGTTTGATTTTAATACACGATCTGTTTGCAGCTTTACTTGTTATCTAAACTCATATCTTTCATGTGAAGTGGAAGTGCTGGTGGGCATGTTTTCCTCTGCATCCGTGATGAGACTCGCAGATAGAAAACATTTTGATTGACAGCGAGGAGTTCTGATTCACATCTATTCATGTGCTGTCATTACTGAAGGCAGCGGGTCAAGACGGAGCTCGGCGTGCACCAACAGGCTTCAGACAAAGCTTTCTTTAGTCCTCTGAGCTCACAAAAACTTTCTGTTCTCGGTCCTGAGTCAGTTGTATTTTGCCGATGGTTATTTGTCTGATAGCCAAGATTTCTAAAGCATCAAAGTACTATTTTTAAATCATTTTTAATATTTGTGTTGTGTGTCAAAGAGACGCAGAAAGAGAACATAAGTGGGCAGCAGCTGTTTTTCTCTGCAGTGACTGTAACTTCAAAAGCTACATAATAGTCAGTTTATATTGTTTTTAGTGAGTGAGTGAGTAGTATTGCTTTAATCCAAAATTAATTAATGCAATTTATTATGTTTACAATTATAACACTTATTTTACTGATTGACTTTGAAATAATTCATTTAACTTTAAAAATAACTTGATAATATAACTCAATACAAAACAGATGTTAAAAAGTGGATAAATAAATAAATAAATATTGCATTAAATAAATAGGAAATGTAGAATAAATAAATAGATCAACTACCAAAAACTACTCAACATAAATATTCAATATGTGGCCTATAAAAAAAAAAAATTGGAGCAAATATTTTGTAGTGCAATGCCAAAACCTGACAACTGGAAATTCATAAATATATATTCAGCATTTGGGCAAAGTATATTCACCAGATTCCAGCCAGTAACACGGTAAAAAATGGAGGAAATCAAGAGTAAAATGGTTGAATGCCCCAAACACAACAACACCATCCAGGCAGAACTGGGTGAACGTTTATCAGAGGATGACATTCTACAGCAATATTTTTACTTTATCTTAAGTAAAATATCTAGTTATATCTTCCACCACAGCCGGATCCAACCACAGCCAAACTTAACTTTTTCTCAGAGACTTAACTCACCATATTTATGTGGGAAAACCCAAACTCAGTGGCACAGGATTTCAAAAAAGGTGACTTCAGTGTCCTGACAGGTCACTGCTGTGTCACATGCTTCTTTATCTATGAACACAGATCACTGGTTATCTTGTCCAAGCAGTAACACTTGCAGAACCAGTCCTGGATGAGATGCTTCATGAGATAAATCAAGGCTCACAATAGTACAAAAGTCACTTTAAATAATAAAAGTATCATCATCAGTATCAATATTAGTCATTTTTGGAATTACCTCACTGACACACAATTAATTGCAGCACTTTCGATAATCAAAAAAATGTTGAAGGGTTTCTTTTAACAGATGCAACTAAGGTTCATGTTCTTTATATAGTAGATTAATAAGCTGCTTGTTTTGTCAATAAATAGATGAATTGTCTAAAAAAAACGTAGTACACTACATATAATATTAAAAAGGCCCAAAAGGTACATAGGTAAATAGAAAGATAGTTGCAAAATAGAAAAATATAGAATTAAGAAAATACACCGATTAAAAAAACAATTATTGCACAAGTAATAATATATATATAAACATTGAAAGACGTGATTATTTTTTATTTTTATTATTATTAGATAGAAATGTTCTTTTAATATAATATTTTACAGTATTAATAAATTATAATCAATTACTGTGTGAGGTATATATATACAGTCAAATAAAACACAGTAAAATAAGCCAACCATTTTACTTTACGTTACTGGGTCAGTTTGCTGGCGCTGTCCATTACCTGCGGTGCTGAAACTGATTAATCAAACCAGCATTACTCAACCATTACGTAATGTTAACGGCATCTTACGTGGACGACGTTACGTTTTAATTATTCAAGTGAGGCGGTACAATCTTACTTAATTACATCAGCCTCAAACAAGTGGCCGTGACAAGCTAGTTGGAGCCAAAAGTGCCAGTTTTCCCTCACCGGCTCACTCCAGTCAGAGCGTGGTGTTGCGTTTTCCCCCCTCCCCGTTGCTCCAATTCTTAAATGCCCGATACGAAGTTTTCTTACGCTAAACGAGCTATTAAAGGGTAAATTACGTCGTGGGCGTAGCGGCTCCTTGTAATGGCGACCGTGCCGTAGATGTGCCTAGGTTTGTGAAAATGAAGCGAAGAAGAAGTTATTTCTTTTAAGTAAAAAACGCCGAGGTTTCCCCCGGAGGAGGACTTTGCGTCTACAGCCGTCGTCTCTATAAGCGGTATACTTAGCTGTACTTTTGAACTTTTGTGCCCCTTCTTTTGAAATGATGAAGCTTAAGTCAAACCAAACCCGGACGTACGACGGGGATGGCTACAAGAAGCGGGCCGCCTGTCTGTGCTTCAGGAGCGAGAGCGAAGAAGAGGTGAGTCCGGGGATGTCGCCGTCTGGGCAGGCCAAGCTAGCATTAGCATCCGTAGCTGCTTACAGTGTCTGTAAATCGGTATATTTATCAACACAGCTGCGGTATGAAGCCAGCTGGAAACGTTAACTCATCTGTTTCCTTACCTCTTATTCTCCCTTTTGCTGTTGTGTATTAAACATCATTTTTAAGGCTCGTACTCACCCAGGTGTTATGTAAGCCTCTTTTAGCTGTGCAACCTTTTTATACACAGGAGTCAACCTGTTAGCTGCATGCTAATGCTAACGTTAGCATTCTAACTAGCCGTGCTGCTGCTGTGGGCAGCCGGCTCTCGGCCAGCGACCACAGCCCACAGTGATGAGTGCTGGCTCTGTCATAATGAGAGGCGGCTGGACGGAAATCACTGTTTATCTTACTAAAATGACAAGCTAAGACATGTATCGCCTCATGTTACAGATGATTTGGCGAGTAAAATAACTGTTAGTGATAGCGGTAATGCAACTGGTATTGCTAGCCAAACATTGGACTAATATGTAGCTACTAGCTGTAGCTATTTAGCCATAAGACAACACTGGTAGCAATACCTGGTTATCTTGCATCAGTATGTATTGAATTCATTAAATTAATATTTTGCTCATCCGGTTTGTTCAACCAAATTTCGCTGTGTACCCATTTCCCCACGTAGTTATAACTGTTGATAATGTGCCACTTTCGTCCGCTATCCCATGGAAACCTACTCAAAGTAGCCTTCAAAGGGGTTATTTGAAATCAGAGGCGATTTTTGGAAAGCTGATGTCCAGTCAACAACACGCACAAAGATGTCTTTGTAGTGCAAACATAAATACGAGGAGGTGGGGTGACTAATAGAGACTTAACTAATTCCTCATTCTGGTTAAAGTCGAGGCCAGATTGTGAACAACATGAGCTACTGATTTTCAGGAAACACATCGGTATGACCGTCACGTAGTCAGAAACTTTTACCAGAGACTGTAGTGTACCATATAGGCAACTAGCCAAGCATGAGCCTTTCTCCAACACATTGTTGACACCGTGAACTCAACATACTTGTGTTGAAAAAGCAAACGGTGACTCATACACTAGCTATTGAGGAAAATGTGAGTAAACTGCATTCACACAATAATGCAGCTGGGTAACTTCGCCTCAGGTACCTTTTTAATGTCTGAGTTGACAGGTAGCTATTGTTATGCGTTGAGGTTTTGCTCCTCTTGTGTCTTAGAATATACATAATACACAATAATAATAATGACTTCCTTTATATAGCACCTTTAAAAACAGCGTTGACAAAGTGACTTAACAGATAAAGTCAAGCAAGTTCAAAAGGCAAAGTAATACCAAAACAGTGGCTGAATGACAACGAATTTCCCCACTGCGGGATAAGTAAAGTCTTATCTTTAAATTGGGCTAAAATTTCTTCAAGGACATAATGATGCAAAATCATAGTGTACAGCAGGCAAATGAACAAGAAATATTTGTCAGAAATAAATTAAATAAACAAATCCAGCAGCACAAACATAAAAATGCCAATATATGGGTAGAAGCGATATATACAACAAAACAATAAAACGATGGTTACAAAGGGCGAATCACATTAAAGCTCGGATCATAACGGATTTAAAGGAAGTTACTGATTCTGCGAGGGAGGTCGTCCCCAAGCCGAGAGGCCCGGATGCCGAAGGCACGGCCACCTCTAGATTTGAGCCCCAGAATTGCATATATTGCTAAAACCACAACATGTGAAGCCACACTAATAGATACACATTTATACGATAACACTGAGTCAGACTGTAACCCATCTTGTTTGGGATGCTTTGCAGGTGCTGCTGGTGAGCAGTAGTCGACATCCTGACAAGTGGATAGTTCCTGGAGGGGGAATGGAGCCTGAGGAGGAGCCCAGTGTTGCTGCAGCCCGAGAAGTGTGTGAAGAGGTTGGTTTCTTAACAGTTCTTTCATAATTATTTTATCGGATTTAAGCCTATATTGTAGCTAGTGGACTGTTGTTTTTAGACCAGGCGCTGGCCAGCTTCACTTGGCCGCTGTATCTTAAACGTGGATGTGAAACATACCTTTCTAGACTTAGTTCATAGCCAGGAATATTGTTCTGAGAATGGATTTCCATTTGCATCGTGCCACATTAGTTTGAGTGTATGCTCTTAAGATGTATTGTATTTCATTTCTATTAAATCATGTCTGTATTTAACACTGGGCCCTAATACCTTGCTCTCAAAACCCATTTCGTCAGTGCAGTCATCCTGTTTGCATGGACAGAGAGCGAGAGCCTAGCAACATGTAAGCTGTATCATAGCATCATGTTACAAAGCAGTGTTTAGGTGTCAAAGGAGGTCATGCTGAGATTGAACACTGGCTACCCAGCGGTTGCACTGCAGCACTATCCAATCCAAGAAATACAGCAAACAATCAGATTTTGTTCTTTGTATGTTTGAGACAGTTCTATTTTTACAGCAGCAGCCTTGTTACAGAGGCAGTTTGAAGGGCAAAATGCGTCTATTTTTGTTGGTTTGTTTGTTTGGGAGGATCGGTAGCAATTAGTAAACAGTGCTACAGCTCATTGGAAATCAATGATGCTGCTTATATCGCCTACGTCCATCCCTTAAATCAGGTATCCCCCCTTGTGAGCAAGCTGTTGCAGTCGCTTCGGCATTTTGATCAGAATGGCGACAGAGTACTGAAGACACTGAATCTCACCCGGCTGTCAGCTCTTGGCGGGTCACTGACCATATAAAGCCGATTCTCTGTGTGCGATCCATCACGCTGATGGATGCTGATATCATCTCTTATCCTGGCTCACACTGTTTGGTAGCTTTGACGATTGCAGGGTGCTGCGGCCTGCCAACACATCTACAGGGTCAAAAGCAATGTCAAACAAGCTCCTGAGGTTTGTTAAAAGGGCTAAAAAGACCGCTTTCAGAAACTTTGGTGGTGACTTTGAGTGGTACTCGATGCATCACCACGTTCTGTGGCTTCCTAAGCTTCTTATTGGACGGTGGTGTAACAGGACATATCCTAATCCTGACAAGCTTATTCTGATGACCATATGAGCAGTGAGTGATTGCTTATGCTTATTGGTTTGGAGTCTTGCCAGGGATGACAGTGAAGTCACAGCGCTCAGGAGCAGGACAAAGGTTACAGAGGGTTCATTTATCAGACTGTTCACGACCTCGGCTTGTGTCAGTAGTTATATACGCTCTGCAGCGAGAACACGCAGGATAGTAGGGTTGTAAAAAAAAAAAAATCATGGTTCAGTGTTAGGGATGTAAAGATAAACTCGACTCATGATTCGATACAATTCACAATATGATTTTCTCACAATCTTTTATAAGAGAATGAGATTGAGGATATGTCTGAGGTAGTTTCTATGTAATTCAATGCTGATTTCCTTTTTTAAATGTCAAACTAAAATATCATTAAAAAGTAACTTTAACAAACTGAATTTTAAAACAAATCCAAAATCAAACAAACACAAGAAAAATAAGAAAAAATAAATTCTCTTCAGATAAACAAACTAAGGTTGGCCTGTCGTCCCACCTTGGAATTTACATATTTTTTAAGGATATCAGCATATCTACATTTCAGGAACAAGCTGATATCTCTAGACATTCACACTGCGCACCGTCTTGTGAGTTATCTTCTCACCTATTTGATTTTCTGTCATCCCCCTGGAATCCACCGGATGTAGTTGGCATTAATGAAGTAAACAAGCCATCCTGTGTCTGTCTTCACACGGCGCGTTCCACTTAAATTCCTGGAACAGTCCAACAGACACGGGCAAGAGAGTAACCTACAGCAAACCAATGAGAACATTCAAATTATTTGTATGAAATAGTTTTTTTCCCCCTTTGTTTCATAAACATGTGATCTGTTTTAACCCCTCCACTCTAAGAAGAAGAATCGATTAGCATTATCTGAAACAAAACCGGAATAATTAAAATCCAAATGACCCAGCTCTGTTTGTAAGGAGCAGGCTGAACATGCAGACAAAAATGCAAACATGAAGTCACTTTTTTAGCAGAGCTTGAGCACTGGGTGTTTTCTATAAGAGCAAAAGGATGCATTTATGATGCATAAAGACTCCGTAGTTATTCATTTTTTACAGTTTGAATTGTCAGTGGGACCAGGACTTGACTTCTAGTCTGTTTTTGATTTTAGTCGGAAATCACGTATTGACATACAGATGATGGAAATGAATATCTTAAGTTGGAAAGTTAAACAATGTCGGCCTACGAACAAATTGTTGTCCACTGAGCTCTGCTGACTCTGCTTCCTGGACTAAGACAGCTAACATGTTAAAGCTGATGGACAACAACTGATGCACAGGCAGACAAAACCTGCTGGACAGCACGGGAAAAACAAACAGCCCGATTGAATGGCAGGAGGGCAAAACAAACATGTCTACATGTTGTTGTTTACATAAATTGTAAAGAATGAAAGACAATTGTCTTTTTATGTAATTTTTTATAAAATATTATTCAGTTATGAATCCAGATTGGCCATGTTTTTTTCTTTGTGTGAGCGAGCTAAGAAACATCAGGTTGTAAGTTCCTTTGGGGAGGATAGCAAAAATTTAAATTATTGTAACTTGTTACCGTTGCCACTATTCTGTGTGGTAACTTGCGACTACAAGACATAAAAACACTATTTTGACAGTGTGTGAGTCACAGGACGTTCTCAGTGGAAGTCGTATACTAAACTGAACATCCTGTGCCAAACGTTTTTTGGCGAATACGCGTACCGTGGCACCGCTACATGACAGCATTGCATAACTTGTAATGCGGCCACAACGCAGTGCATCCTCTCCCAAGATGATGGCCAGCAGTCTTCAGTTACACGAGTACTTGAGTTGGAGGACATTTTCCATCTCAAAACATACAGGTTGACATTTGGCCTATTACTTAATCCCTGGCACATCTTTGGGGTTTGTGTAGTGGGCCTGTTCTTCTGAAGGTCTGAGGAGTCCCAACTCTGAGTCCACGGTACAGTGAGTGCAGTCAACATTTATTTATAGAGTGAAACTGGAACCTGAAGAAGAAGCTGCAAAGATGTCAGCAAGTGGGCTGGCTCTGTATCCAAACCTGATCTACTCTGCACCTCTGGGAGTTAAGAACTACCTCGGAGATTATTTTTGTTAATATGTTTAACGGTAACAAATTAGTTGTCCTCTTTCTAGGAAAGGTTGTGACATTTGCATGGCCCGGGGACGCAGGACGAGTTATAACACAAGACAGCAAAGTGGTTGTTGTGTTGTTTGTTTGTGACCTTTTTATATGATCTTTCATGGTACGCAAAACATCCTGTAGAGATGCCGTCAGTATGTGGCAGTAAGTGATAGCTTTACGGAGGTGTTTACATGCATTTTGCAGCTGTAGTATTTAGAAACTGTGAAGATTACTCCAGACTTTGCTGGTTCCAGCTTCTCAGATGTGTCAATTTGCTGATTTGGTCTGTTTTATATAATTGTCAATTCAATATTTGGGTTTTTTACTGCTGAGCAGACAAAAAAAGACATGTAAGCAGAGGTAGAAGTTGGCTGGTACTTCTTGTTCTTTACCCTTTGACTTTTCTTTTAGCTGAATTGTATTTTTGCCCAGACTTCGTGGTGCATTCATGTGCGCCTCGTAAATACAGGAGAATACATATTCCAAAGTAATACAGAACCCCAGAGAGCCTTCCTGCATTATATTTACTTATGTCTTTATAAGTTGAAATCTATTTTAATCCACTGCAACATTAGCCATTTCAATACCTAACAAAACACCACTAGGTTAAAAACTGTAATGTCAGGCTGTTAGATTTGGAGCCTGTTTTTTTCTTTTTGCATGTCTATTCCTTCAGTTTGAACCCAGTATTTCTGCGCACTCACAGATATAGATTAGACTTTACTAATATTATTGGTATTATACACTATTTGTCATTATATTTCACATATTTGTAATTAATTTCAATGCATTCTGCAAAAGAGAGTATGATGGCATCTGTGTACTTTTAGTGACTTTTGGAGCTAGTGCTAGCTACTTTAATTTGAAGAACTCAATTCTGCAGGTGTTATGCTTTGTCTCTTTATATTTAAGAACAGCTGTTTTAACTGCATGCTGCGAAATGTATTTGCACATCATTTTAATCACATGTTTATTTTACAGGCCGGTGTGAAGGGGACTCTAGGTCGCTTGGTGGGAGTATTTGAGGTAAGGTTTGTTTGCTGTTTTTTTTTTTGGTCTCCAAATGTCAACAAACTTTGCAGCATGTTTGAGTAGTAAAAATATATATTTTTCCCCTCCCTACAGAACCAAGAAAGAAAACACAGAACCTACGTCTACGTTCTTATTGTAACAGAGCTGCTGGAGGACTGGGAGGACTCGGTCAACATTGGTAAAGCACTGCATTTGTTTACTTGTTGAAAATCGGGATCATACCCCGGACAAAGTTCTCCTGCAGTCACATGCTGTCTGTAGCTTTGTTTTTCTTTCCCAGGCCTGAGAGATATTACCGTTCAGGGATTTTACTGTATGTTTGTTGAGCGGGGGATTACAGCACCAGATTTGTTGCTGCCCTTGTGATTTTCACTTTAACGACATGCACAGTACCGATCATTTTTCAAACCTACTTTTCACAATGTTTTGTTGTTGTTGTTGTGCTCGTGTTGTCTCACATGTCTTAACTTGTTCCACAATGGTGTCTTGTTCTGTCAACAGGGAGAAAAAGGGAATGGTTTAAAATAGACGATGCCATACAAGTGTTGCAGTGTCACAAGCCTGTGCAGGCCACCTACTTTGAGGCTCTTCAGGAGAGTTGCCTGACCAGTAATGGAACACCTTTGGTGGCCACGATAGGTGGGGACCTCTCCCCTACCTACAGCATCAATCAGAGCTCCGTCTCGGGTATCAGATAACTAAAACCATAACTCTGACACCTTTCGGGAGCTTTTCGCCACCACTTGCGCTCTTACTTGTGTCATTTCTCTTCTCTTCTCTGTTCTTTTTCTCTTCTCTTCTGTCTCAATAACATGGTTTGCCTTGCCAACTCCTTTGTGCCAGAGCTGTGGCACAGACTTGATGACAAGTGTCGGGTGAATAGTCTGAAACACTTTGTAAATGTAAATGTAATTTTTGACCCCCCCGTTTTTTTTTTTTCTTCGTTTTTTTTTTCTTTTTACTGACAACTGCATGAAATGTCCCCTCATTCTCTTTCCTTAACGCGCCCTTAGCGTGGTGTTTATTGAATGCAAGAACTACTTTTTACTGTTGTAATGTAAAAGTGTATACTTAGTGCTTAAGCTGAAGGCTTTTGGTGGTCTTTTTAAAAGTCTCCTCCAAGTTTTTTTCGGTTATTTTTTTCTGTGAATGAATGTGCCCATTAGTGTACTCTCCCCACCCTCCCCTGTTAATAAGGATAGGAAATGTTTGTCTGTATCTGAATGAACAGAATTGTGGGAAGTGACTTGTCTTGCATGAGCACCGTTATGTTGTGTCTCACTCGCTCGGGTGACCTGATGCTGACTGTGCAACAGACTTGTGGTAAGGTCTTCATTTTGCTCCTTATCGTGGTTATTGATGTCTCTGTAATCGGAAAGGATACGGCCCCCTCGCTAGTTTTTCAATTTCAAGTGTCAAGTGTGTTTCTCTTATTTGGGAAGCTAGCCAAGCACTACAGGTTCACTCTCAAACAGAGCATACATAAACTGTAAAGAGAGAGAAAGAATGTCAACACAACCATGTCCAATGAACCACCTTTCTCCTCAGTGTCTTTACCTCCTTTTAATCCCCTTTTTGTTTTCTTTTTTAAACTGCTTTCTTGTGACTGACTACAAAGTCTTCCTCCACATACTGAGAGGGTAGAAGTAGTAGAGTTAAAAAAAAATCATGGACTTGTAATTTCAACATGCAGCACATATCACTTAAGTTATTAAAAACCCATTTCCATATTTTACTCCTCACATTCAGTTTGGTTCAAAAGCAATTGTTTACACTGTGTTCGCACAGGTGACTTTAGTGGGCACTCATTACGGTCATGATTTTCTTTTCTTTTCTGTTTTAACCCTTTAGTATTTAATCTGCATCCCCAAAAAACACTCAAAGCACCTGCTTGACATCGAAAGTAATGGAATCTATAATGCTGATGCAGAACAAACAAGCCTTGTACAGTTTGAGACCTTGTTTTTAACATGTAAAATGCTTTTTGGATACTAGTTTTTGTTTTTATGTTTTTCTCTCTAACGTCTGGCAAAAGTCTCTTTGGCCGAGCTGCGTCACTTTGGCCTCGATGTGGCGATGAGGCAGCTGGCTCAATACTGTGAAACTGGAGGCGCTGTAGATAGCATGTTAGAGGTTTTTATTGTAAATTGTTTATTTCTGTATAGATCAAAGGTGAGAGTACAAATGACAAAACACCTCTTACACATCTGTGAGTCCGACGTGTCATTTCAACCGAGGCTGGAAGAAACTGATTGAACTTGTGGCGTCGGCTTTGGAGCCGTTAGGATTTTTTCTTGTGAGGTAGCTTACAGTTCACCTGAGGCTAAAGAACAAGGCGTGTGGCTGTTGGTGAGAGTGAAGAGCCTATTTATAATCGAATATTTTCAAAATCCACACTTTTTTATTATCATTTTCAAGATAAAAAACAAATTTGTAACAGGATTAGAGTTCTTAGTCGAGCTGTAGTTGGAGTTTACACACCACTACTTAGTTTAAAAGGAAAACTGACGTGAACTTCTTCTAAACCAAGTAGCTGTTTCACTACCACCAGTCTGTATTTTCCCATGGACGACATCCTATTGTTCTTTCTCCAAAACATTAACATGAGATTGTGGTTTTCTGTCCATATTTAAACCTATTTAAAGATTTTTGGACCATTTGGGTGCTGCAGGAAAGTGCTGTAAACATATGTGTGTAGCCCTTTTTTGTTAATTTGCTATTTGCACATAAAAACACCTGAGTGGAAAATAAAAATATGGAGAAAAAAAAGAAAAGCTTAAACGGTTAGCTAACCCTATCACAAAAGAGGGAAAAAAGCATGCTGGGTACATACTGTAAAACAAAGCTTGGGTTTTTGGTGTACTGCACTACGTACTAATTGTTTTCCTGGTATACTTAATATAAGTTAGCATGTGCACCCCATTTTTCACCACTCAAGGTTTGACTAGCACTATTTTAATTACATCTTGTTTCACCCAACGAAATAGTTTGGTGTGTTGTGTTTGGGATAAACCTCAGTCCAACATTCACTCATATCTGAGATAAAAATCTGGCTCTTTTGCTAATAAATGCTCTGCAATGCTTCCCAGCTTGACATCTCAGGCTGCAGATGTAATGTAGAATTGTTTTTTATAGCTTTCTTTCATGATATGAGGGTGTTAAGTAGACTTAAACATTAAAGCTTGTGGACCATAACATCGAAACAACAAGCTAAAGATGCTAAATAATCCTCATCTAATAAAGAAAGATGGATTATAGCAGCTTTTAAAGTTAAAAATTAAATTAAAATAAGTCAGTGATTACCTTATCAGCACTTAACGAAAATGACTACAATTAGGTTTTGATTGTGCGTAAGTTGCTAAGACTCATGGGAGCTGTAGTTTTTGATTTCCATCAAAGAAAAATAATTTAATCTTTGTTAAAACAACAGGGTGCACAAAGTTTACTGTCCAGTACGGCAGCAGATGCTCATTTAACTTTGAATATAGACAGAAAACTGCAGTATTATGATTCAGTCACAGAGATGAAACAAACAGGAGTCATCATGGGGAATACAACTGAGAACTGAAAGTTAGTGAAGCAGAAAGTCTCGACAGTAGTTTTCTTTTATTCATGGCCTTTTCTCCCAGTAATAAATTTGAGGCTTCAGACAGACTCCTTTATTACCCCTTAATCACAGCAGGTTTTCTGAATTGACGGCATGTGTGTAAAGAGTCTAAAGTCTCCTTCACAACAGTCTGAGACTTTGATTTTATTGCTGTGTATCAGAAAGGTGTGGCGGCCAAAGTCTTGCTTTATGATGCCCTACCTGGCACTTCATAAGAGTTTGTGTTGATTAGACCTTTTAGTCTTCACTGAAATGTGCAATCGGATGTTCGGGGGATGAAACTGTCTGTATATGGCTTAATAACTAAAAACTATCTCTGACTGATTGGCGATGATTACATTCGCTCTCGGTGGTTGGATGCGGGTGACAGGTACTGTCAAAATGAATGTGAGGAGGATTTCCACAAGTAACAGCCAGTGACTTAATTATTAATGACCACTTGTTCTTTGTCCATTTTTTTTTCAGTTTGTTCTTTAATCTGTTGTGTTATTGACAAGCTAATGTCTTGTATATAGCTAACACAGCACCCTTTACAGCCAGAGGACGCTCTTTGGCTTTGGTCAATAATGAGTTTTTGTTTTGTTTTTAAAAACTCCCTTCTAACTCAAATTCAGGCACTTCCTGTCATGAGTAATGTGATTCAGGCGGGGAATTTATGAAGTATATCTCCATACAAGTGTGTTGGAGTTAACTTTCTATCATAATTGGCTCTTTTGTAAAACTTTGGGGGAAAAACAAAGACAATGAACAATTAGAGCTTCAGATAAAGTCTCTTCCTTTTTTTAAATTAACCAAAGGTGATGGTTTAAACATGTATTGCCCCATCTTGTGGCCAAATAAATAAAAGCACACCACTTTACAGCTGAGGATTGTAACATTCAGTTTCCTTTAGCATGAGTCCATTTTCATAAACTGAATGACTGTCATCATTATAATGAATAAAATAATTAGCGTTTAACGATTACCCCAAATACTAGTAATTGAATAACGAACTAAACGTGTGCACCTGACCTCAGCCTTGAAGTTACACACTCAGAATTGTTCTCCAAGGTAAATGTGTCACTGGAATTTTTTTTTTCTTTTCCTCTCTTGTCATTTGGGACTGTGGAATAAAACCAGTGCGAGAAGACTGAAGATTGTAATATAAATGTGCCAACAAATAAACACCAGTATTTCACATTCAGGCCCGTGTCATTGTTTCTGTTCATATTAGGAAGATTTTTTTTGGTTTTTTTACTATTTCTTACAGTAAAATCACACAAATCTAGATATTATTTTGTGTACTTACAGAGTAAAGATTTCCTTTTCATGCACCAAGTTTTAGCTCATATTAGCACATACTTATATTGCTGTATATAAACTATTTTGCATTGAACAAATCAATTCACTAACAGATCTGTACTAACAGGATATGATGCAATATGTGGGCCGTCAGACCCCTACAAATATCACAAAGAAAAATCCAAAGGCTTCTCTAAAAATATTCCTGAAAAAGTTTCCAAGATATTTATGGAGCTGTCTCACCACCACACTACATACGCTCAGAGTTCATGGAGGAAAAACAGACGCATGAGTAAAAAATAAAGTATATTTTAAGACGGTGTGTTCTGTGCTGTTGATGCACATTGTTCAACAACAACGCAAGGCAAAGAGGAAAATAAAGGAGTTGCTCACAGCTGGAAAAGATTTAAATTAATTGTCTGTGATGTTGGTGAAAACAGCTCCAGAATCACTGCAGAAAACAAAAGAATTACATTTTTTGGAAAAACAGTTAAGTCTAATTGGCAGTTTAATCCTTAAGTTGTGGTTTGATGGCACACGTATAATTTCATGTTAGTACAAAGCAGTTCAGTATGTTTGTTTCTTTTATACCAACTACTAAAACAGTGTGTTATAGTGTAGTGTCTGGGCTTGTTTAGGGTACACAAACAAACCTTCAGCGTGTTTCTAAGGCAGTTTAAATATATATTTTTGTATGCGTAGCATCGCTGACAAATGCCCATTTCTTGTTTTTATACACGCATGTATTTTTTTGCTGGTCTATTTATTAGTAATTCTTTTTTTCTTTGTACATAGGCAAAGTAGTTAGATTACTTTCTCTGCTGTTTTACACAGAATGGGATTGCCCACAATTTAACTTTTTCTATAATAATAAAGATTCTGATGAAGTTGAATTCAACTGACAGGGTTACATCTTAAAATAAAGGTTGAAAACTAGCATCTGAATCATTCAATTCAGATGCTAGTTTTCATTCATCACAAGATAATGGGCCTCATTTACAGTCTGCTCCAGAGAAATTTTAGAAAACTAAGATATTGGTGAACGAGGCCCACTGTTAAAATATCTTAATTTTGCAGATTTTGAAGGCCCTGCACATCCTGCTTAATAAATCTTGCCTGTTGAGTTGCAGAAATTACACGAGGTTTGCCATCTATATAGTAATAAAATGGTTTATGTCCTGAGAAGAGATCTTATCCCGTAAAATACCTGCATTGGTGAACCAAAGGCGTATAGGGTCTTCAAATTACCTCACTAACTTCATACCCACAGCTGGTAAACACATGCACTGCAATTATCCTCCTTTACTACTTCATTAATGATCAAAGTCTGAACTTATCCCGTTTTAACTTCCCTCTGCTCAGCATAGAACTAATCTGAATATGTTTGAAACAAGCAGATTACCTTTATATTCATCACCAACCATGATCCTTATTAATAAACACTACTGAGACATCCGAGTTGTATTTTTAGTTTCTTTATTGTACAGAAAGAGGTGGTGAGATTTACTGAGGCTGCTGTCCTCTGCCGCGTCCGAAGCCTCCCCTCTGTAACAGTCAGGGAAAAGTTTTTGTCAACCCGAGTTCAACAGAAGAACAAAGTTTTATTACTGAACTGTACAAAACTAAAAGTCATCTTGCTGACATTCCTTATTGAAGCCATTATGAAAACAACAAGCCAACAATGTTTCAGTGAGGAATGTTCAACATTCTTATTGTATAATTACTGAAGGAAACCAAAACTTGCTTGCAACTTGAATAAAAACAAATATTCCCTCAAAGGGAAATTTTATAATAATGTATAAGGTTTTAAAGTGCAGATATTGCTGCAGTACTTACGAACTGGAATTCTGTGGCAGCTCCAGCACCGGCCTCTGCTTTCTTGTCAGCACCAGCTGGTGGAGAAAATATGAATGTACAAGTCAGCCAACAACTTGCATATAAATATATGTAAATATTGAACTTCACAACACATAACCCCCAGAATCTAGCACAATAAAAAGGCTCTAACCCTGAGTTTACTTTTGAGAAAGTATTATGCAACGCACAGCACAATATTCAGGGTAAAAAATAATTGCTTTGCTTGAAAAGGTGGTGGGGTCAAACCATTATTTACATTGTTGAAATTCCTCTAAAATGTGTACAGTGGGAAACCCTTGGGTAGATCCACCCCTTATATGGATCAAAAAGCTTGTACAGAATCACTGCTACACAACTTGCTTACAGTAAAAGCACACATCAGAAAAGACAAAAAAAACTTTATTTAAAACTATGGCAATTCTATTTTTGCAGTGACACTGAACCAGGTCTTTAAAGGAAAAGGAACCTGCAGCAAGCCAATAAATACCAAAACCGTCTAATTTTTTAAAATTCATCTGATGACCATAATAATGTCAATAAATAAGTTAGGCTAATTGGATCACCAAGTGTTCTCTGCTGTATTTGTAGGATAACATTTTCTTGACAGTGGGTTACATAACTGAATTTTCCTTTGGTTGTAATTACGGTAAACACTAAAAATTAACCTATTGTTGGGAGCCAAAATCACGATTCTACCTGCCTTTTAAGATATTTACAACACTGCAAATATTAACACATAAGAGAATCACATAAGAAACTGTTCATAAAGGACTAATATTAGTCGTGTACTTACGGGGTGCAGCAGATCGCCTGTATGCATCTCTGTCAGCCTCACCACGGTTAAGGCGAGCGGGCCTCTCTCCTTCCATTCCTGCAGAAATAGAAAGCAAAACTCAGCTCAGGTCCACTTCATTTACCCATTATTTCATGAACACACAGTTAAATCAGAGGAAAATCAGTGCTCTCAGTTTTAATGCCTCACCAAATACATGTTTGATGAAGGAGCACAGACCTCAGGGACTCCGTCATGAGAACATTATCATGACCAACTTTAAGTATGCTTCAGGGGGGAAACATAATCTCTGATTGTACTGTGGGAGACAATTTTATCCTGCACTTAACTCTAAAGCGAGGGACAAACCATGCGCGGTTGCAGACATTATTAGTCGATAAGGAAATTAAATTGTTCCAATAATTGAATTTGTGCTTGAAATAACATGCACAGCAGACAGTAGTCCACTTGAATCAACGAGGTCAGTGCTGTTACCCATAAGTGCAACAAAGTCTGCAGTAAAGGAGACAGTACGAGCAGCAATTCAACAAACCATTCAACTAGAAGTACTGCCTCGTTGTTGTACGCCCTCGCTAGCCAGGATAGTTAGAGCTCACATGTACGTCTGTCTCTGTCTACACTAATAAATAAAGACGTGAAAGGAGTTAAATGAATAAAAAGGTATTGAGTGTTTGGTTTGATGCAACATTGATGCTTCTACACAACCTCAAAGACGAGTGTCACCAATTCAGCATCAAACCAAACTAATTCTAGCTAACAGTTATGAATCAATACAAAGGAATGCTTATTGTGCGTATTGTTTGAGCCTGTTTAGAAATGTATCTGATAGGATAAATTCTTGTAAACTGAGCCGGCCTTCTCTCTGTATCAGCAGCAGATTGAGGATGAGAGGATCAATGATGCCACAGGGGTTTTTCACAAGTTTTATATAAAAAGGTTTGGACCCTTTCCTCAACATAAAGTCCAGCATGAACCAGTCCACCAGTATGTAGTTATACTAATTCATGGATACACACACACTTCATCAAAAGAGGAGGTCTGCCATTAAGTAGCCTACATGAAAATAAACAGAGCACTCCAAATACATGCAAATTAATACATTTTGTATTAGTGGGATGGTGGAGGCACATAGTGTTGTGTCAGAAAAATTAACATGTTAATCTAAGTATATATATTGTTCTCTAAATTCTTAGTTTCATGTTAGGGATTGAAATAAATCTTAATACGCTGAGTAGTAGTTCTGAATAAAGACCCTGCAGGACCACATTTTAATATCAAATCTAAGAGTAATCAGACAAATTATGTACTGATTTAAGATGACTATTGAGCTTGTGATTTTACCTCGAGTCTAAAACTTTACTACTAAATTTGAAAAGAAAAACCTGACTGGGAGCTGGATTTACTTTCTCATTTTAAATGATAGAAAATAACTCAGTTACAGGTCACCTTAGGTTAAAACACAGCTGGAACTATCAGAGTTGCTGAACATTGAGCCTTGTCTGCAGCCTTTTGACTCTGTGACGATAATCCCACTGGAATGCTTCCACTCAGCAGGTTTACATCAACAGCCAGTGACTTGTGGTTTTTATTAGACAGATTGCAAAATTTAGAGGTAGTGTACATTCAACTCCATGTACTTTCAAATCTAAAAGAGGCGAATACACTCATATTCTGGTGATATGGGCCGATAAAAGCAGCATTAGTTATTATCACTGCAGTGTTGCGACATTGGCTTTTGAGGAAAACGTTATGTTAAATAAAAGCAACATTTAACCAAACTAGCACTACGTGTGCATCAGCGAGCTTACCCTTGGGCCTGGGCCTTGCGGTCTCAGGGCGGGTCTGGCGGCGCAGAGTGGCGGGCACAATCTCAGGGGGAAGGTGGAGGAAGTCTCTCAGGTACTGGATACCTTCGTTGGTGAGGTACCAGTAAAAATGACGCCAGGCAAATTGCTCCTTGACATACCCACAGGACTTCAAGGACTGGAGAAAAAAAACAAAAAATGTTTTAACACCAGTTCAAGCACTACCAACTCACCTTGTATAAGCACATCCTATATAAGACACACAAGTATCCTTTCAGGCAATTGCTCCAACACGTTTCCACTGAACACCCGAGTTTTACTGCAGCATTTATCAAGAACATTAACCGTTTCTTTAAAAGCATGATTCTTATCAGGTTGTTGTGCAAATAATTTAAACAAGAGTTTTTAGAAACAAGACAACACTGCTCTGATAGTGATGTTAGATGAGCATCAACCATTTCTTTTCTGATTCAAAAGGAATATTAGATGTGTACTCCACATGTTTCATTTCCCCTATAAATTTTCCAGCACCAAAACACTTTGAATGTGTATTGTTTCAAAATGAATCAGACTGACTTGAGCTCAACGCCACATTTTGCCACACCTAGCCATGTGCATGCTGCTAGAAAAGGTTTCAGTGCCTTCCATCCTAAGTTTCTGCCTCGCATGTATCAGTATAAATTCAGGTCCAAGATAATTAACCAGCAGTGCATTGTGTAACAATGTTCTACTGTTTTGTTGGTATTATCAGAATCATCAGACTCTTAAACATCTGGATGAAACTACATCCTGTCAACTAATCTCTTAGAGAAACTAATGATTACCCTTTTTGACCCAAATTATACAGACACCAGAATCACTTTACTGCCAAGTATGTAGGGCTATGGCACAGACCCACACTGAAAAAATTCCAATATAAATATTACAAAAAGCTATTTTTTGTTTAATTACATGTACAAATAACTGTAAATTAAGGCGCTAGGCAGAACGGTTCAAGCTGTTGTCCTCAGTGTGTATAAAGGTGCACAAAAGGTTTACAGTATTATAATAAAAAGGAATATGCATGTAAGGAGATAATAGCTCAGGATGTGGGTTAATATTAACACAAACGGATGTGAAGAGATGAGGCACAAACTGGGGCTATTATGTCTTCCAGTCCAGGGCAGGATAAAAGCTCAAATCAGCTCTACGGTACGGACTGTAAGTACTTTCTAAGGAAGAACAGTAAAATCACATAAGTATCTATAATTTGAGTGGATGTTGCCAATAATTGAGGGTTTTGTTTCACATCTCCATGTGGGATCATTTTTGTAAGCTTGAACTTGAAGCTACTTTAAAAAAAGACAGTGAATGTGTACAGTAACAAACGATCCTTTTCCTTTCAGAGAATGTCCTAATTTAATGCTGGTACATTAAAATCTTTGGGTTGTTGGTGTTTAAAGTAGTACCCAGATCTTTCCTGCTCCTATGTCACATTGACTCTAAAGGAAACCTCCTGCTGTTCATCTTTACAGCTCCACTACAGCTACATCCACATAAAAATATAAACTCTCCTCATGTCAGACATCACATTTCTCACCTGCATTGCTTTCATGACATGAAGGTTGGGCACATTCTTGTCAGCAAGCTCCGGATGCTTGGCCAGGTGGACATCTTTCTTGGCCACCATGACTCCCTCCTTAAAGAGGAGCTCATAGATAGCAATACGATTCTTCTTGGGCATCAGCATCTGTGAAAAAGTCACATTTGTTCATTTATTTCATCACACACATCCTCAGCAGCAGCTCACACTGTGATGCCATGTTACAAGCTAGCAGGTTAGCCAACCTAGCTACATGTAGCATACTGATCTAACTAAAAGCAACAGAAACATTCCGACAAACGCTTTATTACACAAATACACTATGTTTATTACTAATAAGTCTTTACATCACTAGCGACACGCTTTAACACACATTAACGTCGATTAAAAGCGGCCCGCGTTAACCGAGAGAAATGGCAGCCGCTGGTGAACATCGGTGCCGGGGTCACTTCCCCACTTCTAAGTCAAATATCAACGGTTGTAAAAGGTTTAAGGCGTAAATACTTTTACGGAATCTATTGTGACATGAACAACAATCGATAAACAAGCTGTGTGGTTTTATAGAACATGAGATGTTGAAGATATATTTAGATTACTACGCCGGGTCTGTCTTTACCTTTCCACTTGTTAAGGGACCGGAGCCGGAAGGAACGGCTGTCGTTGACCGGGAAGGTTTATCCTCTCGACCGCGGCTGCTGGAGCAGTGTCGCCCCCTGCCGGTGCGGAGGCGAAGAACTCCTGGTGAATTGTAACAGAACTCTGTACCTTTAAATTCGTCTTATTATTATTTTATTACTTCTGAGATTGTCTTGTAAATGATGCTATGCCTATCTGTAAACTATTATTAAACTAGTGTTAAAATGAAAGAATATACTGGTCTGTATGCTCCTGCAGATTCAATGACATATCCTAATAATTTGAAATATTCAATGATTCACTGGCTTGTCTTATTCGGAAATGCTTCTAATCCTGGTTCAGTCTTGTAAAGAACCTTGCTTTGAAAAATGCTGGAAAAATAAACGGTATATGCAAAATGTATAAACTGAATGTAAACAGGAATGTTAGAAGCAATACATTTATATAAAGGGGACAGATATGTCCAGCTTAGTTCTTGTGATTGGCTGAGCACATTTAAGTAACTAAGGAGATTTATTGCATTTTAATGCTTGTAATGAAATTAAGTACTCCCATTCAAAGTTACTTTATGTTTCTTGCAGTACATGTGTGTGTATGTGTGTTGCAGTACAACTAAGAGGCAAATGTTCCACTTTTTACTCCACTTCACTGATTTGACAGCTCTTGTTATAAATTACTTTACAGATTAAAACATATAATCATTTTATGAAAATTATTTGGTCTACTCTTAAAGAATAAACCTTTAAGATTATAGATAATTTTACATTTTGTGACATCTCAATTCATATTCCTCCTGTGTATCATTATAAAAACATTTCACTTGCTCAGTTTATTCCTCAGTAAGTATTCCCTGCATCCAAGTGATCCCCTTGGTAAAGCAGAGCTGTGTTTGTTGAAGCCTTTTTATTGCAGGTTGATGGCTTTAATGATCAGAAATGAGAAGAGATGAGTTGCTCATAACAAACAGTGTAGGAGGCAGATTATTTCCACTCTGCTTGTGGGAATATGGGTCATAACTAAATACTATTGTTGTTATGGTTTACGAACTGTATTTTCCCTTTTTTTTCTTCTAATAATCGTTTAGACTCCCAGGACAACCTTTCCAAATGACCAGAGACAAACAACAACTTTTCTCATTTGAGAAGCTACAAACATCACTGAAATGTCTGTGTGTAGGCCATAATGTGTTTTGAAATCAGCACAGTATGAGGATATGGAAATATATTTTATAACTATCTATATGCACATATTAAATACATTTGTTTTTTTAATTTTTTTGCTCTAAATTAAAAATGACTTGAGAAAAAAACATTTTAGGATTTGGCACTATATAAATAAAAGTGGCTAGACTTTTCCCCCTTTACCCTTTTTATTTTTTTTCCAGTTGTTTAATGCTATTTTAATTATTTTATTTACTTAATAATTTATTTATTGACATTTTTTATTATTCTTATTTTTTAATACTTGTACTTTTAATTATTTTTTATTTTATTTTATTTAGTTGCAGAAACCGTTTCCGCTTCACGTCCTTTCATAAAAAAGAACGTTTATTTTGAAAGCGCTTCCCGGAAGCCCCCTTGTTCGTTATGGCCGCCTTGACGGTAACTCGCGGACCATCCCCCATCTGGCGGCTCCTTTCAGAGACTCATCTACCGGCGATACAACGGGGGCAGTGGCTGCTGATGAAGACAATGATTACATTTTAAGAAAAACACTCAAAGAAGCTGGATTAAAAAATCGTTTCGGTACGTTGATCTTTATATTCTATAACCACATATCCGTTATCAACCGCTAGCTTATCGGTTTGAATAAAGTAGCTTAATTTATACTTCATATTGCTGAACCGTTACATCTGCTATCGGTGATAAACAGGCGTTTTCACCAATGATGATCTGACTGAGACTAAATGAAAGTATACACCATTAAAAGTTAATTGTTTATATAAGAAAAGTCGTTGTTAAAGCTTCTATTTGCATCATAAAACCTGCAGTTTTGTGCTGAAGTGCGGGTAACTTGAACCAATGCCAAATTTGCTTCATGACACTCATTTAAAATGAATCAGGGTATGTGTGTAAAACGTTTATACACAGTTTATATGCATTGAACAACATTTAGTGGGAGTTGCTGTGCAGAAGATGCAGCAGCAGCAGCAGCAGCAGTGTGTGGTGGCTGCAGCAGCAGAGGGCAGGGAGGGCTGTCTAAAGTAAAAAAGCTGCAGGTCTCTGGGGACAGAGCCCGTGCTTCCTCCAGACCAGCACATTTCTTTGATTTATCAGTGGAGAGCAGCTGGTGGTGGATCAGATCAGGGCTGCTGTGAGCACTCTCTCTGATCTCTGAGAGAGCTCTGTCCACGGTTCTGAACTCTGATTCCTGATGGACTGGAACACACAGCACAAAGGCTGCTGGACACTGAGCTTTCCTAATGTGGAGATATTTAACTGCATACCCTCTATAGCAAAAGTTTAATTATGTCAAGCCTGAAACTGGAGTTAATTTATTCAAAAAAACATCATGTTCTTCTCCTGGTCTTAAAGGACCACTCTGCTGTTTTTGCACATGAAGTTCAGTTACTGCTCAGCCTTTATAAACCACAATCTTTTCTGGTTCAGATGGAGCTTTTTCTTGCATTTTCCCAGCCGCCTTGTTTAGTTTGTGGTTCATTTTTGTGTTAGGTTATCACACTCTGATGCGGAGCAAGGAAGTGGTATTAGTCTGGTTCCAAACAAACTCTGGAGCGGTTTGTTTGTGGTGTGAACGTGATCCAAACTGTACTCCTCACCTCTATAAGGCTACATTATGGTATTCATGCTCAGATCCAATGTTTTGTTTGGCTGTTCACATTATTTCTCAAATCTGGCCTAAATCAGACTCCACAGAAGAACAATAACAAAGACGTCACACGCAGCACGCTAAAGAAGCAAACATGGAGGCTACTGAAGACTATGTTACGGTTTCTTTCTCAAGTTGCTGTGCAGTGGAAGCAGACAAACTTATGAGCAAATGATAATGAGAAGAAGAATGCGCAAAGTTTTTAAGTGTGGCTTTTTGTGGAGCAATGGCTGCCATGTCTGTACGCAGGTGTGTGTGGATGAGTCAGAGCCAGTAGTAGTGGGATCATAATAAATAATCATGTAATCACCATGTCTGAGCAACTTCTGCCACCACCAATCAGATCTGAGTCACAGATGAGCAAAAAAAAGGCGCTAAATACAAACTATAGAAGCTTGCACATTAGTAAAAGCAGCTAGCCGGATATTAGCATCACAGTGGTTTCTCACAGAACTGTGCACTGGTTCAGAACAGGTCCTTTCTCCTGTATTTACTTCACCAGACACATCTGACCAATAAGCAGAGTGAGCCTTCTCACGTGGTTTGTAGTGATGTGTTTCAGTTCATTAGCATTTTTCTCTGTGTTAAAAGAAAATGAAGGGTGTGAAAACACCCTCAGAGACTTTCAGACTTGACTCTGAGGCAACTCATGTCTGATGAGAAAAAAACATGTTGGAGGCGTAGAGTTGCTGCCTTTAAACTGAACAGGTTCGCAAGCTAGTGAGCAACTCAATGCAGAAAATGCAAAGCTAGAAAAGGACAAGGCTTTTTAGAACATCAGCGTTATTATGTATAAACTTTACACTCTATCTTAAATTTTGGGAAATGTAAATTCTGGTGTTTATTGAAGTTTGGCCTTTTCCAGGAACTGAAAGTCAGAATATCTCTCCCTCTGCTGCAAATCTTGGTTGCAGAGCTAAAATACTGGAGCATTACTTTGTCTGTAGTCTGGTATATATACAACAGTATGCTTTAAAGGCGATAGACATATGTCTTTTTTCATTGCAGCTCAAAAATGTATTATACTGGCTGCTGTTTCAGTAACAATCAATGAGTTTTCCTCTCTAAAACCATTATTAGTCACTGCTTAGTCATTTATCAAGCAAAAATAGCAAGAAAATTGCTGGTTCCAGCTCCTCAAACATGAAGAATTGATGCTTTTCTAATCACTTTATAATTGTGCACATTTGAATTCTACACTGCAAGTTGGAGAAAATATGCAATTTGAAATTCTGTGATTCATTTTTAATTTAAAAGAATAAAAAAAAATAATGACTGAATAATGCTTACTTGGTAGAAATCCTCCTCCTGTGGTTTGTTATGGTCTCATCTCCATTCTGATCATCAGCCTGCAAAAACAAACAGATCTGCATTAGGAGATTTGGATGCAGACTGTGCAAACTAAGGGAATATATTGTGAGGGAAGTTTTTATCTTGAACTATAGAAAGAATATTAATTCATAAAAAGTTTAACACAACACTAGATCATCTTTTGAGGGTCATTCAAGCATAATTAGTATTTTACCTGCAAATTAAGAGTTGTGTTTCATGAAAAATATGCCAGCTGAGGGCCGTTTAGAGAGACAGAGGCATGAGTGGATTTGTGTGTCACGCATGTTAAAGTGCTTTTATTTGAGTGAGTGCCCAATTGGATTACTTCATGTGACAAATGAGGGGCACTTATTTGATTTGCGGCGCCCGGTTCAACTCCTCTCTGTTTTTGTCAGAGCAATGACAGATGAGACATCATTGCTAATGTAATTAATTAGACAAAACCCCAAGTCTGTCGTTCCTCCCTTTGTGTAAATAACTATAGATTTTATGGTGTTATTCCCAGTGGGCGTGGACGCCGCAGTTTGCTTCCAATTTTCATTTGCACTGACAAGCTCGGCACGTCGCATCTGCTGCTCATGACGTTAGTTGATTGAAAGCAATTAAACGTCTTCTTTTCTATTAGTCCCTTTTGTAAACAAGAATATGGCGTCAGGCATTGGAGGCTTTTCCATTCATGTCTGGGTTTTGGATCAATGGAATTAAATTTTTTATTTTATCTCAGTTCCTTTGAGAATTCCTGCGACACAACAGGATAAAACACAGTTACTTACTGCTCTCCTGAAAGTATGTTCAAAGCCACTACATTTATTTGCCACTACATTTATTTGCGCCACTGATTAAAAAGCTTCATCCATACATGTTCAGAGAGTCACTGTCAGAGAGCCGGGCTGTGGCTCGGGCCTGAACTGTAAGGTAACCGGAGCCGGAGATCGGATCCTCACAGGGGATCATGGGAGAAAGGCAGGCTGCGTTTCCTTAAAGGCCCGGGGGTTTGCCAGGGCAGAGCTGTCATTACATCCCAGCACAGACTCGGTTGCGCAACGATGAAGTTGCAGATCGACTTCTGCATAAGAAGAATTGTCCTGCCTGCCTTGAACTCAGGTTTTAAAGTTCTTCTTATGAGGACCAGGAGATAGTTGCAAGGATTTTGTACTTGTACTTGACAAAGAACCTCCTACTGAACACTGTTTTTATTAATCCTGGCTGTAGTTCCCCTGCTAGGATCAATACAGTTACTTTGACTTTGATCGTGAGAGGCCTCAGTCTGAAGATTTGTCTGGCTGAGGTGAAAAGTTTCCCACAAAAGTTTCCACTTTTTTTTCACCCAAAGCTGATCCAGCGAATCAGCCATGAAAGGCGAATCCACTATTTTTAACTGCACCGGAGTTGTTTTATGTATGAGGTGTTTTGGAAGCATCCTCCCAGACGCTGATTATAAATTCCCCGTTGTGTCTATACTGTCTGCTGCACGGTGCCTATAGATGCCGAATCAGCAGAATCTAACCAGCAGGCTGCACAGTGCAGATCAGCAGCAAACCCCTTCACGCCAACGCCAACCATTTATCCCAAAGGTGCATCCAGGTCCCTGTCTGATGATAAATTCATGCACACAGAGACAGTGAAGGTTAAAGTCTATTTGTATCTGAAAGAGATGAACAAAAAATTCTCTTGTGATCATTTAAAGTCATTATTCAAGCCAAAAATTCTTAACTTTCTCACTCTTATTTATTTCTCACTATCTCTAACTGCCGACAGTCTCCTGCCCTGTTGTGTTGAGACAGATCTCGCTTTACTTTAAGGAATCACGAGACAGAAAGGCTGCTGTAATGTAAGTAAGCCTTGTACGACTGCTGCTGAGAGTTTCACTGTGTAAGTGCTGCTGTGGGAGAAGTTGAACCTGCATCATGTGCACGCTTTCACTTTCCCAGAGTACTGTACGTAGTAAATCACTTAGTATCTCCGGGCACCTCTGGTCTGCTGTGGATGGTACATTACAAAGCTCGTCTCACAGCTTAAGAGGAACAAGAAGAGGCTATTAGAGGTTGTTGGCTGAGGGTTTGCTTCGCTCCTCCGAGGCTCCGGCGTGTCAGATTTATCGTGTCGGTGCATCAGAGCCAACGCAGGCGGAAGGAAGACTGTTTTTATTATCGATTCATGTGTGGATTATTTGCCTGATTTGTAGATTTGGTCTCTAAAGTGTGAAATAATCTTAAAAAAATACCACTTATAATTTCATAAAGCACAAATTCTTGGCTTTAGGAAGCTGTTTCTTTATCAGGAAATAACTCAAAAGACTCATCATTTAATAATCTCAACTAATGTCCTATAAATTATATTAGTAATCAGTATGTTAATAAAAAGCACATGGTATTTGTTGAGTTTGTAGCTGTTTAGAAGTTTTCAAAGTTCAGAAAAGTTCAAAATTTTAAAGCTAATCAATCATGAAAGTATAAGTTTAGTCAGATTTCTGCAATTTTCATAAGGCTGCAAAATATTATTTTCTATATTAAGTGTTTAAGTGATTTTTTTAATTATTATTTTAAACGTATTTAATTTCAAAATATCTTCTGAATTAAGTGCTGTGGTGCTGCAGAGATGTCCTGGAATACACATTTTGGATTCTTTGTTTTGCAAAAAAATACAATATGATCATTGTAATATATTTTTCAATGAAAATAAATATTTAACCGCCTCCAAAACCTAAATATACTCTGATTACTATCATATATGAAAAAGAACAGCAACTTATAATAATATTTAAGAAGCTTGAACCTGAGAATGTTTGGCGAAAACAATTATCAAATCCATATATCTGTATTTAAATTTGAACACTAATCAACCAATTATTCTAGCATGAATTTCTTCAGATAGTGTGTATTTGCACTATTTGTTGCTTATCCGACAGAGAAACAGCCGTATTTATACCTAGAAAAGCTTTTTTCACGTCGCTGACTGAACAGCCGCCTCCACGCTGACTGCATCACTGATGGTGTTTCCTCTCAGTGGATCTCACTTCTAACAGCCAGAGTCCTCATTCATCAACACAACAACAGAGGCTTTGTG